>OZ007499.1:50843983-51443983 GCA_963931805.1 Microdon myrmicae | reverse complement strand
AAGTCTATAAATAGACGATATAATGTTTTATTAAATTCCAGACATTTTTCCATCGCCTGCCTAAGGGTGATTATCGGATCAATCGCTGATTTACCTGGGATGAAAAAACACTGATATTGACCAATGATGACTTTAGCGTATGGGGATATCCGGTCTTATAGGATAGAGAAGAGTATCTTATAAGCGGTACTCAGAAATGTCATACCCCTATAGTTGCTGCACAGTGTGATATCTCCCTTGTTATGTACGGGGCAAATTATGCCACGACGCCAATCTCCCGGCATCTCCTCTTGCTCCCATACGTGTAGCACGATCTCATGAATTGCGTGATGTAACGCAGTGCCTCCTAGTTTGATCAGCTCAGCTGGTATGCCATCAGCTCCGGGGACATTATTTGATTTGAGCTGTCTTATGGCTTTTAAAACTCCACCGATGTCTGCAGCTAAAATTGTCACTGACCAACTGTCTCCGTTCTACACACACGAGCTCCAAGGCAATGAACCGTGCGGAAAGCTGACCATTAAAACGCGGATGTTGTTATTCTAGAGTGGATATTTATTGTTTCGTTTAAAGTTCCTTAACATAGACATAGATCACTCGTGATAATTATTAAATTTATTTTTGACATCAAATGGTTGTACAGAAAACAAAAGAAAAACAACACAACTAGTCACACTATGGATAGTTCACTAAGACGAGGTAAGCGTCGACACATTATTTACCCTGGTGATAGACACCATACAGTTCGTAGACATCTAACGCTGATGTAACGAGGAAACCGGCGAACATTAACGATAAGGTATTACGATTTCCGAAAGGGATGTATTTGCGAACGAATCGAATGGGCAAGTTAATACCTCATTACAACTCCCCGACTGGTAAATTGATTAATATTGTCTAATTTGGCATCGTACGTCGACCTCACGACTCACTTTGACTCCGTACTCCTCTGGTGATAAAATCTGACTGGTTATTGGATGTCTCTTTACAGACATCCAACGAAAACGAACCTGAAGGATTCGCCGCCAATGGCGAAGGTCCAAACAAGGGGAAAAGGGAAAAACTCATGTAGCAGATCGAATCGGCTGCTACATGTTTGGGCAAGATAAACTGCCGCCATACGCAAGGGATAGATTCTTGTTTGACGTGAGTCAATAAAACCCTTGCCGAAGGCAGAAATCTATCTTGGAAAAATGTATCGAACATTGGGCATGGCCGTTGTTAGATCATCTAGCATAAACAAATTTCGGTCGTATGATTCGATGCATGTTATGTTAGGGATGTGTTAATCCCGTTGAAAGGCACTGTCAGGCGAAAGTATCCGCTTGAATGTTTACTTTGTGTAAACTAAAATTGGTGGCCATGACCGATGCTGGTGATAGTTCCAAGAAACGGCAACGGATCATAAAATCGATCATGCTTAGATCCAAGCAAAATATGCGCGCCTGAAAGGCCAATGTTTGATTTGATCTTCTTTACTTAAGGAAAGATAGATCGTAGACATGTCGTTGGAAATCTGGCTTGCAGCTGTGCAAGCAACCCGAAATAATGCTAGGTCAATGAATGGGTACGAAAATAACACACGGAAAGATCAGCGTGTGTTGGTGGATATGTGCCATCCATTGTTCGGTCGCGGAAGCTCGGTTGATGAATTGATGTCATGGCAAGATGGTAATCTTGCCGTGAATTATGCTTTTAGGAATGACCGTGGGGAAGAGGTTTGGAAAAGCACCCAAAAAAGGTAAGCTGCCTAATATATATTTATGTCGGTTATCCTTGGGGATAACCGAATTAATTCCAGCGAATTGGTTGGCGGTTAATGCCGTAGCAAGGTTGCGTAACTTTGCTGAAGATTCGACTTCCAGGTAAGTCGCATCGCTGGGAATGGTGGGGATCGAGCGATGCATGGCTCTTCGGGCCCTGAAAAGCCCTACAGAGCCTCCAATTCTTCTGTGAGTTGACCATTTAGCAATTCGTGGAAGGGCACTTCACAACGCTCCAGAATGTCTTCAGGATCGGTGATCAGATTACGCTCTTTATTCTTGCAGTACGTACAGCGTGGTATGTAGCGCGTCATACTGCGGATTATTTGGTAGAACTTCCGCGCCTGATGTGAACCTCGCTCTCTGCTTTTCTCTATTTCACAGCCAAGTTTTTTCCCAGGCACTTTTCTTTTGGCTGTGGATTTTTTAGATCTTCTGAGCTCTTTATATTTCTCCTCGCTTACCCCCGTCCTATGAGACTGCTGAATTGCCCGATATGCAGTATTCTTACATCCAGTCGCTAGTTTGCACTTATCATCAACCCAGTCGCACCAATCTCTACGACTACTGCCTAGGATTGAGTTGGCAGTACTAATGACAGCCTTCTTAAGGCGTGTCTGTGGGGTAAAAAAGTATATTGACTAACATGGGCACGGATTCACTTTTTCCCGATTTCTCTTCTACGCCCCAGGACTTACTTTTCCTCCATCGAACTCTTCGAGGGCGAGACCCGACGCATGACCAAATGTGTTGCTGGTGTTCTCAATGCGTAAGGCAGCCGTTCTGATTCGAACCTGACCCGCGGTAGCAATACGTCTCAGTAAGGCAATCCGTGCTCGGAAAACTGTACCAACAAGATAGTGATCGGAGTCGACGTTGACACAGCCTCGAGGAGTGGCGGCGATCTATCAACACGTGGTCAATTTGCTTGCGAGCGGCTCCATCTGGTGATACTCAGGTGGCTTTGTGGATACATGGTACTTGCAACGACCGAGTTTTTTGATGCTGGCACTTCGATGGTCCATTGTCATTAGTGCTCTCATGCAAACTATGGGAACCTGCCTAGTACCTGAAAACCAGCGCCCGACCTATTTTTACATTCAAATCACCAAGAACGATTTTCACGCCCGTTCGACATGGTGTTTTCCTTGACGCCTATAATAAATGACATATTCGTTTCTTTGTATAACACCACCCCCCGTCCATCTTATTTTTTGTAATGCTGTTACGTCAGCCTTATATTCAGACTGGACATCGGGTAGCTGCTCTGCTTCTTTGTATAGTGAGCGGCCGTTCCATAAGAAAATTATCAAATCTTTTAGTCATTTTCGTTTCCGTGGTCGTCGTCGTGTATCCAGACCATATCTGAGGCTTTTAAATTCTCCATAATAATTTGTTTTTCCGGTCAAGATTATTAGCCTTGCGCCAGCCTTTCACAGGATGTCGCTGCATGCATTGGTTCACTACTTGACCGATGCCACAGTAGCTATCCAGGGGTGTCACGTGAAGACTGCATGTCAACTTCGATTGAACAGGGATAGGGATCGTCCTGGTCTTCGACGGGTTGAAAGCAATCAGAGACCTTGCACTGTATGTAAATGGCGACGAATTCGATGCGTTCAAGTACGTCTCTACTGCAACCAACTTCAGAGCCGAGTTTCTATTTACACACGTATTTATTTAGAAAAAAAATGTATCGGGTAATCTATATTATACAAAAGCACCATTCTTGACATTTCCTTTTTAAATAATTTTTTAAAATAGTCCATTGCGAGGTTCTAACTGTCGGTTCCAGTATTTCAAGTGGTATTTGCCGAATGCAGCTACCGCAGCTATATTTTCTTGACTACTTGCTTGGTGTAGTCTACTTAGTTGCCTATCACCCAATAATGATAACCAGGTTTCAAATTTTGCGGCCAATTATGTGGATCATAAGTTGATTGGATTTGGATGATGTTTTTCTTAAAAAGTGGAATCCTCGACATTATTTTTGGTAAAAATATTTTGAATAAGAATATAATTCAAGTAATTCGTTTTATATTCAATTTAAAAAAATATGAACCAGCCGCCAGGCATCCTCTACTTTCTGTCCACAATCCCAGGTTCGTAGGGATTTAAGTATTATTCAACCCGTTAACGTTACATCACGAAATATATCTACTATACAGCATTTCTACAAGATAATTTCGTACTAGTATTTTTTACGTTGCAACACACTCTGGAGTTTTATAAAGTCGAGGCGGTCAGCTACAAAAGGAGGAGCGTATATTTGTTTTTACATCACGGTAATGACTAGCACGAGATCTTTTCATAAATACAACCACATCCCAGTTTATATAATTGCACATTTGCGACATTAATTAATTTTCATTTCATCAAATTTCATGCATCTGTTCTGATTTTTTTCTACTCTTCGTATTTAAAATTTAAATTTCAGACCAAAAAGATGGTGGCACTCAACTGAAATTGGTGATTGAATACCAGACTGATATAAAAGCACTAATGAAACCCATGAGGTAAGAGATAATCAATTCATAAATATATATAAACCTGATTTAAAAATTGAACGCAATATTTGCAGGGAACTTATTAAGTTTATGCAATTAAATCTAATGCAGTTCCTCGAAATTTAGGCGATGAATTTTACGTTTCAAAGAGTTGCAAGGACTAACAAATAAAGGCGGAAATGAAAACTGTGACAATTGAAACCTTAAACTACCTAAATAGGACCGAATCCATTAGCGCAATTTGAATCTCTATATTCGTTTCTTTTGAAGAAAACAAAAGTTGTTTAATCACTACGAAAGTGCAATTGCAGTAGTTAATTCTTAATTAACTTAATTAAACTGTAACTCCGAATGATTTCAATGGAATTACTACTTATGCGTGGCGCAAGACTAATGACCTTGCCCGGAAAAAAACCAATCATTGTGGAAAATTTAACAAGCCTCACGACTTGCTAAATAAGGCCAAGACCGGTTCCCGGCTGTAGTGCCGATGATGGTAACTACTTATACGACTAGCCATTTACATATATTCCAAACCGCATATTTTAAAAGCAGAGAATTCAAATTGTTGCGGAATTAAAGAATTTTGCCGTATCAAACTCTTGGATGCGCTTTCCAAAAAGTCTATTTTGAACGAAATAGTCAAGTAAAAGTGAACCAAATTTGTCTGTTTTTCCAAATAGTCAAAACCAGTAATCTGTCCCCAATTTTTAAAATATCTAATACTCAATTGGGAGTAAATATATATTCATGCGCAATAAAAGGCGCAATAAAGTGCACCGCTGTATTGTATAAGATGTTGAAATATGCATCATTATACGAAAGGTACATTGACCATTTTGAACTTTTATTTTGCCCTGAAATAAAACACATTGTATTAGTGATCACTTTTCATCAATTAATGTGATCAAATGTACCCGAAATGAGGGCCAAATAAAGCAACAAGCACATCATCCTTTTTGGAATAGCTTACTTTTATTTGTTTCTTCTTTGTATCCTTCTGGATATTGCCCCCGTTGTTGCGTTTTCATTCGTTTATATTTTATTAAATTTTTTTGGTGTTTTCTCTTCGCTTTACCCCCTGGGCTCTTTCTACTCATTGTGCTCGTTGTAGTTGTTTTTTGTATTCTTCAATGGATGATTATTCCTCTCACAGCTTGGGACATCAGCCGGATCTTATAAACAGTTTAAGAGACAACCTTGCAGATATGATTGAGAATGATGTTTTTGAAAAAAAAGTAGCAACACTAGACGCCATCTCACCCCATCCATCTCAACACAGGTCGGTGACTTTTGATCCACCACACGTTTACGATAACCTCAATGCCAAAGATATCAATTATTACACATGTTTTTCTGAAGAATTAAGGACGATTCTCTTGAGAAGAGTCGCAGCCTTCAGGCAGAAACACCACATCGTCATTGCGAAAATCATCACAAAATGTTCTCCAAAACAGCGTACAAAGTCAGACAGGATAAATATAGTTAGGTGAATATGACGGCGGTGCCATAAATACCGCCTTAGGACAGTGATTCCTGACCTCATGCCCTATCAAGAAAACGGAATGTGACCGTAGTAAAAGTCGTACTGTTTTTGAGTTAATTGGATTTTTCCAAAATTTTAAAATATCTAGAGCTTGTCGTAGATAATTTGTCTTGACCACAGTATGACATACATATGTGCTAATATTACGCTAAAGAATTCTTGAAGAACTGTGTAATACAATGGAGCTCAGTTTCTACGGACTATTGATAGTATTCCAGGCGAGACGGTTGTTTTTCAGACCTAGTCCAGACCAGTGAGAATACGTTTCATAGCGCGTGAGTGAAACTTCTCATCTGGCATTAAACACAGGTGGTTCAAAAAACTAACATCGAGAGTTGAATTCCCGAAAAATAAATTCGCGCCCACATTACTATATTTTGGCCTATAGGAACCCGGATGTTCATGACCTCACCGTTTCGACTACACCATCGTTTCCTGTCCGGTGCGCTCTCCTTCCACGCTTGACCATCCGATCCGATCTCCTCAAGGTCAAACCTAACAATGTCCTCCCATCTCCGTCGCGGCCGCCCTGTCGGTCTCTTTACCGTTGGTCTACCGTCAAGAATTCTACGCACGGTCCTATCGTTCGAGCTTATTCGCGCCACATGGCCGGCCCATCTTAAGTAGGTTTACGGTATAGCTTTTTCAATTCGTGGTTATGGAGTTTTCTCCACTGTCCTGCCTCTTTATCATATTTACCGCCAAGTATACTCCTTAAAACTTTATTCTCGAATACGCGGAATTTGTTTCCTTCCCGTTTTGTGAGAGCCCATGTTTCGCATCCGTATAGAACAATCGGCATGATTCTGGTTTCATAAGCACTACGTGATAGCAGTTTGGAGTTCAACAGTTTATTGACTACGTGACAACTAGGGTTTCCGGAATGGTCTTTTGTTAATTTCCTTCGACATTTCGTTACTGACCGTCAGTATTGTTCCCAGATATTTAAATTCTATAACTTTTTCAAATATCTTGACTTTGAGGTTTATATGTGTTACCTGCTCTCGCCGTAATCATGAATTTTGTTGTGTTTTCATTTATTTCTAGGCCCACCGCTTCTGCAGCATGCATGATGATTTCACAGTTTTTACTTACAGTTTCTAGATTATCGCCCAAAACGGCGATGTCATCCGCATAGGCGAGAACATGTGTGACCCCGCTTAGGGATGATCCGGCCATATTGTCAACTTGTACCTTTCTGATAATATACTCGACCACAAGGTTAAAAAGACATGGTGAGAGGCAATTCCCCTGTTTTAGTCCGTCCCGGATTTCAAATAGTTCTGAGAGGTGATTTTCTATTCTACCTCGCCCTTTGTTTTCGTCCATGCAGATTTGAATAAGGGCGGCATATTCTTTCGGGATTCCCAGCTCAACTACAATGTGGTCTTTGCCTTGCGACTGAGGCGTCAGGTCCCATAGATAGAACATGATCGGAGTCGCAGTCTCCTCCTCTATATTATCTTACGTCAAGGATATTCGAGTGGTGTCTTTTATCTATGAGGAAATGGTCAATTTGGTTACGTGTTACGTCGTCGGGTGATATCCATGTGGCTTCGTGGATTTACTTGTGCTTGAACATCGTGCTTTTCACTCACAGATATCTTGATGCTGCGAACGTAATAATTCTAATTCTATTATTATTTGAAACGTCATATAGGCTTTCTTTACTTGTAGTCTCCCATTCGCGTTTTTTGCATTTGAAGTGTCTCATTGTCTCTCTCCGAATTGTCGCGTATCTTTCTGCGTTGACTTCATCATATCTTTCTAAGTGGATCACTCTGAGGCGTTTACGTTGTTCGCTCTTCGCCCTGCACTCATCGTCAAACCAAGGTGTGGACTTAATTGTTTTCTTAAATCCTAATACCTTTTGGGCTGTTTGTTTGATTGTGTCCCTGATCGACGTCTATTTAGTGTCCGCACTACTGGCTTCCTCTTCCTCACTGTTCCCATTCTCTAGGATGCTGAATCTATTCGTTAGTTCGTCGTTTGTTGCCTTTTTGCGCAAGTCAATGTTTTAGTTTAGCAATGTCGACCTTTTTGCCCGACTCCCATGACTGCGAGTTTGCTGCAAGCCGATTTCTGATTTGGCCCATCAGTAGAAGATGATCGGAGTCACAATCTGCTCGCCTATACGATCTTACGTCAAGGACATTCGAGTGGTGTCTTTGTCTATGAGGAAGTAGTCTATTTAGTTACGCGTTACGCCGTCGGGTGATATCCATGTGGCTTTATGGATTCGCTTGTGCTTGAACATCGTGCTTTTTACTCACAGATCTTTTTACACTGCGTGCGTGATAATTCGAATTCCATTATCATTTGGAACGTCGTGTAGGCTTTCTTTACCTATAGTTGGTTGGAAGATATCTTCCTTTACAATTTTTGCATTAAGGTCCCCGAGGAGGATTTTAACATCGAATGATGAGATCCCATCAAATACTTCCTATAGGGTCTTGTGGCGTCTCTAACAGATACACGCACAATACACAAGCAAATAGTGAAGAACACCCAACGAAAATCGAATAAGATAATGCATCAGAGCCGTTTACCACAGCGATAAAATAACAATTCACATCAGTGGAATATACTTGCGTTTAAAAATCGAATTAAAAACACGGCCAGTAGCCTGATGGGTTGCGCTTTGGTTCAATTTTTGGTGATTCTAAATGTCACAGCGTCAGTTCGAATCACACGTTCTTCACTATTATCCGAAACGCTATAGTCTCATAGAAAATGTCCTTTGTTTCTTCGTCGGTAGATTCTGTTGGGGCGTATCCGTTTATAAATACATGTGGGCCCTATGTTTTTAGCACCGACATTCTGTCATTAATAAACTTCACATCTTTTACATGGGGCGTAATCTTCTTCCTTATGATGAAGCCGATTCCGAGGTTATGTGTATCGGTACCTCCACCCGCCAGTGTTTACTCGTTGGTTTCGATTACTTGATGTGGGAGTCGGACTTCCTGAAGCGCGACGATGTCCATTATATATTGTTGCACGTTTTCTCCGACCGTCTGTATCGCGCCTGGTTTATATAACGTTCGCACATTCCACGTGCCGACGCGTATATCCCCCTTTTTCCGTTTTTGCCGAGTCGGTGTTTTATTGATGTGATGGTAGTGTCGGCTCATCATACCTACGCCTACCGGGGCGATTTTTTTTGTATATTCATTATTCATTTTTGTTCCAAGGAGTCTTGGGGTTTCAAATAGTCCGCCATATCGGAGCCCCCCTTTGATATGGTAAGGTCTGCTTACAGCTCTGATTCGACCCGGTGTTAGAGAAGTGCCGTTACGATACAGCCGGTATACCCCTGGCTGCAAACCATCCAATGGGCACGGTTAATCGTAACACTCTGGATTAGGGGTGGTAGATCTTTGTATGTTACTCCTCGCTAGTCTGTCTGACATGGATGACCCTACTGGAAGCGTATGCTTCCATCATTATAGCCCGAGTGATTCATTGTAATTTAAGCCTCCGCACCACGTCAAGATTTCTACCAAGCGGGGGACAACGTCCGAGTGCCGATCTAAATTCAAAATTTCCTAAAATCAAATTTTCCGAAGCAACTTCGATGCTCCAGAATCACACGCGGCTTTAGAAAACAATAAAAGTTACCTACGATCGATATCCTGGTTCAAATTTGATGTGTAGAGGTCGCTGCATCAAATTACGAAAGTAATGGCGTCTATATAGTGCTTCCTTCCTTACACTCGCCTCTGTTTAGTCGAATAGTTGTTCTCGTCATTTCGCGTTGCTATTTCGAGTTTTGCTTTGCATTTGGACTTTAAAGTACATTTACGAGTACTTAACAATGAGTGGAACGGTCTATAGTGACTACAAGCAGTACAAGTCATTAACGGAGTCAAAGTAGTAATTGATGCCCGCCAAATCGCCACGCGTTCGATGGCGATTCGGATCTCGTTAGTACTTCGGCCAAAAAATTGTAAATGGCTGATCTATACCGTGACCGTGATGTTGAAAATAATGTCGGCTACTCTTTTTTACTGTGTTCGCTGCTCTTTCTCAACTAGTAGTATGCCAACAATGTTAAGGTGACGTGCGACTTTCTGAGTCGGGCAAACGCGCGAACACATTGGCCTTATCTTTTAAATTTATGATTACTGATCCACTGTCCATCACTAACCTAAGAAAAGAGGAGGAAATTATTGCAGATAGCCTTGCTAATGATCAGAAGAGACGGGAAGAAATTGGCCACTCAAGCAGTTTGTTGATCATTTTGTTATTGTGAACCTTGTTCGTGGTATCAAGCGTCTGATTTCATTCGTTTGTGAATCTAACAAAATTTGGTTTGTCAAACTAGCTCTATTTTTTACCAATGGATTCAGATTGCAATTTGTATCAAACCATCGCTTATCGGATGAGTTTCATTTGATAGAGTGCTAAATGTGAAGCTCCATCCCGAGAAAAATAATTTCCGTGACTGACTCCCCACATGAGTTAACATCGAAGTTTCCAAAGTAACCTCTGACCCCGGAAAAGAAGATAAGAAATCTCGCAACTCGCACCAGTCACTGAACCCGTATCTCCATACTTGGTGGAGCTACATAGGGTGGGGTTATTCCCTTATATATATATATATATGTATATACATATATATATGTATATATATAGAATATATATATATATATATATATATATATATATATATATATATATATATTATTGGTGAAATGTAAGAGGTTGCGCAACCGATCTGAGATTCCCAACGCAGCAGTCGTTCGCAAACCACCTCGGTCATCCGGCGATCGGTTAGGTTCCTCCCCGAGTTGATTCAAATTGCGGTTAACAACGAACGCGTCATCCTGTCTCCCTGCCTCGTCAGTTTTGTTAGGACGTGCCAGCCAGCCGGAGTTGTGCACGTTAAAGTCGCCAAGAACGACCACCTCAGAAGCCGCTTGACTTTTGGTTGACTTGTATTCAGTCGACGATATGTACAAATGATCAAAACGTCTCGCTGGTCGATCAATATTCGGGGAGCGGTAGAGACACGAAAAAAATGTCACAGACCCCTTGAACACGATTTGCATCCAAATGCCTTTAAAGTTATTGGATTCTAACGCTTCTTCCCGTTGGCAAGCTAAATCTGATCGGGTGAAAATGCAGATTCCACTTTTAAAGTCTCGAAGGTAAATCGTATCCTGGACAATGACGATATGTCGAGTCAGTGAATGAGTTGTCTCGGTTTAAGTTAGGATATCAGGTCTCGCTGTTTGCAAATATTGATGGACGGCGTTTACATTTGTAAGGGTGAAACGAACGCCTCTGATGTTACAAAATGCTGTTACTAATTGAACGTTGACAGTGTTTAGCGGGCGGACCGGATCACATAGAACGAATTGCTAACATTTTGGTATCTTATCAAAACATTTACATGATATTACTCCTGAGATACCCATCCTATCTACAACTCGGCCTTTAGTTGCCGCCCTAAATGTGAGTATATTGTAAGGCCCTACTCACGGGGCAGCTGTTCTCTTTAAGGTATTCCATAACAGTAAAATACCTCAATGCAGACATTTCTATCTTTCCGCACACGTCTCCTGAACATGAGCCGCCAGTGCTTTCGTTGTGTAAAATTGGCCAAATTCGCAAGAGCGAGCTACCACCAACAAAATTTGATCCCATCAAAAAAAAAAAACAAGTCGGACAAGAAGAATTTTGACAATTCCTTTAAGCGGGTTCTTAAATGATTAATTCCCGGTACTTTTCGACAGAATGTAGTTTTACCTGATTAGGGCCGTATGAACTGGGACAATTTCAAGACTACATTGAGTGAAGAACTTAATGACGGTTGAGGTACACTATACTTATACCCGACTTCACGAGAAGTTTACTATAAACTTCAAAGATTCACATCCTCAAGTACAAACTTCAAAAAACACATCAAATTTCCCATGATTACCGCTATTTGTCTCAACCGGTAACGTAAAATGTTCTGCAGAATGAAGTATCATCCTTGCTTTATACAAAAAGATACTTTATTGCGAACTATAATTCGCATCGAACATTAAGGGCCACACCCACATTCGCCTCTTTTGGCTACAATGTCAATGCAATAATACGTCCGGTTCTCAAAAATATTGCATGGTATTTAGAGCAGCAACAAAATAACGGAATGTCATTGGAGATGCAATTTTTATGAAATAAATTTAATTTTTATTAAATTTGTCCCCGTATTTAAGTAATTTCTATTTCGAAAATAAAAAATAATTTGGGACACTCTGTATTTGAACGACAATTGAGCATAAATCTGTAGAAGAATTTTATACTCTTCTGATTTATAAGTGATTGTTGCAAGTAAAGTTTGATAGTCGCATGGGCTACCACTTGGGCCAGCAAAGATACAATTATTAATGTCAATCTTTGTGTATTGGTGTTTGTGTCCTTTTTTGGGTAAGAACGTCGCCTCTAAGAATGATGAATGATAAACTAAAACCAAATCTATATTCTTTTCATGGATAAATTAAAATACGATTGCATTATCTTTCTACCAAATAAAGGCTTTGGACAATCCTTTGCTCAAGCATCAATTTCAGCTCGTCATACAGTCCCTTTACTTATACAAATTTGCCCTAGAAACCCAAACAAGCTCTCAATATTCATCCTTTCGTTTGTCGGGTGTATATTATGCGACTACTTCGTACAAAACGCTCTTCGTTTTGTGATTAATATTCTGTTGTCACAAGGGATTAAAGGGATATCACCATTGCAGCAAGATTCTCATCCTTAAATATTGAAATAATATATGCAATCCCCTGGTTGTTCGGCTAACTTCTGCCTTCCGTTTTTACTTATTTATTTTTGATTTACTTCACTCTTTTTTAGTCCAGTTTATGTATTTGTGTATATATATTTTGACTACAGGTTTCCGCGAGATCAACAGACTCTACCGAATCATTTTTACTTCACGGACTATGAAAGACATAATGCGGAGATTGCTGCTTTCCACTTGGACAGGTAAGAAAAATGCTTACTCAAATCAGTATATCCTCTTTTTATCCATATCTGCAATGCTGTGACGTGCTTTAGACCTGTTTGACAATTTACGGTTTCCTCTCGTGATAAATTAAAAAGGGTTTCGTGGAATCCCTATCATTTTGATTTTAAGTAACATCATCGATCATGTTCAACTTTTATCGCTTATCTGTTGGGGTGAGGCGCTTCTCAAATGACACTTCTTTAAATCGTAAAAATGCTTTGAAAAGTTTGCTTGTTTACGATACGCTGGTAAGGAACTCTGATTACCAAGAAGCACATCAGCGTGGCGCATGATTAAGAGTTTAAGAAATCTTATACACTGTTTTTCAATATACGAAAACTTAACTTTTGTATTATATGGAAAAACATGAATTATTACGATTCCTATGGAAAATAAAGGTAAAATGCCCGCCGCGGACATTGATATAAAATATCAAAAATATAAACTCAATCAGGACCTATCATTAAAGCTAGAAAAAGGAAAGAAGCGAACTCGAGAAAAAGAGTCTTTCTCTTTTACCCAATGTTTTTGCAAGACATCATTCCTCTTTCTAGGGGTTGAAAGTTTGATGAGAATAAATGCTGTATTGGTAACTGGCAGTTGATGTACATAATATCAGTAAGTACAGGTCTTCGATACTACTCCTAAAGACATTATTCCAGTGATACCCAGAGATCTATTATAGTGAAATGAAATGAAATGTAGTTAATTGAAATTAAGCTCTCTACCTCGTTTAAGATAAAATGAATGTTTATACGTAACAACTGGCATAAGCGTCACTTAATTATTCTATAAACTCCACTGTTTCGCTTCGGAAACTGGCAAAAAAAAAAAAACTCCAAGGACCAATAGCCGAGTTCGATTACGAATGAGCAGCAAATACTTCTCGGTGTGAAAGAAAAAATTCCTTAATTCCAGTCGAATTTCAAATTGGCTTTCTGCGTTCTGTGGAAGCCAGGTGAACGTGTGTGTGGAGCTTCTCTACACCACATGGAGAACCAATCCACAATGCCAACCAACCGTGACCGCTAACAGCGCGCCACCTCAACCCAACTCCCCAAACAAAATCCACAATAGCATACATCCCAAACCTTGCAAGAAACACATTCCAAAACCCGCAACAGAATACAATTAAATAGAATACATTCTAAACCATCTCCGCATACATTTTCCCAAAATTGCTTCGGTCAATTCTCTACTTAATTCATATTCCCTCCTTGCGGCCAAGCAATCTTAATTTCCCCGAAATTCATATGCCGTAATAAAACGCACATCCAAATCTCCAACGAACATTAACCATCTCCCTCAATTACATCACCCCACATACATTTTCCCAAAATTGCTTCGGTCAATTCTCTACTTAATTCATATTCCCTCTTTACGACCAAGCAATCTTAATTTCCCCGAAACTCATATGCTGTAACAAAACGCATATTCAAATCCACAACGGAACATTAACCATCGCCACCAACTTTACCAAGCCGCATACATTTCCCCGAAATGACTTCGGTTAATATCTTATCTAAACGATATTTCTTGCTTGCACCCAAGCAATTTCAATTTCCCGGTATACACAACCAACGAATCCAACTCAGCTTGTATGGCCAGGATTCGCTGGAACTGAAATCTTATGCGAGCATAGCAACTCTTCTCGAAATTCCTCGGAAGTGGCAGCAAGTTTTTTTCTCCTATGATACAGTCGCCACGACGCGATGAATAGATTTTTTTCCATTTCATCAGTCAGTCGTTGTCCATCCGCCACCGAGCGCACATCGATCTTGCAATTGCCCCCAGTCTAGATCCAACCACCGCTGCGTGCACACACGCCAGAATCGATTCGCCCATCCGAGTCGCTGAAAAAGTCGCCAACGCGCGCACATCAAGTGAATATCCAACCGCCACCGGGGCCGGACACATATCGAGAAATTGCCTTCTATCAACCCGGGGTGTCGTGCTGATCCGCTGAACTCGATTTTGCTCCCCTGTTTTGTTTCGCGTTAAGTTAAGAATTGATTTTCGGGCCAAACGAAAGCAACGTTATACATAGTGGACCGCTTTGTAAATATAGTGACAATAATAAAAATAAAAAGACGCTTAACAATAAAACTTTCCAGTGAGTTTTCATTCATGCTTGACCCCTTTTGGTGAACAACATTCGGCGGAACTTTTGATTGTTGGGAAATAGGAGTAACCAGCGCTCGTGCCGGCCAGCAACGACCTATAACCCCACATGTGGATCGTAATTTCTTCATTTTGCCTCACACGTTCTTTTGGTATCCATCTCATACGGCATTAAAATGTATTTTGCCGACGGCATTTGAGGGTTGTCATGTTGCATTTTGCATTAAGGATTCCATAACCGATTTTACATGAAAATGATTTCTTGTGTAATTCATGTTGCATTTCGCGACATCCTGCGGGGCCGCCGAAAGGGAATGGGAGTGCGCTGTCATCCATGACTCCAAGACGCACTGCAGCCTTTTCCTTCAGCGAAAAGAACTGTGGGTAAGGTTTTAAGTAGGTGCCTAGTATGACACGGATTCACTTAACCTTCCACCGTCTGCTGCATAAAGTAATCGACACCAAAAGACCAGACGAATACAAACACATGGATAGTTCAATTTAAATTGTTCGCCGAGGAGGAATAAACAAGCAAAGACGCCGGAGTTTGAACAAAACACTGATCACCTGTGACACTCAATGAATAAAACAAGTCGATTGATTTTAGTTATATAACATTCTTTTTATTGAATTTTCTTATGTTTTCTTTATTAAATAATTTTAATTACACTGTTTTGTTGTTAACTGTTTTGTTTATTGCTTAACCTTTTAATTTACACTGTTCTTTGTTTTTAAATTGCTTTTACACAAAGAAAACTGAACTTTCCGCGCACGACTCTTTTTATTAAAAAGATGTATTGACTCCAATATAACTTAACTTGAAAGTCAATCGAATTGTAGTCTCGAAAAATCACGCGGCCGCGGTGATGGCAGCAATCTGACTCCCCGGTGCAATCCATATCCGTCCGATTCAACAGTGGTGGATAACATCGGTGTGGGAGGATTCTATATGTGTCCGTATAGGACAAGTACGATGCCCTTCAGTCTGCATATCGGCACCGACGAAAATGCACCTGAATAAACATGGACTGGTGTAATGAATTGCAGGCATTATTGAGATACGTGATAGCGAAGATCGCCGAAGGATGAAATACATTTCTGTGTCCTAAATAAACAGAAACGCTATTTCGAGGCTAAACGTTGCGATGCCCATTATTTGTGATTTAGACGATGCTACATGGGAACATCGGCTGTTTACATTGTAGCGATTCTAACAGATACACACAATTCACAAGCAAAAATAGTGAAGAACACCGAATAATGCTTCACTGCTTCGTTTTTCAACCGTTTCATCGCATGTTCAATTCACCTTCTTCACTATCCTTGCTTAACGCTATAATTGGTGACTACGACGTGATCTGTACACACAGCATAGCATACACTTCCCATAGTAAAGCAGAACTTCACACACGGTCACGACTTCCGCATAGAGCACAGCCTCCGATGTTTCCTCGTTTCTCTCGTTCGTCCGTCATCCGCATACGAATCTGATCGTAACGAAGTTACTGCGGCGGGAGTGTGTAGCGATTCCAACAGATACACACAATTCACAAGCAAAAATAGTGAAGAACACCGAACGAAAAAAATCGAATAAGAAAAATACATCAGAACCGTATACCAAGCGATAAATAAAAATAATTTACACCAGTGGAATATACTCGAGTTTGGAAATCAAATTCAAAACACGGTCAGTAGTCTGATGCTTCACTGCTTCGCTTTTCAACCGTTTCATCGCGTGTTCAATTCACCTTCTTCACTATCCTTGCTTAACGCTATAACATAATCGCTCCAGACTTATGCCATTGCAGGCAATAGATTTTTGTGGCGATAAGCAAACCGAAGGTTTGGTCGCCTATGACCAAGGCTATGGTGGCTTTTGTTTGATCTAATTCAATGGAACATGGTTATGATGGTGAGGAATTTGACTTGCAGATGTGCAAGCGCACGTCTCACCCAGGGCGACCATGGACAGCGGTTGGTAAGTAGCATAAACACAGTGATGCTACTGTGTGTTTGTTTGTTTTACAGGCCGGAGCATCGTTAGGCATATTCTAGGGTATGATTGTCTAACGTCAATCATATTTGTGCACAAATCCCATGATCGGTAGATAACCGATAAAGGAAATTGGTCGCAAGTGTTGCGAACCTCGGGATTGGGGCAATAAATGGTTATGAACCGTAGCAAAACCATCGGCTACAGCTGTATCAACAATTACGCTGGCCAACGAGTGTTTATCTATTATAATTGCTGACGAGCCGAGCCGATGGGGATATGGAATGGTTCATATGATATGAAACGGAAAAATTCAATGTGATGCATGCCTTGATGAGGTTTAACTTTCAGGCGAAAGTTATTTGAAAGACAGCTTACGCTGCTCGAATGCAGGTAAATATAGTGGTTTATCCAGTGAGGGAAAAGCAGGTTGATTTAAAGAAATGGATGGTTCATTGGGAAAGCTTTAAAGAACCGCCACAGAGCATTTTCCTCGTCCCTTTCGCCCAATCCGAGGATGTACCCAATCATGGACATAACTGCTGTTTTTATGTAAGATCTTCTGGCCTGATACCAATTGTATGGACTGCAAAATTGATGGATAAACCATTCATGGGACACAGGTGGACGACGGGGTAGTAGAATCTTCACGAAAGCATGTTTCCTCTTTTCGACTTTATCGTCCTTAGTAAAGAGATATAGCCGGAGTTTGCAGTCGTAAATGTCAATATTCCGAGACTTATATGTTGACATAACTATGTCCGGAATGCGTTGAGGTTAGGAATCCTTTCGATCAGTCCGAAGTTTTCATTGAAGCGTATGGCGGCATATGTTCGGATGTCCAGCCGCCGTTGTCGCGCTTGAGGATCCAAGTATGAGTATCGCTTCACCAAGGCATTGAATTCATCAACCGGAAGAGGTGTCTAAGATCATATTTCGGCTTCATAATGACCATGTACTCCTAGCCATCGTCACTGAGTAGGCTCATTCCCTTTGGAAAAGCTTGTGATCGTAACACAAACGTGGAGTTTCCTCCATTGTCCTGCCTCCTCGTCATATTTGCCGGCAAAGGTACCCATTAGGGTTGCGTATTCTTCAAATGTCAAACTGTAGTGCCAAATCAATCATTTGAGGTGATGTTTCATGGATTTCATTCCCACTTCCCATAATCTGCAAAACTGAGGAGCTGCAAGAGGTTAAAATTACATGATGTGCCGCTGGCTTGGATTTGTTTGACGATGTCGTCAGTTCATTGTTTCGATATGTATGCCTCTTCTTCATGTTTCGTGTAGCCCCTTGGAAATTAGTTCCACAGTCACTGTGAGGGTTCGCCCAAGCTCGAGGTGAACTGCTTTTGTACAGAAGCATATAAAAATAGCTATGTAAGCCTTGGTGATTTTGCTGCACCACCCTTTCCATGCTTTCAGCTCTACCGACATAGTCCAATGGGAGAGCCTGTTTGACACGAAGCGAGGGTATGTCACCCATTTTTGGCGCATTTATTTGGGCTTATATCTGTAGCACTTCAAATATATATGGATGCAAGCTTCGACGTTGGACTTGAGATGGAATATCCAGCATTCATATCGAAGTGTTGCCATCATCAGCGATCTCAAGTGAGCATTGTGGATGATTAGAGACGTTAAAAAGTTGTTTGAGGGCAATATAATTGGATAGCGCTGTGAATATGATAAATCCGCATGTTACAATCGACCCCCAATTCGCAGAATACCTTTCTCATCGATTATGGGGACAAGTCATGCTATTTTGCTATTTCTTCCTTTGTGATGTTATTAATATCACCGACAAAAATTCCTGCTGTTAATCGTGATTGCGCTGAGGAGATTTCAACCACCGAAAACGGTCCAGTCACACGAAATGGCATCTTAGTGACCTTAGTACTCAAATTGGTAAAAAAGCGAAGCCAATACGCTGTGGCTCGAAGTAGACGCGGGAACGATGAAAATCGAGTGAATAATTAGTTGTCGTCAAGGGCGGTGAAGTGTATGCAGAGCTGAAACATGTTTTTGATGGGGTATCCAGATGCGATCAAATCATTATTTACCCTTGCAGTTTCTGGGGCCCTCAAATCAAGATCAGTAGTTTGGTTTTCTAGTGGGGATTCATGATGCTTGTCAAATGTTTGTAAAAACTCAGGCCACTGCCACCATTGCTGAGTTTTGAGAATTTCTGTTGGAGAGAGTCCCCTCGACACGATGTCCGCTGGTTTCTCTTTTGACGGTACATATCTCCAGAAACTAGGATCTATCGGCTCCTGAATTTCTGACACTCTGTTGGCCATGAAGGTGATTCGTGTGTGTGGAGGAGTATTGATCCATGCAAGTGTGATTTGCGAATCCGACCAAGCAAATACCTTTACGGATTGAAGGTCCATTTTCCCTACAGTATGCACCAGAAAGTGCTCTAGCAGATGAGCTCGACACAACTCCTGCCGTGCCAGTAATTTACTTTTGAGTGGTGCTACTCTGGTCTTAGATAAAAGAAGCTTAGTTGAAGTGGGTTTTGGCGTTGATTGCTCAAATGTATACTACGGCAGCATATGCCTTTTCCGAAGCGTCGTAGAAACCGTGGATTTCAAGCTGGGATTGTTCGGTGACATTGACCCATCGCGGAATATTGTGGGGTTAAAGTATGTGTGCCAAGACAGGGGCCCGGATTCACTTAATCCACAACGATGTTCTAACGAAAGAAATGTTCACCAGTTAGGAAGATGAAATAATTAACACTGTTTAATTTGGTGTTTTTATGTTCTTTATTAATCCCAGGGGCAATTGCTCTAAATTTCTTTCATTTCATATTATAATAAATTATCACTAGATTTAAATTGAAGAACTTGTATTTGCATTTACACAGGAAGGGATCACGACGCAATGTAACTATTGGAAAAGTACGATTTGGCAAATAATACACCATTTAAAAAATAACATTAGTAATCACGAAATTATTTTAAGACGAAACTATCAAACACAATTATTATCAGCAGCAAGACGACTCGGGAACGTGTATGCACTGTGGCTGAATGACGACTGGCTTTAAAAGGTCGCGAAATTAAATTTTACCCCAGGCGACGTGATCAGGCACGGTGGTGGTTGAGTAACGACCGATCTCAATTAGGGATGAAATTTTAATTTTGAATTCGCACGGCTATTAGCCAATCATCATTGCGCTCTTCTCATGAATCTTCTCATTTGCATGGCTCAGTGAGGTGAATAATACTCGCGCATCATTCGACAGTCACTGGACATGCGACGGATGAAAATAACAAACGAGAGAGCGCAATAATTTCGGGGTTGGCTTAGCTTGTGCGTTTGTCTCAAATGTGATCTCACAGTGCATTGAACTGTAGGGGGACAGACTTGTGGAGGAGAGGAAAATGTAGCTGGTGCTATTCACTGCGAAAAGAGATCGTTGATCCCAAGCGAATAGATGGTCTGGGGGAAGTCATAAGTGACGCTTAATCGGCTAGGGAAATATTATCGTGTGAACCAAATTCGAAGAATTTGGAATCTCCCCAGCCGTTGCATGATTATGTAACCGCGTCGTTTGGTCTGGTCTTGATTGTTGCTAACCAAAATGACTTTGAAATTTCCGGTGGAAATCTCATGGGTTAATGCAATAGTGTTGCCGTATGGCAAGAAAACACTGAATGCAATTGTGCATTAACCGAATAGATTAATGACTTCCGACCGGTCTTCTTTTAGGGATTTAACTATTGCAGGTGAAATAGCCGACGGTAAGAATTGGGATTGGGGTGACGCGCTGTTAGCGGTCAAATTTAGGTTAGGATTGTGGGTTGATTCTCCATGTAATATAGAGAACCCCCACAATCTCAATACCATTGAGAGCGCTTAAATCGGTCTTCAACTTGTACCTTGCTGAAACAATTGTTGGTGGAAGCTCGCTGCCCCATGCTTGGCTTTGTTTCCAGATATCTTGCATAATAATCTTGCTAATAACGACGCACGGAGAAATCCACCCCACCGGTTCGTATAGACGATCAATGTCTGACAAAATCATTCTTTTCGTTGTCTTTCGTGATCCTGAACACAGATCTTGAATGAAACAAACGTGCACTATTACTAGCCCACTTTCGTTGTGGAAAACCTCCACGCTGCAACATTGTCACGAGTCGGCGCTGCATTTTAATGGCTTCGTCTTCTGAATCTGCTCCGTGTATGACATCTTCGACATAAAAATGTTTGCAGGCGATTTGTGAGACCATTGGGTAATCATCTCGTTCATCTAATGCCAGTTGTCGAAGAGTGCGCACTGTTAAGTATGGTGCAGCGGCGGTGCCGACCGTGACTGTGTTTAGTTGATACGTTTTGATGTCCTCTACCTCTAGATTTTTCCACAAAACGAGTTGATATGCAGCAACGTCCGGTGGAACCCAAATTTGTCGATACATCTTATGGATGTCTGCTACGAAGACTATTTTGTGCTTTCGAAACCTCAAAATATGACTAAAAATGTCATCCTGAAGTCGTGGACCAACTAACAAATGATCGTTAAGTGACAAACCGTCCGAGGTTTTGCATGATGCGTCAGAAACTATCGGCAGCTTTGTGGTTAAGCTAGATTCCTTAATCACCACATAATAAGACACGAAGTAGTGGAACTTGCTAAATAAGGTGGGGTTTACTTCAGTGATGTGGCCCAGCTCCTTATACTTCTGAAAAACCCTTTTGTATTCTTCATAGAATAAAGAGTTGGCTTGGAACATATTTTCTAGCTGGAGGAACCGAACAAGAGCTGATCGATGTGATAAACTTAACACCGGGCGCATTCCTTCTTTAAATGGCAGCTGAACTATATATTTAGCGTCCGCTTGCCGCTGGTATGATCTGATAAAGTTCGTTTCGCACTACTCTTCTTCTAATGACAGCGGTTTTTCTTTGCCACTTCTTCGAGTTCCCAAAACCTTTGCATGATGTTGTCTCACACAAGGCCTTCAGCGATTGTATGGTCAGCCTTAACTGTGGTCTGGTTGTTGGAAGTCATACACCTAGATAGTACCCATTCAAATTCACTCCGTTGAGTCATGGGGCTGCCTGGTCTATCTTTCACTAAACCCTCCAGTAAAATCGATGGATAAACATCAGTACCAAGCAAAATATCAATTTTACTTAGTTTGTTGAATGCTGGGTCAGCAAGTTGAAAGTTCTTGATGTGATTCCAATTAGCACACGGAATTTGGTGTGTTGGAAGAGTCGCACTTAGTTTGGGTAAGACCAAATCAGTCAGTTTCAAATGGAAGTTGTCTTCTATTAGTGAGAAAATGGTGAGAGACTCTTTATGTTTGGCTATGCTAGCCGTACCTGCTTCAAGGCCAAGGACGTTCACATAACTCCTTTCCCTTTTGAGACCCAACTGCTGTGCCACAGCTTCAGAACTAAAGGAAGCCTGCGATCCAGGATCCAAGAGAGCTCGAAGCACCAACGGTTGGTCTTTAATGAGCGCCTTGGCCAGAAGAGCAGCCCGTGTGTGACTGGTTACGGCCACGTAAGTGTTGCATGCTTGAGTAGTTCTGGTGGGGGATTTTAAATTATTCTGATATCCTGATTTCGCTTGCTGAGGATACGCAGAGTTTGATAGAGTAGGAACCGGGGTATCCACTGTTGAGCGACTTTTTGTGAGTGCATTGCGTTCCTTCTTCGTCCGAGTGTAGTAACGAATGATGTTTTTGTGACACGTAGGATACATAAATGTGCTTGTGCAATTTTGAGTTAAATGTTAAAGTTAAATTTGAAACAATTCCTAATCGAATTTGTTCCTTGGGACATGGAGCATTTCTGAAGTGTTGAGTTGTGTTGCTGGACAATGCCTGAAACAACTTTTTTGCCCCAATGCTGATTAATCGTTGATGAGGGTTGTCTCATTACGTCCAAAGTTCTGGAGCGCATTAATATGAAATCCTCCAGCACCATATAAGTCGGATAATTGACATACATATGATTTGCATATTCCTTACTTGACTGTGAAAATTTTGTTTTTTGATTTCAACAAAACGTAATATAAAGCTCCGTGTCTATAGAACCATAATCATGCCGATTGCTCTATACGGATGCTAAACATGTTCTCTCACCAAACGGGAAGAAAACAAATTCCGCGTATTCGAGAATAAAGTTTTAAGGGGTATCTTTGGAGGTAAATATGACGAGGAGGCAGAACAATGGAGGAAACTCCACAATCACGAATTGGAAGAGCTATACCGCAAACCTACAATAATGAGAGTAATCAAGTCGCCAAGATTAAGATGGGCCGCACATGTAGCGCGAATGGGCAACGATAGGAGCGTGCGTAGGATTCTTGACGGTAGACCAATGGGAAAGAGACCGGTAGGACGGCCGCGACGGAGATGGGAGGACAATGTGAGGTTTGACCTTGAGGAGATCGGATCAGATGGTCAAGCGGGGAACGAGAGTGCACAGGACAGGGAACGATGGCGGAGTCGAGTCGGTGAGGTTGTGGGGTAGAAGTAGGTGCCTGACACGACACGGGTTCACTTCACTCCCCAAACAATCTAAAAGTTCCGCCGAGAGAGCACCACAAGAAGAATTGAAACGCTGGAGTTATTGGTGATTTATGTCAATCGTGGCGAAAAACACTTAACTACACAATCGAGTTCCAGGACACTGTACACCGCGAAATGATGACAAATTAAAACGCGAATGTTGTTATTCTGTAGAATGTTTATTTATTGTTTAGTTTATAGTGTAACACGTTGAGGTATAATTGTATTTCAAATCATAAGAACTCTTTTCTTAACTTGACACGGTCCACCGCTTTCAAAATTATTAATTTTTTAAATATCAAATCGTTGTACAGCGAAAAAGAAAACAAACACAAATAGTCACACAATGATACACCAGACACTGCCTTAACACCAATGTCACGAGAACAGGTAAAAACGAGATTTTCTCCGGACACGATTATTGCAATACTGACATCTCAAAAAACTGTATCTATTCGAGGATAGATCACTTGACATAGCCCCACGACTCCGACGACGCAATAACCTGGGCACGTGTGTGCGGTTGAGCGGTAAAAATCTGACTCTACGATGCAACTGACATCCATCAGATTCAATGGCCGCGAATTGCATCGATAGGGGAGGATTCTATTTGTGTGCGTATAGCACAAGTACGTTGCCCTTCAGCCTGCATATCGGCAACGACGAAAATGCACCTGAATAAAGATGGGCTGGTGTAATGCATTGTAGGTATTATAAAGATACGCGATAGCGAAGATCGCCGAAGGGGAAAAAAGGTCTGTGTCTTAAATAAACAGAAACGCTATTTCGAGAGCCATAAATCTTTGATGACCTGCGCCTGAGAACGAAATAGGTTTTTGCTTTAAGATACACAAAAACGCTATTTCAAGGGTCACGATGATATGCACATCGTGTTTACTCAGGCGTTCATGATAATGCCATTGTAGGCTATACATTCTGGTGACGATAGGTCAGCCTAAAGTTTGGGTCTTGTTTACAAGACGGTGCCGGTACATGAGTATAATGGCGAGGAATTAGCCTTGCAGATGTGCAAGCGTACATCTCGCCCAGGGTGGGCATGGACCAGCCGTCGTTTAAAAGGATAAACACAGTGATGCTACTGCGTGTTTGTTTGTTTAACAGACCGGAGCATCGTTAGGCATGATCTGGGGTATGATCGTTTAAATAACAATCATATCGTGTCCAGCTCAATAATCGGTATAGGCGATCGATCATCGGAAATCTGGCTTGCAGATGAGCAAGCAGGCGAGTTGCCCGACGTGCCTTTTTTGGACCAACGGATTGTTGGAACAAGAAGACACAGGAGGATCGGTGTAGGTTTGATTGATTATTATTGCTGACAAGCTGAGCGATAGGGAATATGGTAGTTTGTATATTATGAACTGGATAGTCTAATGAGGTGTATGCATGCTAGGGTTTGCTTTCAGGTGGATATTGAAAGGGTAGCTTAACGCTGCTCGATTGCAGGTAAGCGAAATGGCTTGTTGGGTGTGGAGCGCGGTTAATTTAAAGGGAATGGGTGGTTCTTTGTGAATGTTTTAAAGAACCGTCACAAGGTCATGAATTTCCGAATTCTTACAGGCCAAAAAATAATAATAAAAAAAATAATAATAATAATTTGACTTCAACACAGAAAAAAATACCGACGAAACGAATATGCCGACGCACTTACTGGGAATATGATTATATCGGTGGACTGGCTGCGATTATGATTATATCGACGGTCTGACTGCGAATATGATTGTATCAATGGACTGACTGCGAATGCTTTATTTCCGGTTACCTTCTGTCTTGTAAAAAACACCAGTTGCAATATGGCCTTGATTTTTTCTCGGCCACTGACCTGCAATCTCTTCAAGATTACCGCTCCATCACATATTTATGTCGTTCACCTCAATTTCAGTCGAATTTTCAATTGGCTCTTTTTAGTGGAAGCAGGTGAACGTTTGGATCGTAATTTCTTCGTTTTGCCTCACACGTGCTTTTGACCTCCATCTCATTCGGCATTAAAATGTCTTTTGCCGACGGCATTTGAGGGTTGTCATGTTGCGTTTTGCATACATGATTTCATAACCGAATTTTACATGGATATGATTTCTTGCGAAATTCATTTTATTTTTGGGCGTGTCATGTTGCATTTTGCAACATCCTCTTTCATTATAACATTGTGAGTATCCTTTAATCTTTCGCTGGTCAAAATTCATGATAGACTCTACTTTTTTTATAAACATCATATCATTTTAATTATATTGTATTTGCATTCATCTTGACGTTTATCATCATACCCGATCACATAGGAGAGTTTTTTACTCTAGTAACGATCCATATTATAAAACTAATCTTACACTTATTTAAATATATATACGACTCCGATTTACCTCTAAACCCGGACTGCTTTTATAAAATGTATATACTCATATTCTCCATTAACTCTTGCATTTGTTTAACGTCTTTCGTAAGCTACGTGCAAAATTATAAGCCACAAATAAAGGAAACCTACAAGTAGACTTTCACTCTCAAATTCACTTTACATTCATTTTTCAGGCTCCTGGGATTTCGACGTGCGATGCCTGTGACCGGTCGTCTATTAAATATTACCACCGATATTTACCAGGTTGCTGATGATAATTTATTAAAGACGTTCTTTGTATCTCCGTCCAACAATTTATGCTTCCACGGGAAGTGCTCATACTACTGTGATACATCGCACGCCATCTGTGGCAATCCGGACACACTCGAGGGATCCTTTGCGGCATTCCTTCCGTCGCCCGACCAGATACATCGTAAGGTAAGATTAATGCTATACATTAGAATATTGTCGCCAAAGTGCAGTGTCTACGTTGGAAGGTGGTCTTATATGTACTCTAGGCGGCAACGGGCACGTTCCACGACGCCGGGTGTCATCCAAATGCAGTCTAAAATATCATGGAAACCAAGGTGGCGGAAATTTTCTGCAAAATAGTTTTTCCATCCAACCCTAGCTTCCTCCACCATTGTTCTGCCTCTCCTCGTAGTTCATCGGTACCCCCTCCGTATGAAACTCGTTTATTCGTGGCCCGGTTAAAGTTGGACTTTTTTGTGGGACTATTATTATGATTAATATTTTTTCTCGCCTCTCAGTGTCTGGTGTGTGAAATATTAATTTGCTAAGTTGGCCAAAGTTTCAGGACAGATTGTGCTCCAGGTAGTGTGCGATTATATGTTGGGATTAGATGTTTGAAAATGGGGAGAATGGCGGTTATAGAATGAATTTGGAAGTGGCATCAAACTTTGCTAGATAGAAGACAAGAAACAGGTTGATGTTGTCATTACGAGTACAGACAAGGATTGTGGATTGACTGCACTCGACTGCGCAACAGAGTGTTTATTTAGAGATCATTCTTATTTAAAAAAAAAATACGGCGCCTCATATCTAATAACTACGCGTAAACTCCCGAAACCGATAATACATTAAAAAAAATAACCGCTAACCAGAGCACTGTTTTTCTTTATAAATATAAGGAATTTCCATTTGTTTTATATAAAGCGCCCGGTTACCTTATAATATCTCTCTCAAAAACATTTTGATTCCTAATATAATCAAGCAATTTCCACAATCTACTCTTGATACTTTTTGATAGTGTGGGGGTACACGAAATGATATAAAAGTCATTGTCTATTTTTTATTTTTTTATTTTTTTATCTCTCCTAGATTTAGTTTACTTGCTAGACAAAAAATTGTTAAGTTCTACCTTGTTTATATTATATCCTAACTTACTTGTCCCCTTAATATAAAGGTAATTTTCAAGAAGTTATATTTAAGTTTATGATTAATGATTACTTTTACTTCTTTCATCATCATCATCGGCACTACAACCGAGATCCGATATTGACCTTATTTAACAAGTCTCTCCACCGGTCCCGATTTCGAGCCGATGACATTTTTCCAAAGCCTGCCTAAGGGTGAATATCTGATAAATTGCTGATTTGCCTGGGGACGAAGCCACACTGATATTGACCAATGATGACTTTAGCGTATGGGGCTATCTGATCTTGTAGGATCGTGGAGAGTATCGTATAGGCGGTACTCAGCAATGCTATACCTCTATAATTGCTGCACAGTATGATATCTCCCTTCTTATGAATGGGGCAAATTATTCCACGACGCCAATCGTCCGGCATCTCCTCTTGCTGCCATACGTGCACCACGATCTCATGAATTGCGTGATGTAACGCTGTCCCTCCTTGTTTGATCAGCACAGCTGGTATGCCATCAGCTCCAGGGTCCTTATTCGATTTGAGCTGTCTAATGGCTTTTAATGTTTCCTCAATGCTTGGTGGCGGAAGCATTTGGTCTTGAGCTTGGATTGGTGGAGCTTCCAATTCTTCTGTGAGCTGACCATTTAGCAATTCATTGAAGTACACATCCCATCGCTCCAGAATGTCTTCAGGATCGGTGATCAGATTACCCTCTTTATCCTTGCACTAAGTGCAGCGTGGTGTGTACCACGTCATACTGCGGATTATTTGGTAGAACTTCCGCGCCTAGTTCAGACCTCGCTCTCTACTTTTCTCTATTTCACTGACAAGGTTTTTTTCCCAGGCACTTTTCTTTTGTCTGTGAAGTCTTTTTTCAGATCTTCTGAGCTCTTTGTATTTCTCCTCGCGCACCCGCGTCCTATGAGACAGCTGCATTGCCCGGTATGCAGCATTCTTACGTTCAATCGGTAGTTTGCACTCATCATCAAACCAATCGTTCCGATCTTTACGACTACTGCCTGCGATGGAGTTGGCCGTACTAATGACAGTACTCTTAATGTGTGTCCATTTCTCTTCTACGCCCGGTATTCTGGCCTCAGGACTTACTCTCCGTCCGTCGAGCTCTTCGAGGACGAGTCATAACGCATGACCAAAGGTGTAGCTGGTATTCTCATTGCGTAAGGCAGCCGTGCTGATTCCAACCTGATCCGTGGATGCAATACGTCTCCGTAAGGCGATCCGCGCTCGGAAAACTGTACCAACAAGATAGTAACTCGAGTCGACGTTGGCACCTCGGTACATTCGTACCGTCATCAGGCTCGAGGAGTAGCGGCGATCTATCAACACGTGGTCAATTTGGTTGCGAGTGGCTCCATCTGGTGATACCCAGGTGGCTTTGCGGATATCTTTACGCGGAAACCTGGTACTCGCAACGACCAAGTTTTTCGATGCTGACAGTTCGATGACTCGTAGTCCATTGTCATTAGTATTCTCATGCAAAATATGGGAACCTGTGTAGTGCCTGAAAACGTCCGTGAAGGTTTATGAGGTTTATGTTCTTAAAATTGCCTCGCACGCGAAGAGTGCATGGCCTTTCATTTATTGCATTAAAGCCGATGATGGCAGGCTTCAGATTTTGGCTGACTAGAAAGCCTACCCCGAGCACATGGTGTTTTGCGTGACAGCTGTAATAAATGTCATACTCTTTTCTTTGAATAACACCACTCCCCGTCCATCTTATTTCTTGCAATGCTGTTATGTCAGCCTTATACTCGGACAGGGCATCCGCTAGCTGCTGTTCAGCTCGAGCTCTGTATAGTAAGCGGACGGTCCATGTAAAAATTCTTAAATCATTTAGTCATTTTCGTTTCCGTGGTCGTTGTCGTGTATCTAGTCCATATCCGCGGCTTGTTAAATTTGCCATAATAATCCATTTTTGCGGGCCTGGTTATTAGCCTTGCGTTAACCTTCCCCAGGATGTCGCTGCATGCATTGGTTCACTACTTGGCGGGTGCCAAAGTAGCTATCCAGTGGTGTCACGTGGAGACTGCATGTCAACTTGGATTGCACAGGGACAAGGATTGTCCTGGCCTTCGCCGGGTTGAAAGCAATCAGAGACTTCGCCCTGTATGTTCGCACCCATCCCCCATTACTTCTTTCTACTAGTCGCAAAATGGAGGTAACCTGCCCATTTCGCCTCACCAGTGCAGAATAAAGATTTTTAAATATACGTTTCACACTCCTCGCAGTTTAACCTCAACTTTTCAAAATTACATTTATTTTGCGGACTCACGGCTTGGCTGACCTTTGTAACTGGTGGTTGAGTGGTGCTGGTTGTTCATAGAAGCGGGTTTGGCTGACCCACTTCCTTGTAACTTCTTTTAAGGTTGGCTGGTTGCTGCTAGAATCTGTGGAAGTTAGGGTTGTTTTCTTGTTACTTCCCACCGGCTGTATTTGAATGAATAAAATTTTATTACACAGTAAATATAATTTTTATTACGATAATTTAATTCAACATTTGTTTCTTTGTTATTGTTAAATGTATCCCTTGGGATATTAACTCTCTTCTACTCCCTGTCAGTTCCACACACCTCTCTTAAAAAAACGGTCACACAACTGTCACCACCATTGTGACTCCGTTTTTTCTTTGTTTTTCTATTCACTGTTGTCTCAGTGAGAAGACAACGGCGATGATCGATGTCAAATTTATCGGAGACAACATCGCCGGGGAAATAACTGGACGTTTGCATGCACCAGTTCTATGTTTTTGTTTTATGTTTTCAATGTTGAATGTAAGTTAAAGTTTTGTTTATTATGTGTTTAATTGAAAATGTACATTGTGTACTGTTAAGTTATTATGTTTGGACGAATTAAATTATTTACTATTACTGTATATAATTGAAATAACGCACGTTTACGTTACGGAAAAACTAAGCACAATTCTTAAAGGTGATCGGTCTTGACACAACACACCCATATCCGTTATATGGCGGTAATCCCCTGACTCATATACCACGAGCAATTGTAAAAACCGACGCCATCGAAATTTGTATAAGATTAAAATGATCGGTTTGAGTTTGTTACAGTTTTACTGTCATAGGATTCATACAGGAAGTCAGATTGGTAATTTTACAGTGGCGTAAATTCACGGCATAACACATTGAATTTTATTCGATACCAAGTTCTTATCACTAATGAAGTTTTGCATTTATAAAAAAAAAATTGCAAACGGTCAAAAATTTAGTATTGTTAGACCTTTTTTTGGGAGGAGAGTAACCATCTATTTAGAATTGTTTAATTTGTTATATCGCTGACTGATATAAATAAATAAACTACCCAAAAGGGTTATCATTCCAGTGGCCAAATCAATGGGAAATAGAAGAAAGCCACAATTTTATTTTATTAGAGGGGAAGCTCAAGTAACTAAGTGCGACGACGCTGTCTTTGGTGCCAAAGATTTAGAACAGTGATCGGGGGAAGAGCATATGTAGTAACATACATTGTAAACTGCTCCGGCAGGTGCTGGCAGAATCCTGAAATTCATCTGTGACAAGTTTAGTTAGTAGGAAAAAGAGGGCCATTCGCCGAAAGGCAAATTATACAATAGTTAGGTAATGTTTAGCTTAAAGCGTCTGCGAAGGACCAGTAAGTTATAATATAAGATAATTAAGCTAGAATTTAAGCATTTTTTGTCTAGCATATAATTTAGAAACTAACAATGTCAAAAAAATGAAATAAAGAAGTTCATCCAATCACCGATCCTGAAGGCATTCTGAAACGATGGGAAGTGCACTTCAATGAATTGCTAAATGGCCAGCTCACAGAAGAATTGGAGGTTCCACTAATGCAAGATCAAGACCTCAAATCAAATAAAGCCCCGGAGCTGATGGCATACAAGCTGAGCTGATCAAACAAGGAGGCACAGCGTTACATCACGCAATTCATGAGATCGTGGTGCACGTAGGGCAGCAAGAAGAGATGCCGGAATATTGGCGCCGTGGAATAATTTGCCCCATACATAAGAAGGGAGATATCATACTGTGCAGCAATTATAGAGGTATAACATTGCTGAGTACCGCCTATAAGATACTCTCCACTATCCTACAAGATAGAATAGTCGGATTGTCTTTAACGGATTTCGACACGGGGACGGTCTGGGCTGCCTCCTCTTAAACCTGACATTGGAGAAAGCAATCCGTGACTCTGGCGTCACAACTAGACGGACCATTATCACCAAGTTCTGTCAGATTCTTGCCTACGCAGATGACATCGACATCATCGGTAGAACCGAATCGGCTGTACAGGACTCTTTCACCCAGATCGTGCAGGCGGGACAAAACTAAGTACATGGTGGCAACTTCTGCGAAGATAAGACATAACGGTGGTCAAACTATCGGCGTAGTGGAGCACGAATTTGAAGTAGTGCAATCCTGTAACTACCTTGGGTCATTAGTATCAGCCGATAACAATATGGAAGAAGAAATACGTGGACGACTGAGGGAGGACGATTTCGGAGACGCTACAACCATGAGTTGTACGCAATCTAACTTGAAGCTAATGTTGTAAGAAAAATCAATCTCGGTAGACTCCGGTGGGCGGGACACCTAGCTCGACTGATCGAAGAGGAGCCTGCCCAGAAAGTCCTTTGTTACAGGATGTATGGAAGAAGACAGCGCGGCAGACTTTGTCTGCGATGGATGGATGGCGTAGACGCCCAGAGCCTAGGAGTGTCAAACTAGATGACATCGGCTCGAAATCGGGACCGGTGGAGAGCTTTGTTAAATAAGGCCAAGACCGGATCCCGGTTGTAGTACTGATGATGATGGTGATGATGGTGATGACAAGTTTAGTTGGAAAGGAAAAGTTCCTAATAGAGAATCGGTGACGACAACAAGGCCATAAGATACATTCGGTCATGTTATAGAGTCCTTGCACCCTGAGATGGGAACCGTATTAGATCAACAAACAGAACGGGCGGGTTTCCTTTTGCCCATAATATTTATACTGTACCGATTCACAGTCGATAATGTCGGCGTGTTTTCTTAGTGTTGTGGTATTCTCCAGCAATCTAAATCGATATCCGCAGTGAATTAAAAACTAACAAAATCGATTTGAGCCTACTCTATTTTAATGAGGTTTTTAAAATAGCAGCATTTAGACCTCCTTGGGCTCTACCGACAACAAAATATTGTGGTCGCCATCCTACACGACGCATACCCGAAATACGGTCGCAAAGGGATTTGGACGTCCTCCTCAGAAACGACACCAATCAAGGGATAGCTTTAGCCATAATCAAGAAACTCAGATATCGAATAACCCAAACAAATCGGTCTATTCCAAACGTTATGGCAGTCCTAAAACTTTGTTGAAAATGTTCGGTATCCGACTAATACGAGGGTGAATCAAATACAAACGATAATTTTATTTTTTTACTTAGCAACAAGTTGCGAGCTAGATAATCTTGTGCGTGGTTGTTGTTTTGTTTATGAAGAGTAGGGGAATAAGCTTGGCTAGCCGCCGCGCTCGACTTTGTAGTCAGTACAGACATGAGCGAGCAAGACGTACATACGTCTGTTCCCCAACGAATTATTATTTACATTTTTAACAAATGATGGCCATAAACCCTTGGAATGTTTTCTCGATTGAAGGTATAGTTTGGTTATAATACACTGTCTCAGAATCGTGTGTATACGCGGGCCTAGAATTTAAAAGTGGGCGAGAATGTATCGAAAACGAAAGTCATGATTGACTCCCAAGGACAAGTCGTACAGATGACAATTTCCGTGCCGTTCGAGAGCTTTTTGAAAGTGATCGCCGCTGAACTGTTGGAGAAATCTCAACAGAAGTGGGTATCAGCTATGGAAGCGTTCAATCCATTATCACTGATGATCTTAGCTTCAAAACAGTTCTGCGCGATGGGTTCCGAGGTTATTGACCGTCAATCAAAAGCAGTTAGGGTCGTAGATCAGTGGAAGACTTCTGGATCGATTTCGACAGGAAGGGGAGGATTTTTTGAAGCGTATCGCCACGTGTTATGAGACCATGGGTACATCATTATACTCCCTAGATAAAAATGGCAAGTAATAAGTGGCGAAGGAAGGATAAATGCTGCCCAGTGAAGACCAAAACTCGTCTGTCAGCCAAAAAAGTTCTTGCAACTATTATTTTTGACTCTAAAGGAGTTTTAATAATTGATTTTCTTCACGAACAACGAACAGTGGATGCAGCTTACTAGAGTTAGTTTTTATTGTCGGCAAAAGCCGCATTTTGAAACAAAAGACGATGTATGCCCATTTGTAGTAGTTTGTAGTCAGGTACAGCCATGAGCGAACAAGAGGTACATACGCCAGTTGCGCAGCGGATTATTATAAAATTTTTAACGCCTTAACCTTCGGAAATTTTTTCTCGATTGAAGGCACAGTTTCGTGATGATAAACTGTCTCAGAATTCTGTACACGTGAGCCAGAGAACTATAAAGTGAGCGAGAACATATCGAAACCGAAAGTCATGATCGACGCCTAAGGACAAGTCGTAAAGATGACAACTTCCGTGCCGTTCGAGAACTTACAGAAAGTGATCGTCGCTTAACAGGTGCAGAAATCTCATCAGAAGTGGGCAAACACCGCATAACGAAATAAAATTCGATCTATGCCCATTCGAGGTGTCATCCTTTTTCATGACAACACCAGACCTCACACCGCGTCCTTGACAAGAGATACCTTGGAAGATAAGAGCTGGGAACACCCTCCTTATAGCCCAGACTTGTCTTTCTATGACTATTTTCTTTTCGCACTCATGAAGTAATCATGGTAAATTCGAAAGTAATGAAGAAATCGAGGAGCACGGGCGCATTTGGCTAACAACTCGCTCTAAATCTTTCTATGATAAGGGATATTAAAGTTTTCAAATTGGTGGCAAAAGTATGTAAATCACCCAGGACACTATTGGAAAATATTGATAGTATAGTTTGTGTGTAACATAATTCAATAAATGTATAAAAAGAAGTTACCGTTTATATTCATCCTCGTACTAATAAACTGTCTCTTAGGGAAGAACTTCATAAACTGCACAGCTTAACCCTCAGGTTCAAAAAGCCATAACAGATGGTGATTTATACACGAGACATATTGCTTTGGATGACTTCTGACTAGATTACATCAGGAGAAGGCCTTCATCCTGATTGGACGAGCCACACAACGATATGTCTATGTAGCAACGAGCCATCTTACCTTAACGGTTTGTCGTGCCTTGATCACTTCATTTCCTCCCAACTTCTCAGTCAAGGGAAAAAACTATAGAAAACGACTGCTTCATTCTTTGAGCAGCAAGCACTCTACATAAAAATAAATTTACAACAGACAACTCGGGAGCTCGTTCAAACCACTAAATATAGTTATTGTAGGAAAACTAACTGGATACGGTTGTGGAATGACGTAGGGGGTAATCCAAATTCTTTACAATCTCCCACAATCCGGAACTTCTCTAATGTGGAATTGAAAGAACATATCCTCGGTTTCAACTCGGCTATCCACTCTGCCATAGAAGTTAGTTCTGCGCTAATCTCGCATCATACGAGAAGATAAAGGATATTGCAGAACATATACAGGCATTCTTTAGACAGAAACAAATGGCGTTGCAAACTAAAAAGATTGTTCCATTATTTTTGTAAAAGAACTTTGCAGGGTTATAAGGATATCTCGGCGAAGAAGTTTGTAGGGGTTCTCTATACCACATGGAGAACCAACCCACAATTTCATACCTTATTTCGACCGCTTTTAGCTCGTCATGTCTACCCTTATTCCCCTTATAAGCTATTCCACCTGTAAATCATCTTAAACGCACGCATAGCTAAACTCATTATCCTATTCAGATAATGCATAATGGAGTTTAGCTATCTTTTCGCCATACGGCAACCTCATTTCGCTAACCCATGAGATTTCCACAGGAAATCGCATCATGTCGGTTAGCAACGGCATAGTCTGATCAAACGAAGCGGTTGCATAATCATGCAACCGCTGGAGAAATTATCAAAACATTTAATTTAGTTCCCATGATCAGATTTCCTCTAGCCAATTTGGCGTCCTATTCACTTTCTCCGGACATTTCGTTCGCTAGTGATCAATGATCTCTTTTCGCAGGTGAATAGCACCAGCTAAATTTTCCTCTCCTTCACAGTTCTGCCTTCCTACAGTTCAATGCACTCTGAGATCACCCCATTCGCCGAATTGGGTCAATGGGCTACTCTCAGAGCTGTATTGATTCATGCACACACAACAAAATCCATCCTGAGATCATAGTACTTTGTATTTCTGTTCTCTAATTCTCCCATGTTCGTCGACTATCAAATTAACCGATGTATTCAACACACATCGACGGGCCTGGCAATGAGAGAGCAGAAGTATGATCTCTATTGGTTGTTCTGTGGGCAAAAATTAAATTACTCATCTTCATCCCTAATTCAGTCAGTCGTTATTCAACTACAGCGGCGTGTTGCACACGCTCGAGCCACAAGTTTTGGAGAAAATCTGGTTAACAATTAAAACATTATTTACGAATGGAGACGTACCGTGAAATCAATCGTGAGTTAATATTTAATAATCAAGAACTTCGTAGTGCACTAGCTAAATCGAAATCCGAAATGTGCTAGTTAAATTCGTTGCTTATAGAGCAACGAGAAAAATATTCTCGGTTGAAGAATCGTATTGTTTCTGAACTACAAAAAAGTTACAAGTGTATAATTAGAGATGTATTTCAAGAAGAGTTTACAGGAGACAATTCTCCACCCCAAACTGATGGGTCTGTGCCACAAAGTTAAAAAAAAAATAAAAGAAACTTTAATATCACAACTACACAACAGTGAATTTCATTTCTTATCTTTCCTTTCGGTGCTTCAATTTGGTGACAATATTTCGTCGGAACAACTCGATGGTGATACGAGTGAACCTCGTGCCATACGTTGGCACATACTTCGTACCCCACACGTTACCAAGAATCGTAATTAGAAACCAAGGGGCAACTTGGAAGAATGGCATATATGACTGTGGCGGTTCTTCAATACATTCCCAAAGAACCGCCCATCCTCTTAAATTAACCACCTTCCTCTTTCCATGCAAAAGCTATGGTACTTACCTGCAATTAGGGGCAGCGTAAGCTCCCCTGCAGCATCATACCTGAAAAGAAAACCTACCCGACGGCATCCATACATTATGAACTTCCCCTGGTTCATATTCCATGAACCAGTTCATCTCCTATCGGCTCAGCCTGTCTTCAATTACGATAAACAAACGCTGGTCAGCGTATTGTTGACATAGCTGTAGCCGATATTCTTTCCATAGTTCACAATTGTATATCGCGCCTATACCCTTAGGTCCGCGACAGTTGCGTCAATTCCCCGTTATCGGCTATCAACCGATCATGGAATTTGGGCATGGATATGGTCATTGTTTAGGCAATCTTACCCATGCCATGCCTATGATGTCCCACCTGAGAACCTATATTAAACATACAGTATCTTACTGTGTCCGTTTTACTTACCCGCACGTTAATCTAAACATATGGCCATCCAGCCTGACCCTTTGCCGCCGTCGACGAGGTTTCTGCTGACTTATTTCAACAGAATAATTTGCCTCCTTGTGCACCGGAGCCATATGGCTAGATTGGATATGGCCTACATCGGTGTTTCCAAGGAATCTTAGGCAAATACAATGACGACCACTTGGTAACATAGGCACATCGTGTATATCATGCGTGCCACCATTCGAACTGCGATATAACTTTTTGGTTTACTTTGAAACAAAAATCTATTTCGATCCCTGGCATAGATCATCAAGGATGTATGGGTACATCGCCGCAGTCCCCGATGATCGTACGTCTGTTTAATCAGGTGTCCACCGGTCATCGTTTTCATCGCAGGACATCGTACTTGTCCTATACGGACACATATAGAATCATAGACCATGGCAGCTGACAATCGTGTGCGTGCCGCTTGTGTTTGACCCGCGCAGATATAAAAATAAAGAATTAATAAGTTCATACGAAAATGTTTAATAGTTTACGTGAAAACAAATCAATAACACAAAAAACAAAAGGACAAACAATAAACAATAAATTTAAATTTAATTAACAGTTTGATTAGCTATGCAATAGTCTCGTTGAGAAAAATAATAATATATCGCATACCTCCGAGATCTCCATTTTTTTCTTTCACTTGATTAAGCATAATCAAGCAAAAACGATAAATTGGTTTCAGTGACATTATAAAGTGCGCTGCTTCACAGCAATAATAACAGTCAAAACAAAGTAACAGAACGAAAAGTGAATCAAAAGTAATCGAAAATAATCGAAAATAAACAAAAATAAAAACAAACAAACAAATTAAAGAATAAAAAAAAAAGTGCATAACAAAATCCTTTCAGTGAGGTGCGACAAAGAAACTATCAATTAAAATATATCACCTCGCAAGCGTGAAAATTGAAACAGACAATATATTGCTCATTAAGCAAGTGGTTTTTAAGGCAGCATTTGGCGCGAGGGCAGAGTCACTGATTCCTACTCGACGATAGCCAAGTTCGAGTCGGCGTACGGAAGAAATCGAGTTCGTGCTTCGTATTGCGGGTCGCCTTTGTTTTTTTTAAATGAAAACAAATTGGAAAGAACCAGTATGAACACGGAGGACGACAAAAACGCAACAACACACAAAAGAAAAGGTACACAGAAAATCTCCATTGTGACGCGAAGTAAAACCGCGAAATTAACAATGGAGAAAAAAGGCCAGCAAATGGAGGAGGACAGAGGGCGCCCCTCCCCCTACAATTTTAATATGTATGGGGCAAACAATTCGTTCGCTTCTCTTGCATCCTCAGAGTCTGAGGATGAAGAAGAGGAAATTAATGAATTGGAGGCGAAACTTGCGATGGCAAGAGCCCGTCTAGAAGAGAGACGCCGAAAGAAAAAAATAGCGGCACTCGAAAAAGAAACAGACTCCGAACAACAACAAAAGCCGAAGCCAAAAGTCGGCCAACAGCAACAGCAACAGCAACAGCAACAGCAACAGCAACATCAACAGCAACAATCAACACAAAATCGACCACAGCAAGCAACACAACAGCGGCAAAGCAACAATCAGAACCAAAAAATAAAGATGCCACCGATCAACACTATAGATATTGAGTGTAAGGAATTGGTAAGTCTTTGTAAGCTAGCGATAGGTAACAATTTTGTAGTTAAAAGACTGGCTGGTAATAGGCATGCCATTCAAACCTATGCGGTGGCAGACCACGAAAAAATTAAAGAGGTCTTAAAAAGGGCCACCGCGGAATTCTACTCGTTCACGCCGAAGCAAACAAAGAGGGTAACGGTTCTATTAAAGGGTGTCGACCCTGAGGTGGAACCGGAGGCTCTGCTCGAGATGCTTCAAAAGTTGAGGCACGACGATCTCGAGTTTATCTCCGTAAAACCGTTCACTACAACCAAGGCAAGAAGGGAAAACCGCAAGCTACCCTTCTTTTTGGTTCAACTAACGCCCAGCAGCAGAATTGGTGGTCTAAGAAAGATTACAGTCTTGGATCATGAAAGTGTCACATGGGACAAGTTAAAAAAAGGCAGAGACATCCTGCAATGTGTCCGCTGCCAAAGGTTTGGTCACGCGGCGGCGAACTGTGAAATGCAGCACCGTTGCGTGAAATGCGGAAAAGACCATAAGGCAGAAGAGTGCCCTCTGGGAAAAGAAAGGGTAGAAGACAAAGCCCTTCTAAAGTGCGCAGTGTGCCGGAATGAGGGACACCCCGCTAATTATCGAGGATGTCCTAAATTCCGAGAAATAATGGCAAGAAGTGTGATCCGGCAAAAAACCACAGAGCCAGCTCGTACTACAACAATGCCCGTAACATCGCAGCGGTCGTACGCACAAGTTGCGTCGGGTGGGAGACCATCAAACCAGGCTACAACATTGGTAGCCACAAATACTCCCACACAGACTGAAACAACATCGCAAGCGGACGTGGTCACGGTTCTGCTTAATCTGCAGAGACAGATGACACAGCTGCAAAACCAAATAAACGAGATCTACTCGTACTTGCCCAATCTAAACAAAAAGTCAATATAAACCCTCTAACCACAACATCAATAAAAGCTCTTGTCGTGAATGTAAATTCACTAATAAGAACTGAGAGAAGAGCCAATCTTTTCAACCTGTTGCAAGTTGAACGGCCTGATGTACTTCTGGCGGGGGAAACAAAGTTAAACCAGAGACACAAGATATGGCATAAAAACTACGATATTATACGAAGAGACCGACCTAACTCCTCTCAAGGGGGGGGTGTCGCAATCTTTATTAGAAAAGCGATCCCTCATAAAGTTATATATAGTGGAGAAGTGCGCAGGTTCCGGGTGCTGGAAGCCTGTATCGTACGCATACCCCTTCAGCAAGGAAGGGGTTTGTATGCGATTGCGGTCTACGCACCTGAGGAGCACCAACATAATCTATTTATAGCAGAGCTCGAGACTCTCTTCCGATGCTTACAATTGCACCTGGGCAAAAATTACTTTATTCTAGGGGGAGATATGAACGCCAAGCATAGAAATTGGGGAAATTATATATCTAATGCCAGAGGAAATCAGTTGGCTGGCTGGTTAGACCAGTTTCATATTGAATATAGAACTGACCTGCTAGCTACCGAATATCCATCGTTCCCTAGAGGTAGATCGTTCTTAGATATCTTGCTAATCGACTCACGACTGAGAATACTTAACACCAATAGACGAAACACAAACTGTTTACGGACAATTGAATACGATAGTGACCACTGTGCATTCACGGCAGTAATGGAGCTTCCGAACGAGCTCGCAGATCTGGAGGAATTCGTGATCCCGCAACCCTATAACTACGGGGCAATGCGATGGCCGCGGTTCACCAGATCATTAACAAGAGAACTTCGTTCGAATGACTTTAATCTGCCAGTAAACAGAAACCTGACTAATGTCGAAATCGACAAATACATTCAACAAATGGACGAAACCGTAAAACGAACAATGGACAAAACAATTCCCAAAACAACAGTTACAGATCACACTAACATGTACAGAAACGCAACAATAAACGCACTCCACAGGCAAAAGAGCAGACTGCTATCGAAATTAAAACAATTACACAGACAGTTTACAGACAGACAAGACCAGGAGATAATATCACTGAAATCCCGATTAAAAAACCTCCAACAATTACTTAAAGCTAATTATAGATTAGCAACAAATTTGTATTGGAACAACAGAATTCGAGCTATAAAAACTAATAACCCGAGTATGTTCCCACAAATAAATAAAATATTCAGGAGAAATAATCAAAATGAGATTCAGTGTCTCCAAATCCCACGTACTCAGGTAAACAAGCAGCTGCTAACCAACATTGGCATAGATGCAGAGAACGCTATCCTCAATGGTGAGCTCTTCGTGATCGAAGATCCTTTGGAAAAGGTGAACGCTTTGGGAGCTGTCTTTCAGGAAATGTACAAGGTGAATGAAAGCATTCATCGAAATCACGACCTGGAGGATAGAGTTCTACTCAATCACCTGCACCTCCGGAATGAAATTTCACTTTGGCAATCGGAGAATCCGGGTTTTACCGAATTCAGTGAAGATAATCTGTCAATTGACATTAATGCCAATGGTGTAGTGGCTAATAGCCTTCTAATAACAAGGGAAGGAATCCAGAGTATCTTCGACTCATTAAGAAGCAAAAAGTCAGTGGGAATAGATGGAGTACCTAACATCGTACTCAAGAACCTGCCCCCAATGGCAATAGATATATACACGGTCCTGTTTAACAACGCGTTGAATAATGCATATTATCCCGCGCGTTGGAAAACGGCTATCATTCAGCCCATCCCAAAAAAGGGCAAAGACTGTACAAACCCAAGGAACATGCGTTCGATAAGTTTACTCCCAAGCATCAGTAAAGTATTTGAAAAAATCATTAACAAAGCTCTGCTAAAATGGGTAGACGACAATAGCATTATTCCAAATAACCAGTTTGGCTTTAGGGCGGCTCATGAAACCACACATGCCGCAGCTAAACTGGTCTCTGACATACAATGGAATAAATGTAGGAACCAATGCACAGGTGCCTGTCTGATCGACTTGGAGAAAGCCTTTGATACCGTCTGGATCGAAGGGTTGTATTACAAACTGGTCAGACATGGCATACATAAGCCTTTACTATATGTACTTTACGATATGTTAAAGGACAGGAGGTTCGTGGTCAAAAGTGATAATGTGACCTCTAATAAAACGTATAATATCAAGAATGGCTTGCAACAGGGCGCGGTACTCTCTCCGATTCTTTTTAACATTTACATTAGCGACTTATTAGAAGCACTTCCGCAGGCTATTGCGTACGCAGACGATCTCATAATTTACAGAACAGCTCCGAAAGTTGCGATTATAAATAGGTTAATACAGCGAGACTTCAACAAAGTGCAGCGCTATTGCAATGACTGGAAACTTAAGATCAACTTCCAGAAATGTGAAGCCATCCTATTCAGAACTCCATTATATAAAGCCACGTACGACACAAGGAAAAACTGGCGAAAGCTAGTTATCGTGGGACCGCATGGAGATAAACTGGAAACCAAGAGTTTAGTTAAATACCTGGGCATCTGGCTAGATCAATATCTGTATTTCAACAGACATGTAGAGGCTGCTTTGCTCAAAGCGAGGAAAACTTTTGCTATGACAAGGAGGCTATTTCACAGTAGCCAACTTGACAGCAAGGTAAAAGTCATATGCTACATGACGCTAATCAGGCCAATGCTCATATATGGTTGCCCAGTATGGTTCAACATAGGTCCAAATTTGATGGAAAAGATTCGGGTGTTCGAAAGAAAGTGTCTCAGAAGTTGTCTCAGATTATATCGGACACCGGAATCGGACTATAAAAAGTATTACTCAAATGAGACTTTATATAATGAAGCGTACATAAATAGGGTGGATAATTTTATGATTAAATTAATCAGAGGACATATTGCGAGAGCAATAAGCTCGTCCAATGACCTAATTTTCGGGGCCTATTATCCAAACACCTTGTACTATGAGAGCGTGCGTCGCAACGGCTTTGTTCCACCAGAGGCGTTCCTTGACTTGGATATGAAAGGGCTTATACAGGATAGATCCGGAATTCCGCTGATCTATCATGTAAGTAGATCATCTGTAGACGGGCGATTGTGCTACGAACGGGAAGTAGCGCGCACCGAAGAAGAGCTCCTGCGCTTCAGTAGGGCTATCTCCCACAGAGACCGGGACGATAGTATTAGACAGCGTCAACAGTTCTGGTGGTTGAATGGCATATAAAGACCTGGATACCAAAGTCAGTATAGAATCATACTATCATCAGCTAGCTTACATAGACTTAGCTTTTCTAGAATTAGGGTAGTATAAGATTTAAGTTAAGTTAGGTTAAGTGCTTTTACATAAAAATAAAAAAAAAAAATAAAAAAAAAAAATAAAAAAAATAAAAAACAATAAAAAAAAATAAAAATAAAAAAAAAATATATATATATATATTAGGTAAGTTAAGTAAGTTAAATTTTAAGAAAAAAAAAACAAAAAAATTGACAAAGTTTTTCAAATTTTTCTTTGTATTTCAACTAATTATCAGTACTGCCACAAAGTTCTGTCGCCGAAAGGCAAATTATACAAATGTTAAGTAATGTTTAGCTTAGAGCGTCTGCGAAGGACCAGTAAGTTATTATATAAGATAATTAAGCTAGAATTTAAGCATTTTTTGTCTAGCCTTTAATTTAGAAATTAAGAATATAAAAAGAAAAATAAAAAATGTTTTAAAAATGAAAATGAAATGACACATATAGAATTCTCCTCTATCGATGCAATTCGCGCCCATTGAATCTGATGGATGTGAGTTGCATCGTTGAGTCAGATTGCAGCCTCCGTCGTGTACACATACGCTGTCGGGTCAAATTTCAACCCTGAAACGGTGCACACGGAGTCGAGTGTTTAGCGAAACAATTGAGGTTCGCGAGTGTAGTTAAAGTTAAAACGACGTTGTAAAGACGTAGTTAAAATCTATGTTGAACCATTGTCACCAGAGAGTTTTGTTAAAGTTAATCGATTTTGCAAACCCGAAGTTGAAATCAATCGATGTAATTACACACTAGTGAATTTTAAATGGCTGATGTGTAATGTAAAACTCAAAAAGCCCAATAAAAGTGAAAAATAAACATTAAACAGAATAACAACTAACTGCGTTTCGTTGCTTTTGGAAACATCTGCGTTTTTTTTTTTTTTTTTGTTTGACATTCTTCTGAAGTGCACAGTATCCCGTGAACTATTTGTAGGGTGTTTTACCGAGCCCGCGCCCATGCTTGGTGCCTAGTCAAAATACCCACATGACTTTTCAAATACCCGTTCCCTAAGAAGTTAATATGCAAATATACATCAGTTTACTCAATTTGATTCGTTAAGAAATATTTAGACGTTCTTTATTTGACCGCAAACGTCACATGCATAATTTTTTCACAAGCATTGTTTAAATGCCTACACCTTCAAATGCAATGCGTAGACACTCATCCATTCGCTGACCTCTCCATTTTATTTCAGGACACTAAGCTTTTGTATTTAATGGAGTAATAAAATGTTTTTCCATTTGATATACAAATAAAAACAAAAATATATTGAACTCGACTTAAATGGTTAATTCGTGCACCCACCACCAGGATAAAAACAATCTAATCCCTAATCGCAGTAAATATATATGTATTAATGTGTAAATAATAAAACCTAATATCATCTAATTTCCTCTGGTATCTGGTCCCGTAGGGAAATAAATATTGTAAACAAATCGCAGGAGCCACAACTTTGTTCTATCGGCACACAATTTTTGTGCCATTAAGCAGATAATTTGTCTTCGGGTCTAATAGCTCTGATAGCACCGCCGTTTATCAATTAAATTGCCATTGTGGCCCAAATTGGCAATGGATCCTATTCACCCCATTCCAAGTTGATAAAGATTCAAAGTAAACTAAAGGGTTAGGAGGTTTTACGATAATTCCCTTCATTGAGCGATCGTTAAAGCGAGCCCCCTTTGGAACGAGAAACAAATTAACCAAGGTCAAGAGAATAAATATTTTCTACTGTGTATTTGGTTATCTTGAATTTGTGGCATCGTTTGGAGAACGAATTCGGTATTATGCTATCGAACTACACTTCTAAAATGATAACTCTCCAGGGTGTTGGCATAAATCACAAGGGAATTTGAATCCGGGTAGCGGATTAATCGATACGTTGATTATATTTGGTCACTAGAGGAAGGGCTTTCATAATTTATTAGTAAAATCACAAAGTTTCATCGTGTTCTATGGCGTGGAGTATAAATTCTAAGTGATTCAAATAATAGCTCACATTTTATGACCGGTTAGAGTACAATAGAAAATTACTCATCATCATTTATTTTCTACATCAAAGTCTAGGCAAATGCTTAAACCTAATACTACCCCATTTTGCAACGTTGTCCTCAACTGAGGTTACAATAGCTCGAGGCTCGTACTATAATAGGAGAAAACTGGCTTATGTATCCGTAAGAACAAACTCAAATTAAGCTTATTCTCTTTGATTCTCATGCTGCGGGTTGTTTAGTATTTCCAAGTCTGTTTTTGTACCTAAGGCGATGAAAAACATTTAAATCCTTGCAAATTCAATTTACCGCTCTTGACTACGAGTTTCTTTTGCAATAATCAGGCCGACACACGTGACTTTGTGTACTCCACGGGTCATCTTGCTCACGACTTCTGCATTCAGTGTAGCTTTACCAAAGCCGGTCTATTTTTCATTGTAGTGCTTCACATTAAAATGCACGAATATTCTATTATTCCTGCTCTCGGATGCAGCACTTAGACAAAGGCTAATACGATAAAACAATCTACTTGCGAAGCTATCACTTTGTATCCCGTTGAATGAAACAAAACAAAAAAAAGTCTCTTAGTCTGCAATATCTCTTACCTAACCATTAAGAATGCTTTTGGTTGGAAAATTAATGCCTCAAGTGAAACACAGGACGGAAGCAATGAAAAGGAAAACCTCAGTAAGCAAGGAAACACACAAATAAAGGAAGCAGCGTGCCTTTTAAAAAACTTACTGCAAGAACCGAAAAATAAAATAAAACTTAAAAAAGCGACAATATAGAAAAAAAAAAGAATTCATTTAACTCAATTAAATAGAAGCGTTTTCAAGTTGCTTTGTGTGTGGCTCTTAGCGCGTTGAGCGTTTCAAAAACTGTGAATGAAACGTAGGGCTAGCATCGGTGTAGCCATCGTCTTCGTAATAAATCATTTAGCTCCTGTACTAAGAAGTCAAGGGATCACTGAGTCACTTTCAGTATTTCGCTAGAGTTTGTTTTCCTTCTTTCAATCGTTTTTAATTAAAATGTAAATAGCTTCTCTTGTTATTTCAATTTTTTTATTCGTAGCCTTCCTTCAATCTTTGGGTAATACTGGTGATAGCAGGGTTAGTCGAGTAACCTGCGGCTAGAGATAGGCCAAGAAAAAGGTAATTGAAAGCAGGGATTATGATAGAAAGATCATTTCGTTGGGTAAATAGAGTTATCCGCATCGTAAATATTTGTCTGTAAGTCTGGTATCATCATCGCAATAATCACACAAATTGGATGCGAAAAAAGCCAAACTAGATGATAGAAAAATTAGCAAAGAATGTACTAAAGGAACTCGAAGATTGAACACGGTGGTGGGCACGTTTTGGAAAAAAGTAAAAAAATGTCATATTTAGCTATGTTGGTTTAGATTACGAATAATACCTATCATTAACATCATCATCATCATCATCATCATCGGCACTACAACCGAGAACCGGTCTTGGGCTTATTTAGCAAGTTCCGAGACTTGTTAAATTTTCCATAATGATTTGTTTTTTTTTTCCGGGCAAGGTCATTAGTCTGGCGCCGGAACCTATCATTAACAGTCACCTCTAATTCTCTTCTATTCGTTTGGATCTTTGGCTATGAATTTACGTATCCTGCCAAGAAAAACGGTTTTCACCAGGCAAAGGGTCTGAAATCAAGTGTGACATTATATTGTACTCAATTTGTCTTGCCTCACTTGTTTTTTCCACTTATGTGGGTAAACATGGTATCCATTTCAATAGGATGAATTGATGAAAATTGATGACAATAGGCACCATTGGATGGGTCCCAGATTGAGGTAGGGATTTACTTCACAGACGCCTTTCATGCCCGGACTCTAACTTTTCATTTGCTGATGCAAGGAAAACTATACCTGATAAGGCACTCCTTTCAAAGGTTGCCAATCATTAAAAAGGAAGGTATGATACCAATTACCTCAAAGGTACCATCATGAAATAAAGAGGTAATTTCGCTGATCTAGAATTAAAAATCGCATAATGAAATGGTAGGTTGAGTACTGTCGACAAACTGAGCGATGAGATAACGATGGCTACGTATTACAGGTTTCGTGATCTGATCGCGGGAATTTTTGGCTACACCTCGGAGGTTGTAATAACAGAACACATACTGCCACAAATAATCGGAAAAAATCCGTGAGCATTTTTCAAGAGTCTCCCGACAGACCGGTTGAACAACTTGAAATAACAGATAGATTCGCAGCAGCTTCCAATCAAGCTGTCGTTAAAAATGCAAAGTGTTATACCGAAATTTTATCTCCATCAAATTACATAATGCACTACCCTAATGGAATAAGTAAAAGAAATTCTGGCGACGTCAGTTTGTTGTAATTGGCGGTAGAAAATGAGTCATTCGGCCTCGGACACTCACTGGACGCGGCTGGTGACACATTTCCGGTTTTAAAAGTTGTAATACAGTAATGTTAAAATACATTTTGTATATCAAACTTTATACAATCCGGGCTTTAACTTCATCTTAGCGGACCACAAACAAAACCGCTACAACCCCATCACAACCGAAACACCCAAAGAAAACTAGAAGAAAAAAACACCCAAACCCCGTTAGTGAAGAGTAATTGTATCCGCTCGTCAAAATAAAACCCGAGAATATGCAGACAAAAAAATTGAAAAGAATTGAGGAGTTTAGACCTCCGCCATGTGTTCAACACCTCAGGATGATCCAAAAACCCTCGCTAACTCCTACAGCAAGCAGAAGTCATAGGATACCGAAGAAGATGACAAAGCCATTCGCATTTCACGTCGATCTTTGTGATATTCGCGGCCTAAGATATAATTTCCCCCCTGTGTCCGCCCACGTCTCTAACCAGAAACCGGAAATCCTTGCAATTAGCGAGACCCAGGCAATAACTGATGCAGATATTTCTGATTTTATTATACCCCGTTATAACTTAGTGCTTTTGTTCTTTCCACATCGTGGTCTAGCCCCATACATACGAAGTGATATTACTTTATCAGCTTCTGCGACAATATGGGCTCTTCTCCAATCCAGAATTTAATTTCTCGTGGGTAAAACTTCACATTCGTAGGCATATCATGCATGACTGCTTTCTTTATAGAAGCCCAAACTTGGATAGAAACGTATCCTTTAACGAATTTGATCCTAATTCCATCGATAGGATCTTGACCCTTTATCCGCACACTGAAACCGTTATGGGGGGTGATTTCGATGTGTATAATTCTCAGTGGTTTCGCCACTCCGGACACACAACACCTGAAGGTTAGTATGTCCAGCTCTGTACTGATTCAAATAGCTTAACTCAAATCGTCAATGAACCAGATAGTGCAAAATAGGTAAAGCGAATCTATCATACCTCCTGCACATTTTACAGCCAACTCAACGGTGCCTGATGCCACATCAGTTCCACCTAAACTTGAGCGTAAGCAGTGCACTATGAGCCAGATTCACTTCCGAACGCGTACTGTTGCCGCGCACACAAGGAGGTAGACGCAAACAAATCCGCTGGTCCGAATGCCACTCCCCCAATTCTTTTGAAGAAATGTTTCTCTTCACTCGCTAAATCATTGCGGGAACTCTTCGATTTGTCTTAATCTACTGGTCATTTCCAAAATAGATGGAAGTCAGCGAAAATTCAACCAATTCCTAGAAAATGTGACAAATCGTTCCTCTCTTCTTACCGATCCATAGCACTAACTTCTGTTCTATCGAAGGTAATGGAATCACTGATTAACCATCCACTTTCGAAATATTTGGAATCAAATTACCTCTTTAATGACCGCCAATATGGCTTTCGTAGCAACCGGCCCCCTTGTACTATCGCACAAAATGTATTTTTTATCCGTGAACGTAACTTATTTTGTGAACAAAGTATTTTAATCCTTAGCGTTTTAACTCTTAACAATCTATGTTTCACTATCGTACGAAATGTATTTGTTATCCGTAAACGTAACTTATTTTGTGCACACCGTTGTGGCGTTTAATCCAAAAAACTATTTAAACGGCGGAGGTTGTCGCGCAGGAATAAGATTGACGTAACTTGCACTGTGTGCACAGCGTTGTGGCGTTTAATCCAAAGAAACTATTTAAACGGTGGCGGTTGTCGCGCGGAAATAATATTCACGTAACTTGCACAGAAACACTTGCTCGTTGCGTACGCTGTGGTGATCTCATGCCAACTGACTACTGCTCGCTGGGTGTGCTCTTGTAGCCTAAGGGTTGATTTATCACACACCAACCCCGCAACAGCCATCTCTCCGCAGGCCAGTTCATGTGGAGATCATTTCTTTCGCTAAAATCTCTCACACATCCTAGGATGTGATCACACCGTTGCCTTGGGCTGTGTAAGTCATCACAGAGTCCGGAATCCATGTTGGTCGCCACACCGTACCCTTGCCTGTGTGTACTTTATTCATTATTACACAGGGGTAGGCGCTCTGTGTGGTTCTCTCATGGATGCATATTTGATTATACGCGGGCGCCCGTATTGGTATGTGAACTACTTGATGTGTCCTTTTATGGCCATGCGTTGGAATTCCCGTGTTTGTAATATATTGGAGATGTGTCGCACGCTTGTGCGACGGGACGCTATTCTCGTTGGCGGTACTGCATTGTCAGATCGCTGCATGTTGTTTTTGCTAGATCGTTGTGCAGGTGTCCCGCGCTTGCTTATGGCATCGATTTCAAAAGTTTGCAACTACGTTGCTCTTTGAAATTGATGTTATGCTTTTTGATATTTTAGGTATGTCGCCTGCATGTTATGTGTTTGGTGAGTTTATCACCTAAGATAGGTTTGCAATTACTTGCAAGGGACTGTACTAGGCGACCGTTGAAATGTTTTGTCATACGTACATGTTAATGCGGCTTTTCTTTTGTTACAGGTTAGGTGTACGCCGTCTTTTGGTAAATTCCTATTTTTCAGGTGAAGTGGTTCTAAGGTGTAGGATCACTCGGTGGGGTTCGCCGCAAACGCCACAGAACCCCCAAAATGTATTTATACACCCAATTTACTAGACTTCCAGTTTGGTTCCTGGAAGGACTAAATCATGACTCATGCTCTTCTTAAACTACACGACAATATTAGGGCTAACGTGGTGATGAAGCAATGGATAGTGGCATGTACAATTTCGACAGTGTCTGGAGGGAAAGACTGATGCATAAGTTGAAGGAAACCGATTTAATAAACCTTAATACAACGCATATGATCTACAGTTTCCTAACCGGACGCACAGGTTGCATGGAACGCATTCTGTTGCGGATTGGCAATTGAATGTGATGGAATGTACTGGAGAAATCTAGTACATTCGCGGTGTATACCAGTTGCGCAGCAGCTGGCAACAGCTGGCCGATTGTCACCAACGATGACGTCATGGCGTCCCTTTTTGGATTGGCAGTTATGCCCAATGAGTCAGTCTGCATTCAACCGCAAACGCGTACACACCGCCAAGAAGTCCAGCGTTCGAGATCACAACGTTAATTTTGCCTTTCCTCATCACATCCATTGACTCTTCCTTTTGTAGTTTACATTAGCAGCCTTTTACTTTCGATACATGTGTTGTGTGTGCAGCCAAATAAACACCTGATACCGAACTGTTTCCAGTGACTTTTCCTCTCGTAATTTTAAGGAAGGACACGAATCAATCCATTGCTCGTTGTGACCGTCCATCGGCGGCCAACGAAAAACGCACACCTACTACAACAGTTTCTGATCCTTCACCACGTGCGCCCAACTGAAGAACAATCAACACCGCATCCAGCAACCTGTGGATCTAATCCATCGCCGCCCAGTTCGTGGCAAAATACATCGGATCCAGCAACCTGTGGGTCTAATCCATCGCCGCCCAGTTCGTGGCAAAACACATCGGATTCAGCAACCTGTGGATCAAATCCATCGCCGCCCAGTTCGTGGCAAAACACATCGGATCCAGCAACCTGTGGATCTAATCCATCGCCGCCTAGTTCGTGGCAAAACACATCGGATTCAGCAACCTGTGGATCTAATCTATCGCCGCCCAGTTCGTGGCAAAACACATCGGATTCAGCAACCTGTGGATCTAATCCATCCCCGCCCGGTTCGTGGCAAAACACATCGGATTCAGCAACCTGTGGATCAAATCCATCGCCGCCCAGCTTGCGGCACAACACACCTGCAGAACAACACCACAACAGTGAAGATAGTTCAGTGAAAATAGTTCTAGAACGACCAAGCGAACACAAACGAAATGCCGGCACCAATGACAGCTGAGGAAAAAGCAAAGAAAGTGGAAACGCCTGGCGTGCCACCGGGCCCACCGACTAACCTAGTCGATATGTCGGATCTGGACACCGATACAGAAAATGACGAACCGCTACAACCAGCCAAAAGAGCGAATCGCCGACCAGATCACTCTGAAGTAAAGGAAGAAGAACAACCTATCAATGAACAAATCCCGATTGAGGAACTCGTCGCCGCTCAGTTTGCGGCACAGACTACCATCGCTCGCACCTTCCTCAACATGCAGGAAAAGGGACAACTAACGACTACCAGCATAGAAACCACAAAACGAGACTCTCACACCGAATGGGAAGCCTTCCGCAGACGGCATAACCAAATCATTTACATGGCACCCCCTGAGTACCAACAGTATCACTACTTCGCGGAGGACTTCATCGGCGAGAGCGAAGAAATATACCTCGAGAAACAGACGAAGCTCCTCGAGGCCCAGTACGCTCTCGATTCAGCCTCCCCAACCATGGCCAACAGCGCCAATCGCCGCCACCGTAGCGAGCTGCCCCCAGTGCAGCTGCCAATGGTCGCCACCAAGCCAGCGGAAAAGGAACCGCACCCCAGACCAGTGAGTTCCGACCAAGAAACAGACCAGAATGTCGCCGGCCCAATGATCAACCAGACCCGTGTCCCGATACACGGACTACCCCCGGAACCCCTAAGGCAACAGGCTCCATGCACATTCTGCGGGGCCTCACACCCTATCTACGCTTGCGAGGGCTTCCGATCACTCGCACCTGGCCGTCGGAAGTCCTTCGCACATAAAAGAAACCTGTGCACCAACTGTTTGGGTCGCCACCGCCGACGCGACTGCCATTCCAGCAAGACGTGCCGTCGATGCCGGCGGAGAGATCACACTTTGCTGCATGTCTTGACTACCGCCATCGACGGGACAATCTCACCGCCGCACCGGGCTAAAGGATCCGCCCCCAGATCGACCGACATGAAGGGGCCTGCGCACACACAGTCAGCACCTCTTCACAGCATTCCGCGTTACTACCAACAGCGAGGGTCACTGTGACGTCGGAGAACCAACGGAGAATTGAAGTCCGTGTACTCCTGGAACGCTGCTCCAGCGGCACCTTCATTTCGTCGTCACTCGCCCGAAGGTTGCACCTCCGACGCCAAGCAGCACCCGTCCCCACCTACGGTGTCCGGGGCACTCGTGGCCTTGCCACCAGAACACACGCTACCATCAGCATCACTCCTCACCTCCATGGCTCCAAACAATGGACACTGAGGCCCCTCGTCGTGTCAGGGCTATCAGCGTATGAGCCACCACCACAATCAACGACGATCTCTCGTTCGTGGCGGATCTGGAACTTGCAGATCCAGACATCGCCTCCGCCGTTAAGTTGGACATGATCATTGGGGGAGACATGGACCCCACTCTCATTCTGGGGGATCTAAGGAAGGACCCACGTCCCGGCCTCGTCGCGCAGGCCACTGAACTGGGATCGGTGCTAACAGGCGCAGCACCCATCATATCATCAAGCCTAAAGGTGACAAGGCCTGTCACCAGCCACCATGTGGCCATTCCTCGTGGGTTGCGAATTTACAACTCCGAGCCAGAGGAACTGGCCGACCCTACGACTGATGATCGCAGCTCCCATCAGAAGACCAAAAGGAGGTCTCGCCGGCATCGGCCCCAGGGGCCACCTACGAGGCTCATGCAACTACCAGCCACCGATCACTTGCGCGACCCAACTACAAGACACGCCCCCCGCCCGCTGAACCATTGCACGGGCAAGAGGAAATCGAGGAACTAGGAGCTTACCCACTCGAACACTTCAAGGCATCCCATCACATCCAGGACACCGCGTGGTCAAGCTCCTGTCCGAGTCCAAAACTGCCCAGGCCAACCGCTGCCACGCGCAGCCACCAAAACAGGACCAGGAGCGCGCAATGCCCCGCTTGGCGGGCGGCGCTCCCCAGCAACCAGCGGTCTCTCGAACTCCAACAAGAAAGCACGCCTCTCAGGCCATCAACAGAGACTGCACCCTAACGACTCCGGGAGGCACTTGGCCCGTGACTGCCATTCCGCCAAGCCACGCGAACAGTGCCAGGGACGACATCGCACCACACTCCACGCGACAGCCTCACACACCAGCGGCCGCATCCCGCCGGCTACTATCTTCGGACGGGCACATCACCTTTCACCATCACTGGCCTCGACATAGCGAGACCCATCACCACTCATTACGTGGCCATTGATCGTGGGTTGCGACCTCACAAATCCGACCCAGATCAATTGGCCGATCCCGTGACCACAAAAGTCACCGGACGCCTTCAGTGGAAAGGATCATCCTGTCGCCATCTACCCCACAGGCCATCTCAGACCGCCAGGCCTTCTGCGCTCCTCGGGGCGGGCGGCCCGTCCCAACCGACCATCCACGTGAAAGTGGACAGCAACATCCGACCACCATGGGCTCAACGACCAAGACCAAACGGACACTCTCGGCCCCTAGCCACCAATAATGATTCGCCAATGATTGGCGAAGGCGGGCGGAATGTTGTGGATTGGCAATTGAATGTGCTGGAATGTACTGGAGAAATCTAGTACATTCGCAGTGAATACCAGTTGCGCAGCAGCTGGCACCAGCTGGCCGATTGTCACCAACGATGACGTCATGGCGTCCCTTTTTGAATTGGCAGTTATGCCCAATGAGTCAGTCTGCATTCAACCGCAAACGCGTACACACCGCCAAGAAGTCCAGCGTTCGAGATCACAGCGTTAATTTTGCCTTTCCTCATCACATCCATTGACTCTTCCTTTTGTAATTTACATTAGCAGCCTTTTGCTTTCGATACATGTGTTGTGTGTGCAGCCAAATAAACACCTGATACCGAACTGTTTCCAGTGACTTTTCCTCTCGTAATTTACATCAGCGAGGTTTGCTTTCTATACGTGTGTTGTGTTGTGCAGCCAACCCAACAACCGACGTAGAACAAAGGAAGGATCTCTGCTATTTTCTTGAATGCAGCTCACCGCTCCTGGGCGCTGCCCTCCAATACAGACCAATACCCCACTCTTGGATGCAACCTCATTGTCGCCCGCCTCTATTACAACACATTCATAGTCCACATAGTACGCGGAGAAGCACCAGTACGCCGCCGTATTAAGGAACGGTGAGATCAGCATATGATCGGCTATAAAAAAAGGGTATAGTGGGAAAACGAGGGTTAATTAACGGCAAGCATTACACCATGCGTAAAAGTGATCGTAAATTGTTTTGCAGCCTGCTGTTTCGTGACTCTTTTTGATCTTCTTCTTTCATCTATTTCAGTTGTTGAATTACATGTAAGGCATTCGAAAACGCAAAACACAATCGCCCCAGGAGCAAGGGTGTTAAATAATAATAAAAAAGTTGTAAAGAATAAACTAATACTTGTATTAGGTCAAAAGAAACTAGGGCCAAGTACTAAATAGTTATGTACGATTTTTTTTTATTCAGTATGCAATAAGCAATGTGTGAACGAAAAAAACAACATAATATTGTGATTATTTAAAAAATGCAATTGCATTATAGATAGAACGCTTTCAATACGTTTTGCTTGAACAGCTTCGTAGGACTTTTACTTCCGAGTTTACGTTCCGCTGTTGACATTAAAATTTGTTAGGTTTGCCGCCTTCTATATTTTGATTTGACCTTTATATATCTATTTGCGTAATTTTCAAAATATAGAATGACCAAATACCAAAAAGATTCTAAAATAACTCACAGGTACTAAAGATACGGAAATAACTCACAGGTACAACGAAGCCATTATGATTAATTACGAATAACGTTATATCTAACATCCCTAGAGCCTTCGTTAATGGCGTCCTAAAATAGTTTTCCTTCTTTTTTTCCTTGAACGTTTATTTTTAACTTTCTGTTGTCAAAATAACTTTTACTGAATTCAAGTTATCCCGTAAAAGCCTATTGACGTTTTCAATTTTTACAACAAATATGTACGCTTACGATGCCGACATATATAGTTGTATAGCTGTTAGACAAAATAGGCCTGGACACAGCATTATGCAACATTTTTATTATTTAGAAAGTTATATATATTTATCAAAAAAAAAATCACCGAATTTTTTTACGTAATCATGTCAAATGCTAGATCACATACCGCAGACTAGCGGGCATCCCCAAATTGGTTAACTTAAAGACAAATCTCGGTAGCCACACGGTGCTAGTTTATATAAAAATATAATTAACTACACTCTGACACTAAGAAAAGAGAACTCTACGGCTGGTTGTCAAAAGCGCATGTCACAAAAAAAAATAAAAAAAATACGGCTACTAAAATTAATGCGAACTATTTTTAACCATCATTTATAAAAGATAGTATAATATAATACACAATTATGGTATAGTTACGCTGTAGTTTTTCCATCAATGAAATGACTACTTACAAGTTTTAAACAAGCTTTCATCTATAAAGAATTGCTATATACAATATATAAATTGGAACAAAGTATTTATTATATATTAAATATAAAACAAAGTCCACATTGTAACATGGAACTGTAGTTCGTTGCATAGGACAAGATTTTCCGAATTGATTTTCTTTACTCTCTCATTATGCAGCATTAGAACATAATTTGATTGTAGTTCCACATCATTTCCGAGATATCAAACAAGTAATAAGGTTTACAGAAACCAAAGGAAGCTAAAAATAAAACAGTAACTAATAAATAGCAAAGAACGATGCCATAACGATAAGAAATTACTCAAACAAATGCTATTATTATAGTCAACCTTTTCGGGCACATCCGAAGAAGATGATTTTCTTCGTTATCCTTTTCATTACACCTCCACCATATTGCATGGGACCTTTTTATAGAGTATCCTTTTATTCTCAGTCAGCAAATTGTGAAAGAAAGATACTTTTGCGGTTACCTGTCATAAGTGCTCAACGATGAACGGATGACAACAATAATTTGGAACTATTCTTCGCTAAGTACCAAAAGGATTTTTAATACTGTTCCATCCTTTACGATCCTAATATATTCTTGAGGGTTTATATAAATGAGTATATTGGGTAGTAACAATGCAGCAACAGAAAAAATAAATCAATGTACGTTTATTAAAAAAAGTCTAAGGGGATCTACGCTATTGTTATATGATCCGGCAAGAGGCTGTTTGCTTTCGTAAATTCATTTAACTGCAAAGCCAGGGCAACGTCGTTAGTAGACACAAGGAGTGTATTGGGTTTTCCTTTTATCTTTTTTTTGTCTTCTTTTTTTTGCTACATTTCTTCTGTCGTTGCTTTTTATTCCAAATTTTCTTGTGCAAATAAATAATAAATTAGTCAAATAATGTTGGAAAAAATGCAAATTCTTAATTGCAGGTTTGGAGACATCCTTGGAGACGATCGTATCACAAGAGGAAGAAAGCCCCATGGGAAAACGATGCTGAATATTGTACAATGGTAAGGCATGCACGAATAAGGCGGGTTTTCAATCACAATTTTTGTTTCATTATTATTATTTTTGTAGCATTTTTATTCCGGTTGGCATTTTGCAATTATAATAGATTCGCATTTTTTTGTTTGCTTGTGTACATCAAACAATTCAATTCAAAATGAATCGCACCCTTTTTGGCAGGGTGGAAACGAGCACAAGGAATTATTGTAATTCATCTTCCAGATACAAATTAAGTTATGATTTGGCCTAAAAGAAGAAAACGTAAAATAGTATGTAGTGGGTCTGAAGTTAGTGGGAGTTGTTGTAGCAGGATACGAACGGGCGACTCCTCGTAGGAAAGATAATATTTATTCAACGAAGCACTCGTGAACTTGGTTTTAACAAATGTGTATTAGTCTGACGCGGCAATATGAAAGAGACGCATGTAGCAAAAGGCGCGCTCGGTCTGGTATAACTGTCAGAAGTAGAGCGAGCACATTAAGGTGTGAATTCATTTGCTTTTTACTCGTAACGCCCGGCGCTACAATCGCATAGAGCACGCAGCTTAGGGCGGATCCGCAACAGGAGTTTTATTTAGTTGTTCTTTGAAAATGAATGATGCCGTTATAGGGTTTGAAATAATAGTGAAGAAGATCGTGTGATTCGAACTGACGCTATGACAGCTCGAATCACGAAAACAATTTTACCTAAGCGTTACTCACCAGGCTATTGACCGTGTTTAGAATTTGATTTCCAAACTTGACTATATTCCACTGGTGTGAATTATTTTTATTTATCGCTTGGTATACGGTTCTGATGTATTTTTCTTATTCGATTTTTCGTTCGGTGTTCTGCTGTGAATTGTGTGTGTATCTGTTAGAATCGCTACACCGTTAAGCTTGTATATAGAAATGTGAAAAATGTTATAAAGTCGATGTGTATACTAAACAGAAAATATTACAATACTCATAGTCACTCCTTTCAATTTTTATAGGTGTGTAAGTAGAATCTCGACTCTGAAGTTGGTTGTATTAAAACATACTTGAACGCAACCAATTCAGTCGCCATTTTAGAACCAAATCACTCGCCATTGCTGTTGTTATGACTAAATTTTAGTTGTTTATAAGCATCATTCCGTGTGCATCAGTTGTATAAGAGATGGATGTCAAGCAACGGTTCTATAAGAGATGGCTGTCGAGCGACATCCACACCATTGCGCTCAGCAATATGAATCAATCTTTGTATACGTATATTTTCCAATAAAATTTAATTTGGCAAAACGCAGAGTTCCTACTTGTACTCGGATTATTTTCCTCTTATGAAAAGCCCTAATACTCAATTAACTGACTTATATTACGACGCTTTTAGGTGTGCCTCCTCTGCATTACCAGATTATAAATGGTAGCTGCAACCGATGCTACAATACAACACCTTGAAAAAGGTACAAAAAAAAAAAAAAAAAAACTGGCTGTACTGGAATCCTAACCGCCTGCAAAAAAAAAAAAAGAAATTAGGTGAATTTGAAACTTTGATTCCTTATTTCAATATTGCTGCACCGAAACTCAAGATTTTTTTAAACAATTAATTATTGACAAGGTTGAAGAAACGTTCCACAACGCGCCGCAAATTACTGTAAAATTAGACGACGAAACTTTACTTGCAACTCCCTTTTTCATACCAAACAGTTTCAGATTGCCCTTGATTTCGGCCACTGACCTGCAATCTCTATCATGACTCTCCATCACATATCTCTCTCATTGGCCTAAATTCAAGCCGCCTTTTCTATTGGCTGTTGCTTGTGGAAGCTATGTGTATATTTTGGATCATAATTTCCCCATTGCTTTACAGGTTCCTTCGGTCTCCGCCTTAGTTGACATTGCAAATACTATGCCGGCGCACTTGGCTAGCCGAAAGCGTGCCCTAAGATCTTCGTCCAAGAGGAAACATGATCGTAATTTTAAGTGATCACGTAAATTGAACTTGAAATGCAATTTACGTGATACGTCTTATAAATAATGATTTGCGTAATCATGTTGCATTTTGCAACACTTACCTTATTGGGGCAACAATTTACGAAGAAAAAACAAACATCATTCCAAAACCAAAGCCAACTGAAACCCGGGCATATCCTATCATCATCATCATCGGCACTACAACCTGGAACCGGTCTTGGGGCTTATTAAGCAAGTCCTGAGGCTTGTTAAATTTTCCACAATGATTTGTTTTTTCCGGGCAAGGTCATTAGTCTTGCGCCAGAGGCTCCCCGACGGGGAATCGAACCCCGGTCTCCCGCGTGACAGGCGGGTATACTAACCAGTATACTATTGAGGAGCTGGGCATATTCTATAGAACAATTCAATTCTACCTTCGATTGATTTTTAGTCATTAGCTGGCTTATGAAGCGTCGTTTATATATAATATTATATATATATATATATATATATATATATATATATATATATATATATATATATATATATATATATATATACATCGGGTATTCCAATACGGACTTGGCAACTTTTTTTTTTAAATAAAAGGCAAACCATTGGAGATATTTCAAAAACTTTATTATCGACTTGAAGTACAATCAAAACACTCGACATCGTTCATATGGCCACCGCGAAAGGGTGTGAAATTAAATAAAATTCAAAGTTATCAAGTCCCTATTGGAAAACTCTATATATATATATATATATATATATATATATATATATATATATATATATATATATATATATATATATATATATATATAATAGTTGTACAATTTTGCTTCCGCCGTTTTTTTGCGAAATTCGAGGCTTTATTGTAAAAAACTGGTTATACATTTCTGATTCAAAGTATTGTCCATCGCCGTCCACTACCTTCTCCCATCTTTCGGGCAGCACACGAATCCATTTCTTCATATTAAAGGAGAAAATTAAAACCTCCCGCAAATGACGAGAATTTGGCTCGTAAGCTGACATGTTTAATAACTTTCTAACGCAGACACAAATCGACTAATATTTCGATGGCGTTATGTTTACAAATACCTAAGCTTATTGTATGATATCTATGATCTATTTATTTCAACTATCACTTACCGCTACAGCCATTTATTGCAAAACATTTACGGGGAAACCTGGGACTTGCAACGACGTATGTTCGCACCCATCCCTCCTATGTTATTATAAAGCATTACATATTCCAAAAACATTTGTGTAAGAGACACTTTTCAGTTGATTAAAATAGATATTTTTAACAGTACATTTCTAATCCCGTGGCGGTCAAAGGAACAATTCTTGTCAGAATTAGAAAGGCTCCCAACTAAACCGTTGATACCTCTAAGAAGTTTCACAACAACCAAGTAACCAACAAACGACTTGAGTGTCCACTTGGTTCATGTCTCTTCTAGTCAGTGGCAATGGTTATTATCAGTAACCTCGGTTTCTTCTCGTTCCCTCCATGACGGACAGCAGGACCCTAGTCGGGAATTAGAAAGATAGATCATATGTTTTTAGGAATTTAGTTATCAACGCCGAATGCCTGTTTTTTAGAGACACCTGCGATCGCGCCGATACAATTTTCAATGCTGGATGTGAAATTCTCTGGAGCAATTTATAATAAAGCAAACTCGCCGGATGGAATGCCGAGAATAGTTTCTAAAAATTGTGCCCACGAACAGTTTCTCGTATCTTATGCACTGAAAAATGTTCCTACTTGGTAAAATATTGCTCGAATTCAACCAATTCCAAGGACAGGAAAAAAGTAACCCCTGAAATATTTCCGCAAAATAGCTTTACTGTCGGTATTAACCAATTTGTTAAAAAATTCGTCAACACCAAGTTAATTAAATATTGAATAGACGTTTGATAATATATAATGACATTTCAAAAACATTCCATGCATCTTTCATGTAAAAAAACTTTTTCCGGTAAATTTTTATCATTAACGCTGTGCTCGCAAGTTCGCTGCAAACCCACCTAGACGCTTTTTATTTAACCTAATCACTTCATTTTTATCCAAAGTTCTTAGTTTAATTGAATTATATCATCTCAAATAATTTATTTTATTTCTAACAGGTTCGAGATATACCGCCGTATGATGAAGGTCGTCGCTTGTTAGACTTAATGGACATGTCCGTATTTGACTTCCTAATTGGAAACATGGACCGCCACCACTATGAAACGTTTAAGTAAGTAGCTATGATTTGATTTTTACATAAAAATTCAATTGGATTGTGTTGTAGGAAGAAATGAAATGAACGGACGACGTACGAAAGATATTATTTATTAAAAGGGAACTTAATAATGATTAGTATAAAAACAATTCAAGTGTTACGTCATGTTGAAGCAAAAGGCGCACTCGGTCTGGGACAACTGTCAGATGTAGAGTGAGCCCATTAAGGCGTGAATTCATTTGCCCTTTACTCGTAACGACCGGTCCGGCGCTGCAACCGCATAGAGCACGCAGCTTAGGGCGGATCCACAACACTCCCCCTCGATTGTAGTGCTAGGGCGATCCTCCAAAGAACCCCCGACGCCGATCAAATCCAGACACTTCCGATGTTTTTCTTTTGTCAATCCCTTCGTGAGAAAATCCGCGGGGATCCTATCCGAATGAAGGTGCTTAATATCCATCGACCTTCCCGCAAGACGTCACTGACGAAATGATGCCCGATGTCGATGTGTTTCGATATCGCGTGAAACGTATGATTCTGGGTCAGTAGTTGTGCCCCTCGGATGTCGTTCATCACCAGAACTCTTTCACACTCGGGCAGCTTGAGCTCCGACAAGAATCCCGGTATGTATAGGGCTTCTCTCGCGGCTTCAGTTAATGCCATGTACTCCGCCTCAGTGAACGAAAGCGCGACGGTGCGCTGTTTTCTCGACTCCCAGCTGATGGCGGCACCGCTCAGGTTAAAGACGTATCCGGTATATGACCTTCGATCCATCGGGCACCAAGCCCAATCGGCGTCAACAAACCCTTCCAAGGTTTTCATGCTCTTCGTGTACGTAATTCCGAAGTCGGCGGTCCCCTTCAGATATCTCAGGACGCGTTTCGCCGCATTCCAATGCGCCTCGCCGTGACAAGTGTTGAATTGAATGAGACAACTGACAATATGCGACATGTCCGGTCTTGTGGCAATCGCCAAGTAATTCAGAGCTACGACAAGCTCGCGATAGGGCCGATTTCCTCCTGGTGATCCTTCTTCTTCAACGTCCTTTTCGAGCCTCGAACCCGACTCAACGGGAGTACTGCCGGTGTTACAGTCCTCCATTCGAAATCGAGAGAGTAGTTCCCGAACGTAATTTGGTTGAGAAATGGTAATCTGATTTCTGCTCCTGGCGATTTCGATCCCCAAGCAATACCGAGCTGTTCCCAGATCTCACGCCTCGAATTCGTGCGACAAACATTTTCGGTCGAAATCAAGATCCTTCTGGTCTCGATAGAATATCAAAATGTCGTCAACGTAGACCAGTATTATCAACGGTTCTCCCCCTCGTTTGAGGCGATAAACGCACGGATCCGCGCTCGTCGGTGCTATATTTAACTCTTCGAGTTTCCCATTCAGTTTCTTATGCCATTGCCGACCGGCCTGTTTAAGGCCGTACAAAGCCCTTTTCAAACGACAAACCTTCTCGCCACCCTGAAACTGTTTCAGCATTTCCTAGGAGCGGCTCTCGATGTCGGATTTGCCTTGTGTCGCGACGATTTTCTTCAAACATCCTGCGCGTAAATCGGGTAATTCCATATACGTTTCCTCTTCGATCGTACCGTTCAGGTAGGCGGTCGTGATGTCCATCTGATGCACCTCAAGGTCGTGCTTGACCGCCCGTGCAAGTAGCATGCGCATGGATCCCAGGCGAGCGACCGGAGCGTAGGTATCGTGAAAATCGATCCCGGGTCGCAGCGCGAGCCCCTCGCCGCGTCGTGCCTTCCTTCTGTCTTCGCCGATGGCGGCTTTTTCGTTGTTTTCGGGATGTTTCGCGTTTCGTTCGGCCCTCTCCAAACAATTTATGGCCTTGTGATCGATTTGGCGACATCTATGGCATTTGTATTTGAATGGTCCGCCGGTACGTTGATTATCCGATTTATCGACGGACTTGTTCGACGCTTTGTTCGTAGTCTTTTCCCAATTCGGCATTGCTTGGTTTTCGGCTTGGCTGCGTTGTCTTCTCGTCGCTCATTCATCGAGGATTTTAATTTTCAGATGTTCCGGCGAAGGTAACTCGTCTCTCGACTAGATGGCGCATCTAAAGTTCTCATAGCTCTCCGGCAGACTGTGTAAAAGCATGATCGATTGTAATTCAATGCTGGCTTGTACGAATAATTCGGACATTTTGTCGACCATATCGGAGAATTCGTCGACGTGCCGTTGTACATCTCCGCCTTCGTTGAGTCGATGATTCATTAGCCGTTTCCACAATGATGCCTTTTTCGCCGGTCCTCTCGATTCGAAAATTGCTTCCAGCTTCAACCAAATTTCTCGGACTGTTTCGCTACCCTGAAGCTGAGTTCGGCGTCGCCAACAGCGAGATACAAATCGGCTTTCGCCTTTTCGTCCTCGTCTTTCCACGCTTGCAAATTTTCGGCCGCTTCCGGTTTCGGTTTTTCACCGCTTGCGTGAGCCTACGTTTTGTTTTTCGTCACGAGTTCCCGCATTCTTAGTCTCCAGGTATCGTAATTATATCTGGTTAGCATTTGTATGCGCATTACGTTCGTAGCTTGTCCGTCCATTTTGTTTGCAGTGAGGTTTTATTTCCGTGTGTGTTTTCCACGTTGTCTTCCCGTCTTTTTGATTTCCAATTTCGATTGTCCAGACGATGTTCTGCTCCTAGGCCCATAACCTGTTGTAGCAGGAAATGAAATGAACGGACGACTGCTCGTACGAAAGATATTATTTATTAAAAGGGAACTTAATAATGATTAGTATAAAAACAGTTCAAGTGTTACCTCATGTTGAAGCAAAATGCGCACTCGATCTGGGATAACTGTCAGATGTAGAGTGAGCGCATTAAGGCGTGAATTCATTTGCCCTTTACTCGTAACGCCCGGTCCGGCGCTGCAATCGCATAGTGCACGCAGTTTAGGGCGGATCCACAACAGATTGTTATAGAAATATAGAAATTAATTTAAAATATAACAATGCGCTGTGAATAAATAAATGCGATAAAGAAACATTTCGTATCTTTAACGTTAAAACTAATGTCATAGATACGAATATGCTCTAGATAGTTTTAAAGGTATATGTAATATGCGCACTGATGTACACTTACCACGTTCATTTAGTTGTAAATATGATGACTGAAAAAATTTCCAGGAAATGTCTGCCTACAAAGGATATAATAAGATATTACTAACTAAATGTGAAAGTGAAAATCGTTTTCGGTTTTCCATGTGCAACTTATCATAGGCCTTGTGGCAATTATACTTGTTTTATTTTTCTTAAAACTTAGTTTCAATCACATTTCCTTCTGTCACACGCAGGACTATAAAACACTTGTGTACCACGTGACTTTTTCTGAGTAGTAAATCAAATGATTCCCAATGTAAAATGTTACTCCTATCATAATAGAAGCTTCCGGAACTTCAAATTCAATACGCTGAACGCATATTTTTTATTGTTAATCCGAAATACTGATCGTGCTATTTGCGCCAATGCCTGTTTGCAGGTCAACGAACAGAACATTTTAAAATGTAATACTAAGTCTAAAACTTCTAATAACTTACCAAAACAAGCTTCCAACACCTGACCTAAATCCGACTCTGTACCGTGCTTTCAAATAAGCATTTTTCAAATTTTCCACTTCGTTCCGCATTATTATCCAACTCCTTGTACATAACCTATAAGCTATATGCCAGCCAACAAAATGCCAGCCCCCGTACTTTTAAAATGGCTATTGCGGCCCTTTCACTATTTACACCATGGATACTTGTGCTTGGTAACTCTTTCGCCAATTTTTTTCCATTAATCAGGTAAATAATTTAATTTTTAAGCATATGGTGTTTCGCGAAGTAAACGTAATTCGAACCTAATAACTGACACAGCCTACCCCACCCATAGACGAGAATGTCCTATCTCACCACAGAAACTAAGATTGCTGGCTTAATACCCTGGTATACGGCGCTGATAATATTTTTCTTTTATTCTTCTTCGGCGTGAAACTTTCTTATTTTACTTGAAAATAATTCTAAAAATTGTACCAGTATTCTCAATTCTTAATTTTGTCTAAAATAAACAACTCAATTGCATTACTATGCAATTCAATATATACTGACCGCCGGAATCCACTTCCTTTTGAGTGTTCGACTCATATTATGTTTCAATATGTAAACCACCATCTAAAGTTGTTTTTCTCTAATCTGATTAATTGTCTTTGGAATCAATGGATCTGTATTTTTTTTTTGTTCTTAAAATATTTGTCTCTTGTCTTAATTAAAACTTAATGAAGCGTCCCACAAACTTGTTCCAATGGCGTTAGTTATCAGCAAATTTCTAAGACACAGTTTCTTTTGTTCCCTACAAAGCACGACCAGAGAAATTCTTTCCTTTTACAATTTCAATTTGCTATCTTCTCAACTCATCGACAAGTCCTTGAACACTTATAAGCAATGTGAAATTCTTTCTCAACTGTTATTAATTTTTCTTGTGTGCCCGGTCTATTGATTTCAGTTTTCCTAATTCATTTTTCAGTGATGATTAATCAAGGATGACCACCACTCCCAGCAACATCACTTCCACGAGATACCATAAACACTCGTTAGTTATTGTGCTTGTGTTGAGTTACAAGCATTTTAATTAGTTTCCATAAAAATTGTTTTTAAGGAGAATGGTCCAATTCTTTCCCTTCCTATTTGCAAGTATTGTTGTTATTACTTCTGTATTCCGTATATATATATATAACTGTATATCTGGGTAGGAAAACTCAAATCGTTGAAATAGCTGTGAAAGGATTGAACTGGAAGTGAACTCTTAAAATTTTCCAATCATGTTACAATATTTCCTGAGATTTTATCTTTCATACCAACTTTGAGCTCTGGCACAAACTCCTTCAAATACTCTTTTCAAGAAACTCAAAGTTTGTGAAAAGTTTCCCTTCCGGAAGCGAAAATAAACCGACGTTATCTTTAATTTCAATCAGGCACCTGCAAGTGTTTCTCCTTCGCAGAAGTGAATTTATCTCAATAATTTCTAGCAACAGTGCAGGTGTTCTCTGTGTGTTATTTGTGGTAAGAAGATAAAATTTCGTAGTAATTTGTCCGTTCGGAGGACACACCCGAGGATCTTGGAAAGTTTAACGATGAAGTAGCGACAGCGGATAGATATTAAAAATGGAAGGCTAGGGATTCGATTGAAACGACCGACAAATTGCAATGCCTCGGAAGATGGTGGATGCTTCACAGAACACCAGTTGCTGGTAGTGCTCTTTAATAAGAAGGGAATTACTTAATCTTCGAGCTTACTACTTAATTGGTATTGTAATCCTTGCCTTTGCAAAGACTTAAAAATTACTTTGATGACCATCGAAAAATATTGAAATCATCAATTATGATTCTACTATCATCATCATCATCGTCTTCGGCACTACAACCGGGAACCGGTCTTGGCCTTATTTAGCAAGTCCTGACGCTTGTTAAATTTTCCATAATGATTTATTTTTTCTGGGCAAGGTCATTAGTCTTGCGCCAGGGGCTCCCCGACGGGGAATCGAACCCCGGTCTCCCGGGTGACAGGCGGGTGTACTAACCACTATACTATCGAGGAGCCCATGATTCTACTATAGTTTACAATAATTCATAGCCTTAAGGGGGAGAACCGTTATGCGGAAGAGAAAGACTCCTTTTAAAGACTGATCGAAGTCCATTACATCGTTACGTTTGCAAAGCGGGCTTGAATGAAGAAAGAGGTACTAAAAATAGGAAGATTAGAAAAAGTAGGAAAAAAAGGTTTGAGGTAGAGTGGTGTCTGACAGCCTAATTCTAATCTTTTCGCACCGAAAGAGTTTTCTGGTATGTTCACCAGAAAAACCGACCGCAATAAGCAACAAACTCGTATAGTTCGAACAAAACACCACTACGCAAACTAAGTTATTCAAACACAAATTATGACAAGTATAGAATATCTGTAGAACAAGCTTTTAAATACATTTAATCGGCTATTTGTTGGTTTTGCAACCTTGCCCTTAGCCGTACGTTATCGACTTCGACGGTTTTAGCATTCAGGTTCGCCCTTTAGTCGATAAATCTGTGACACTTCCAACGGATTATACACATGGAACCGTAATGAAGAACAATGCACAAAAGGGAGATAGAAAGATCACCAGCACCGTATATCAGAGCACTAACTCATCAATTGCAGTTTGTATAACGAGTTAAGACATTCTCGCATACACGCGATAGCGGTCCCTTAGTTTTATACTTCGTTTCTATTGTTTTTGTTGTCGGTTCTAAAATAAATTCCTCACAACCTTCAGAAAGTGCCATACGTCGACCTACCATGATACCATCGGTATATGTTAACAAACTAGGAAGAATTTATGACCGTACGTGTAGATCTTTTGTGGCGATTGTTCATGTTTTCCTCATTTCTCCAGCAAAGGGACCAAACTCTAAACGCCCCACACCTGCACGGGGGTCTCATGATACATGAGTTAATGATCATAGCCACCCCATGAAGCCCAAACTTGGATAGAAACGCATCCTTTAACGAATTTGGCGCTCTATCTGATTCTATCGATAGGATCTTGACCCTATATCCCCACACTTTAGCGTTTGGGATGGATAGTGAAGAACGTGTGATTCGAACTGACGCTATGACAGTTAGAATCACCAAAAATTGAACCAATGCGTACCACATCAGGCTACTGGCCGTGCTTAGAATTCGATTTTTAAACTCAAGTATATTCCACTGATGTGAATTGTTATTTTATCGCTATGGTATACGGCTCTGATGCATTTTCTTATTCGATTTTCGTTCGGCTTTCTTCACTATTTGCTTGTGTATTGTGTGTGTATCTGTTAGAGACGCTACAGCTTCACTACTCCGGACACACAACATTTGAAGGTCAATAGGTCCAGCTCTTTGCTGATTCAAATAATTTTACTCAACTCGTCTGTGGAGGTTCTCTATATTACATGGAGAACCAACCCACAATACCAACCACAATTTCCGACTTATTCCGACCGCTTTCAGTGTGTCATATTATCCCCTATCCCACCGCTCATGCTATTTACCTGAAACATCATGTATTCCCAAAGGACGCATAACTAAACATTATCCTATGCAGATAATGCATAATTGAGTTTATTTACCCTTTTTGCCATACGGCAACTCCATTCCTCTAGCCCATGAGTTTTTCACCGGAAATTCCAATTCATGTTGGTTTGCAACAACCAAGTCGAATCAAACGACTCGGTTGCATCATCATCCAATGGCTTGGGTAATTATCGATTGGGATCAATAACCTCTTTTAGCGGGTGAATAGCACCAGATACATTTTCCTCTCTTTCCAGCTCTGTCTTCCTACAGTTTAATGTACTCTGAGATCACCATATTCACCGAATTAGGTCAATGCGTTATCCTCAAAGTACATTGATTCATGATCACACAACCAAACCAATAGAAAATGCGGAACACGTACTCACAGGGTCCGTAAGATTCGAGACCGCACGAACGATTTTGGAGAGACATATGAGACGGACAGTTACTCCGGTAGGAGTAATAGAATACATGCTTAGTTCAAAACAGGCATGGTTCGTAACAAATATTATTCTCTGTGAAATGATGCAGCAGTTGCGACGCGACGAGCGGTAAACTCCGTCCCGCCCGGGGATCAACGGGAATATGAGCCTGGCGGGAGGTGGTTTTACTCGGTAAAAACCCGGCATGCATGAGGTATCTTTTGAAGATTCCCACCTTCCTACCGAAACCGAAACCAGAAAAAAAAAAACACAACCAAACCCACCCCGAGATCATCGTACATCGTGTTTCTGTTCTCTCATTCTCCCATGTTCGTCGTCTATCGAATTGACCCATGTATTCACCACACATCGACAGGCGTGGCAATGAGAGAGCAGAAGGATGGTCTCTCGTGGTTGTCCATGCAAAAGTAAAATTACCCACCTCCATCCCTAATTGCAGTCAGTCGATATCCAACTACTCTCGTGGCCACACACGTCTCGCGAGTCACGGATAAGTCAAATCTCATCCCTCGAGGAGAGGAGTCGTGTAATAACGTACGTATTTGAACACCAACCGTTCTTTTGTATATATATATATCAAAATCAAAATTCAGTGTAGATTTCTGATCCCAAAAGACAAACCAAAATTCGTAAAATTCAATTATGCACATCTAAGAATGGATCACCTGTGAATTAAAATAAGATCGTTTCTTCTGTATAAATCTAAATCAAATTAAGGAGTAGGTGCTGAATCAAATAAAGAATAAAATTCAGTTGCAACATCAAAACAAGCATCAGTGTTTTCTTTTAGTAGTTAAGTGTGATTGAAACTTTCAGTGGGGAAGAAAGTGAACATAGTGCTCGTGTCAGGTACAACTACTTTAAACCCCCAAACGTCAATGACCCAGCACGGTCAACAGATATAGATGGTCATTTCGGCAACACACTACAGGTATTCCCCGACTTACGACCGAGATAGGTTCCTGGTCATCGGTCGTAAGTCGATTAAGTCGCAAGTCGAATTTCATATAAAAAAAGTTCCGACTTAGCTAATGTAATGTATTATTTGTACTGAAATATGTATGGAAATCGATTTTTTTCACTTTGTTTTTTTGTTAAATTTTTCTCATATATTTTAGGGATTCCCTGCAACTACATATTTGTCTTCTTTAAGTATTTTCTATGAAAAAAATTGGAAAAAAAATGGTCGTAAGTGCAAATAGTCGTAAGTCGAACGATCGTAAGTCGGGGACTGCCTGTAATCTATTTTGTACCTCCCACCCGAACAAATACATATAAAGTTTCTTCGCCTTTGGGCATTTCAGACCACAGTGTCGTGTCAGCTAAATTTTCTCTAACCAACAGCAACGTTAACGAGAAAACTACCAAAATAACAGTATGGTTCTATGAGAAAGCCAACTGGGAAGGTCTGAACGACTTTTTTGGGAAGTTAAATTGGCCGTTATTTTTCCTCAATAACAATGTTGACTCTATAGCAGACACCTTGACTGACACGATTCTACTTGGCATGCGAAACTTTATTCCACACAGGGTAAAGAGTATTAAACCCAAGAGAAATATGTATTTCGAAACTCGATTCCGGGTGCAGAGAAGCCATTAAGGCTAAAGAGTTGAGCTTCCGGTTGTATAAATCATACAGTACTGAGGAAAACCGGAAAAGATTTAAGAGAGCTAGAAATGACTGCAATGCGCATATTCAACGCACGAAGTTCTTCTATGACCAGAGAGTTAGACAACAAATACTACATTCTCCCACATGAAGTAGAAACTTCTGGGTATTCGTGAAAAACATTCAAAACTCGATCTCCTCATCCATTTATCGCTGATGGTCGAGGCCAGACCAGTCACCAGTCCAATAGAGAAGGCGGATCTACTTGCTGCACATTTTGCAGCGAACTCAAAGGTGCCTGATTCGTGAAAAACATTCAAAGCTCGGTCTCTTCATCCATGCCATCGCTTATGGTCGATGACAGACCAGTCACTAGTCCAATAGAGAAGGCGAATCTACTTGCTGCACATTTTGCAGCGAACTTAACGGTGCCTGATACCACATCAGTTCCACCTCAACTTGAGCATAAACAGTACGCCATGATCCAGATTCGCTTCCGAACGCATACTGCTGCCAGCGCAGTCAACAAGCTAAACGCGCAATAAGTCCACTGGTCCGAACGGCATTCCCCCAATTCTTTTGAAGAAATGTTCCTCTTCACTCGCTAAATCATTGCGGGAACTCTTCCATTTGTCTTATTCTGCTGGTCGTTTCCCATATAGATGGAAGTCAGCGAACATACAGCCAATTCCCAAAAAGGGTGACAAATCGTCTATCTCTTCTTACCGATCATATCACTCACTCTCTGGTCTATCGAAAGTAATGGATTCATTAATAAATGAACGTCAACTTTCGAAATATTTGGAATAAAATTACGTCTTCAGTAACTCCTAATATGGGTTTCGTAGCATCCGGAACACAGCAGATTTAACGGCGTACCTTACCGAAAAATGGAGCTTTGGCGGATTTTTGTCTTTTGGTCAGAAATGTCAAACACGGAGCGAATCAGCCACAAATGAAACACTGAACTGAGTTTGTTTAGCTTTGCTTTTGTTCTTTCTTAATTCTTTTGTTGCTTTACACTTAATCGTCTAGAACACAATTTTAATTTTTGTTTCTAATAATAGTTTGGGTAGTATACTAAAAAAAACGAAAACAATAAATTTCCACCGCACCTTGAATCGTATTCATATTTGGAAATATCCTTATTTATTCCTGTTTATCGCACATAGCCTTTCACTTAGTGTTTTCAGCACAACTACGAAAAAATGGTGAATTACAATTGCACACGTTAGGATACGAGTACCACGAATGTCTCACGGCGAGGATAACCGTGTCCGTCTCCGTATTGACTGTCGGCAATTAATTTAATTATTTTAGAACACAGTGTAATTCACCGTAAACAAATTTCCGATGTCCTTAGTGAGGATCACAGGCCTGCGCGAGTTAACACCCCTAAAATATGAGATAGGTAACGATCGAAACATAAAACACAGATACTTCAAAATCTGTTCAACTTAATGTCATTCCCAAAACACGATCAAAAGAAAACGTGAACCACTGTATTTTAATAATAGAAACACAGGTACTTCAAAACCCGTTTTACCTAATAGATTTAAGATATTAATAGATTCGAAATGCATAAATAGAGTTAAGTTCGAAATGTAACAGAAGAGATCCTGTCTGACTACGGACTCGAATACACGAGCTGCTCAGAGGAGGAAAATAATAAAAGGAAACATAGTTTCTAAATAAACAAAGACAAAGGTCTTTTCGGTTGAAAATATTTTCTCCAGGAACAGCACAAAATAATTGAATTGCTGTGCGTTGATCGCCGAATATATACGATTATGGTGTTTGCATTTGGTGGCAGTTCAGTCAATGTACTCAGGTTAACTCGCGTATTTTAAATGTTTAACTTCGAGTCGAACAGTTACTTTCTCGTTTTATCGCATTGCGCAGTCCCACCTCCTCGTTAGGGTGCTCTATGTCGACTAATTACTTTTTCCTTCTGGGGATGATTCTGCCCACCCCCTCGTTCTCTTTCCTTTTTACATTCCCTGGTGATTCTCTCCCAATCAAGAATCTCTTCACCAAGGATGATCGCACTCTTTTTTTGGTTCTGCGGTTTCCGCTTCGTCGCAGGCCAGATGTGTGCGTGCACTCACACACACAGACGCGGAGGTTCCCGTCTGTTTGCTGTAGATCATTCTGGGATCGCCAGCATTTTCTCGCCTTCTGTTGCGCTGCTTATGCAAACATTCGGGTGTGTGGTTTATTCTTGCCGATCCTGGGATCGGGGTAATTATCGTATCTGCTTTGCCCTATAGGAACAGCGTTTTCGTTTATTGCTGTTTCTTCGCAATTGCCTTTGTTTAGACGAAGGTTTTACCGATGGATTGTTTTACGGCAACTGGCTATCGCCGGGGATTTGATGTTTGTCGACATCTGGCGCAGCTGTGCCAACCACTTGTGTTTATCCAGCTAATGGATCGGTACATAATTTCTATACTGGGCCGTGTCCCTCGATCGCCGTGCGGGCGTAGGGAACCTGTTCGGGACTTGGGGCCCACGTATCTGTGGATAGATGGGGTTGTTGACACCAGTATGGATGTCACCTTTGGTCAGGTGAAAAGGTGGACTTAGGGGAACGCGTGTTTGTGGGCACGTGAAGTTTGGTTACAGGTGAGTATGTTCCTTGGTGGAACGAATGTATCTCAGCCTATGGTGATTTGTGCGATTCGTGAAACCGCCACAGAGCCATTTCATCCACTACCTAGCCGAAAGCAAGGTTGTCGCAGTGGATATTTCAAAAGCCTTCGGCAGAGTTTGACATCCAGCTCTTTTGTCAAAATTGCATTCGTATGGAGTGGACAATTCCCTGACCGAATGGATGAGGGACTGTCTTTCTGCCCGTCAAATTCAAGTTGTTCTAGACTGCTTCCCATAAAGTTAATGCAGGTGTTTCCTAGGGTTCTGTACTCTCACCCACTCTCTTCTTTATCTTTATAAATGATCTCTTGTCAATTGCCCACAACCCAATTCACTTGTTTGCTGATAATAGCACATTGAGTTTCCTATATTCATATGAACATTCCCGAGCAAACTCTACGAATGCCATTACAAATCAGCAGGTTTTGCTTGATTCACTGAATTGCGACCTCAGCAAAATATATCAATAGGGATTAGCTTATAGCGTTTGGGATTGATAGTGAAGAGCGCGTGATTCGAATTGACGCTATGACAGTTAGAATTACCAAAAATTGAACCAAAGCGCAGCCCATCGGGCTACTGGCCGTGTTTAGAATTCGATTTTTAAACTCAACTATATTCCACTGATGTGAATAGTTATGTTATCGCTATGGTATACGGCTCTAATGTATTTTCTTCTTCGATTTTCGTTCGATGTTCTTCACTATTTGCTTGTGTATTGTGTGTGTATCTGTTAGAAACGCTACACTACTCCCTCCTCAGTAACTTAGTTACGATCAGCTTCGTGTGCGAACGACGAAGCGAACGAGAGAACGTCGGAGCAGGCGAGTGTGCCTGTTGCTCTATGCGGAAGTCATGATCGTGTGTGAAGTTCTGTTTACTACGGGAGAGTGTGTGCTGTGTGTACAGGTCAGGTCGTAGTCACCAATTATTGCGTTTGGGATAATAGTGAAGAACGTGTGATTCGAACTGACGCTATGACAGTTAGAATCACCTAAAATTGAACCAAAATGCAACCCATCATGCCACTGGCCGTGTTTAGAATTCGATTTTTAAACTCAACTATATTCCACTGATGTGAATTGTTATGTTATCGCTATGGTATACGGCTCTGATGTATTTTCTTATTCAATTTTCGTTCGATATTCTTCACTATTTGCTTGTGTATTGTGTGTGTATCTGTTAGAGACGCTACAAGCTCGCCGAGTAGAATTCAAAGTCTCAAAAACTCAGTGTCGTCTCTTGTCGTCAAAGGCGAACCCCAAAGTAAATATACTGTCGATGAACGCCACTTGCATCGACGAAGCCAAGGAACTATCAATCCTCGACACTCGAATTAATTCGACTCTTAATTGGAGCGACAACAAATTTGAAGCTGCGAAAAATGCGGCCAAATGCATGGGGTTCCTTTAGAGATGCAGAAATACTTCAGTCCATCCAACCTGGCAACTATTTATTCATCCCAAAATGAAATTCATCTTCCATATTTAGTCAGGCGCCTTAAAAACTGCCCTACACGTACTCGATAGGATGCAAAAACGAGCAGTGAAACTTATTGGGGATCCAGCTGTAAGTCGATCTATTCCATCGTTAGAACATAGGCTCAACGTATCCGGCCTGTCTCTTTTCTGTAGGTGTTATCACGGTCGTTGTTTAATTGAACTTGCTGAATAAGTTCCGCCCCTTCAGACATTTTCCCACGATACCCGTCAATCTGAGAATGCGCATCAGTTCAACTTGAAAGTGAACTTCAGGCGCACAAATAAATATATGGTAGAGAGTCATTCTTTAGCCGAACCACACGAATGTGGAATCTCTACCTGATCATGTCTTTCCTCGTCGTGGTAATGTCCAGGGATTCAAGACCAATATACATCGATACCTTCTTTCCTTATCCACTTCCTCTCTATCCGCTCGCATTGTGCTGTGACATTTAAGTGTACTTCAAAATTACTTCTTGTGCACGCGTTTGTGTATAAAAAAAAACACCCAAATACCCAAAAATTTCTTCCAGTTGGATTTTCCCCATCTAAAAAAAAAAAAAAAGAAATAATCCCAATAATACATCATTAAGGGAAATTAAAATCAATTTCTATATTGTGAAGCACAGACTGGAGTCGTTTTCCCCCCCAAAATAACTGTTCACGAAGGTGATTGCCTCCTCATTTGACGAAAATCTCTGTCCTCCGACCGCAATTTTTACATTAGGGAACAAAAGAAGTCGCTTGGGGCTAGATCTGGTGGGTAAGGTGCATGGTCAAGCAGTTCAAACCGTACTTCGTGGGTTTGCGACATGGCAACCGCTGATGTGTGAGACGGCGCGTTGTCTTGGTGAAACAGGATTTTCTTTTTCTGTAAATATGGCCGTTTTTCCGCAATTTCTGTCTTCAGTTGGTCAAATAATGGTGCGTAGTGTGCTCCTGTAATGGTATTTCCTTTTTGAAGATAATCGATTAAGATAACTGTATCACTCTCCCAAAAAACAGTCGCTATCACTTTCCCAGCCGAAAAAACAGTTTTTGGGGTTTTTGAAGCCGATTCCCTCTGTGCAATTCACTGTTTTGACTGTATTTTGGTTTCGGGCGTATAATGGTGTATCCAAGTTTCATCGACAGTAATTAATCGGCGCCATAACTCGAAGTTATTGCGCCTAAACTGCGCCAAGAAAGGTTGGAAATGTTCATTCGAACACGTTTTTGGTCTGACGTGAGCAAACGTGGCACCCAACGCGCGGAGAGCTTTCTTATGCCTAAATCTTGATTTAATATATGACAAACACGTTATTTGAACATTTTCATATCCTCTGCTATTTTCCTCACTTTAATTCGTCGGTTGTCGAACACCATTTGGAGAACTTAAGCTATGTTATCGGAAGTGGTTGCAGTTTTTGGACGGTCCGGATGTTCATAGTCTCCCAAGCTCTCCCGGGCATGTTTAAATTCAGCTGCCCAAAATTTCACTGTGGTAAGTGATGGTGCAGAGTCCCCATACGCAGACTCCAATTCATCTTTGATTTGCGTAGACGTATTGCCTTTCAAAAACAAAAATGTAGTGACAGCTCGATACCCTATTTTGCCCATTTTCGCAAAAACACTCACATTGACTCACTCAAACGACTGTCATATAAAATCCACGTCGCCAAAATGCCTGAAATGTTGGTGAGTAACTGTCAAAAGATGCACAACTACATTCACTAGCTTTTATAGACGAGTGCCGCGGTCTTCACATTGAGATCGGAAAGATTTCAGTCGCATACATATATATATATATATATATATATATATATATATATATATATATATATATATACACATATATATACACATAAATATATACATATATATATATATATATATACACATATATATATATACATATATATATATATATATATATATATATATATATATATATATATATATATATATATACATTTTCCCGCGATTCACAGTATAAACATCGCATAAGCCCGTCAAAATCAAATCTCGATCTCTCTAGGGACGAAGGCGAAGAGATTGCACGAACGCCCATAAATATTGTCAAGATTACTTCCTGAGGTGGGCTTGATGGGCCCATACAAGACTCCGCGAAATAAATAATATTAGGTAGCTGCATATAGACTCATCGTCATCCAAGATTTTGATATTGAAATCACCCACAATAATTAAGTTACTAGATTTATCCATATATAAGAGAAGAGAAAAATCATGGATAAAACTCCCAACAATTCTCGTATGGTATCTATGAATACAACAGTATACGACTACAACATCGTTAATTTCAAAAGAAATCCTTGAAACTGTTACTGTTTTTAATTGCACAATATAATATATAACAAATTTATTGATTGTACTCACGGTTTGCTGCATTTTAACCTTCACTTTATTTTGTGGAGAGAACATCTTCCTTGATTTCAAAAAAAAAAAAAAAAAAACTTTGTTGTTTTCCTTTTCTATTTACATGTTGGGTTCCGAAATCAGTTCTATTTTTAATTTACAAGTTTCAAATTCAATTTTCACTTTTGATTTTAAATGTTTGGTTTCAACATTAGTTTTATTTCTTTATTTACAAATTTGAGCTTCATTTCAGAATTCTACGCACGGTCCTATCGTTGCCCATTCGCGCCACATGTCCGACCCATCTTAATCTTCGCGACTTGATTACTCTCACTATTGTAGGTTGGCGGTATAGCTCTTCCAGTTCGTGGTTGTGGAGTTTCCTCGATTGTCCAGTCTACTTGTCATATTTACCGTCAAAGATACCCCTTTTATTTTCCATTTACAAATTCCAATTTCAATTTTCACTTCTGATTTAACACACACGAGATGTTCACACCAGACGAACAACTCTAGACGTAACGAAAACAGAAAACCCCTCTCAAGACGAACAACGACACTTGTGTATAATACGGCACACACGAATTAATTGAATTATCACGGGTGCTGTTCTTCGGAGATACTTGGCATTGTTCCACGCAATTCAGTATGCGCTTCACAAGACAATCCGACGGATCACACACGTTTGTGGTTCATCTCCCGACGGCGCGAACATCCCTGTATCAGAAGTCGTTCCGTTACAGAGCGGGGAAGCTGTGGAACTCCCTTCCCAAGCGAGTGTTCCCGGAGCGTTACAACCCGCAACTGTTCAAAAAGAACTGCAACAGTTATTTGATGGCATCTCGGGGCGCCCACTCGGCGCTATAGGTTCGCCTCTCCCGAGAGAAGTCTAATAAAAAAAGAAAGAAAAAAAAATTACCGAACACAAAAGGATAGCCAAAGTGTATATTATTAAACAAACGTTTAAATAAATTAACAATAAAGAAACCAAAAAGTACAACAGAACAGCATCTTAGTGTTTTCATTAATTTTTCTCTTGGATATACCTGGTAAACATTTCTCGCAGTGGAACATTAGTTGGGGGAAGAAGTGAACCGCATGCCCGTGTCTTGGCATCCATACATCACCCACACATGCTCATGCATACTTTTCACCGGATGGAAACTATTCCCAAGGGGATTGCCTGTACTTTTTAATTCATAAGGGGAATGATGGCTTGGGGAGGGGGCCTTTCCTCATGTAACAAAACCTCAGCACTTGACATCTCAGCAGGAGAACTCGAGAATCTTGAAGGCATCTCATTTGAAACAACAAACTCCGCCCGCTGCACACCCTGCGTTCGTCTTAGCGACACTCTTAAATCCTGGCAATGTATAGTCACACATCTCAGAACCATAAGTTTAAATTTCTGAAACATATTTTATATCAGGGACCGAAGCAAATAACTTTAGATGGGTGGACAGAGATGGGAAATTGTTTCTCATACATCTGTGTTGTTCTTTCCAGAGGATATGCTTCAAAATACTTTGTAACTAATATTGAGGGAGGAACAGTCATCAGTCAAAAGGAGCTGTAACATGCCTCACTGGCGAAACACTCAATTGATCGCAAGAAGAGTTCGGTGAGCGCATATTTATGTGGTATGGGTTTGTGCATTGGTGTCCACAATCATGTGGAATCATATCTATTGTTTTTTTTTCTATGGAAAAATGTCGTGTATACCGCCATCTACCACTTACAAACCAATATTGTCCACTATATCGATGACATTTAGCCTCAGTTCTACGAAAAATTGGCCGACAATTGAACTTCGAGATTACGCTTCAATTTACCGCGCCGTGGCGCTCAGAAATCGAATTTAAATATTAATAACAGAAAATTATCTTTTCAATAAGACCTGGTCGTACCATAATTTTTATGTATTTTATTTCGTTTTAAAGTTACATACCTCTTTAAAAAGCACCCTATAGAACAACGAACCATTCTCGAACTCGCCTAAGAGTTTTCGACCCCTCCCACAAAAAATAACGTGTGGGGTTAATTCCAACCACTTCACCGATACCTATAACACACTTTTCTTTTTTACTGTAACATAAATGTAGTCTGTTTTAGGAAGAAGTTTTGTAATTATATTTCTAAGGTTATTTAAATGATTTTAAAGTATCTCTTCAGGGTAAATGTTAAACACATAAATTAATCACTAAACAGTACTGTGAAGGTGGTCTTTATGCTGATACAGTGATGTATTTGTTTATCTTATAATAGTAGCTCCCCTTACCCACCAAATGAATGTGAAATAACTTAATTTGACGTAAGCAAGTCTCTTTTGGTAGCTGAAGCTCTCTAACATGCACTAAATTCGCTAATTACTTTGCATGCCAGTGACCATAAACAGAAATACGAAAGTCTATTTGGACAGGTTGTCAAATAAGGTATAGAACCGAACATTAGATAGGATGTCTCTGGCGTGCACATCGTCCTTCTCACAATACACAATGAATTCGTTTCCATCTTCTCGTTTCAATTTGCTCGGGACCCAATCCTCTTGGCACACGTTGTCAGTTTCTACTGACGACCATGAACACACGTTCACGAAAAAGGAAAGAAATAGAAATTTATTTTCCACTTAATTTACCAATGCCCGTTTGCAACGAACCGAAAATTAAACTCGGCTCGTACTACGAATTGAAATTTCAGTTTTCTAGCCCCAGGTGACTATGCGTGCATTTGAGAGCGAAATAAATGGACGAAATTTGGCTAAACTGCATACATCCTCTACAGTATTCTGATTCCGATTCTACTCGAAGAATATTGTACAACAGAGTCAAGCTGACCCAGACCAGCATTGGGGTAGTATCAGATATTTATTGAACCATTATGCGAATCTAAAAGCAAACCGATAAAAGCTGAAGTGGAAACTGAAACGTTTTGAATACCTTAGCGTTGGTTTAGAGAACTTACACACACACGAGACAAACTATTACGAACTGAATAGCCACTCAAATGTTACTCAAGGCATCGGTGAGAGGAGTCAGCCAGGAGAGTTCCTGCTAGTCAACATACCTTAGTCACTCTAAGGTATGCGACGAATATAATTTTTTCTCTCACCCTTCAGTCCCGAGGGTAGAGAACATCGTTCTACTATGGCCGTTTTCTTTCTACATTTTAATATCTTTTCATGCATTGGATCTTGAATGGGTGCAGTCCTTGTGCACTCAGGAGGATAAACGTGGTTTGGAGGAGGCCCTTGTTGCACAGGTACAACAAGCTCTTGTTCGTATAAGAATCATTCCGCATTCAAATGCACCTAGTATGGTATAAGTTCAGGAATGCACAGTGACTAAGAGACGGTGGAACCGGTGGCAAGACCGATGACGATGTTGGGATATGCGACAACGATATGGTGGCACCGCATAAAATGGATGTTTGCAACTTACGAAGTACCCAAGTGAGTGGAGCACGTATCTATGTATCGTATTGTGCAGCTTTATTACCAATAACGAAAGCATCAACCAGATGGTGACTTTACCACATTTCTGTTGCTCTTATGCATCATCGTGACACCGTTAGAGTGGATATCTTCGAAATGCATACAAGGTGCTTGTTATTTAAAGCTCCAAAGGGTTATGGGGCTATTAAGCTAATACCCGAAGAAGGGTTATTCCTGACACAAGGACGATCGAATTAATAAGGGATTACGACAATGGAGTAGAGGAAATGGGAATGTGATCAGGATCTACTCACTTGGAAAATCTCGTTAGGCTTTGGATTCCTGTTTAGTACATTGTCGCATGTATCTAGAATCCCAACTTGCTCAGACATAGTCACAAATTTATGTGGTGCAATGATAGGTTCACTCTTCTTTACATTAGCCAGGTGGTTGTGTCTTGCACAAGCCGCTGTGCACGGGATTAATTATTTATAGCGTCAACATCAAACACCAGACGGGTTCAGGGATTAGTATGTAGTACATCGAAATACGCACCTACCATAACTATTGTAGATTTATAGGATTGCAATCCTTCTAGTGAAACACATCGCAAAATGAATAACAAATACATGATCGTAAGAATCTCCTTTCAAAAGGGAGGGAAATAAACCTACTCATAAAAACATATTACCTTGAAACTAGGACGTAACCTTGGAAAAGACTGTAACGAGAATCCCGAAAAGCAAACAAAAATTATTAAATAAGTTTTTTAAAAAAAAAGGAAATGGGCAATGTACACAGTGTAAGAATTGCCAATTATCTAAAATATAAATAAAATTCGTAAAATTAGAAGACCGAGAACTAAACTCATGCCTAATATACAGGACTGGTTTTGAAATCTTAAATGGTTTGCGGGCCCATATATATAACGTAAGATTTAGTTGAAGTGAATGCAAAAAAACAACCTTAATGAATTACGAGTAATTTGCAGATTATTATGCATGCACGAATATATATATAACTATCTGGGATTTACTGATGAAGCCACCTGTAACTACAGAGGCCACATTTTGACTGAATGCTGCCTGATGATGAATTGAACGTACCGAGGGACAATCATCGTCGGTTTGGTTATCATTAGTGGGATGGTCTAACATCGGACAAGGGCATGAAGCATTTTCGAATATAACTTCTGTCTTACGTAGATATAGGTTCTTATTCTCCGACTTCAACAGTAGCTTTGCCCACATTTACAGGTTACACCCTCGTCAACCTTTGGTGCACTGCTTACCCTTACGGTTTTGCTTTACTCATTTTTCTTTGGAGGACATCTTGCATTCGGATGCCGAGATATTTTATAGAAGAACTAGATCAATGGATATCAAGACACTCAATTTTTTGTGGCTGCTTATTAAAAATACTACTGTAGCGATTCTAACAGATTGATTTGGTTCAATTTTTGGTGATTCTAACTGTCATAGCGTCAGTTCGAATCACACGTTCTTCACTATCATCCCAAACGCCATACTACCACATTATGTGGCTGGTTTTAGTCTGGTTATTTTTGACCTAGCTTTAAATGCTCTAGTAACTATGAGTTGCGCACGTATATGCACAAATATTCTCCAGGTCACTCGAGTTTTTAGCCGCGGCTACTGTCCCAAACCATATGCACTATTTTCATTCATTCTGGTTAGTGTTTATTTCAACAGATACACACGAACACGCAAACCGTAGTAAAGCCCGGAAAACAAAAGAGCATCGATAAAACATATGTTCTGAGTCGTATATCAGACAACTAACAGAGCAATCCGCTGAATAGCAAAATATAAATCTCCATGCACATGCAGCCATAGTCTCACGCGCAAGTGCTTTAGTTGTAACTTCTAGGTATTTGTCAACTTTCAATTTATTTCATGTTTCAATTTTACATGATAAATTGGGTATGAAAAAAATATCTGCGAGATGGGTGCCATATTTGCTTCCAGATGAGAAGTTTTGGAGCGCATGCGTCGGTAATCCAGATAAGGTTCTGCGCAGATTAGTAACTGTAAATGATCAGTGGATACATCACTATACTCCCGAGATGAAAGAAAAACCAACACAGTGGATTGTTAAAGGCGAACAATCCCCAAAGAAGGTAAAAACGGTGAAATCAGTTGGAAAGTTTAAGCCAACTGTGTTTTGGGAACCACGTGGTATTATCTTCAGTGACTATTTGGAAAAGGGGCATAAGTACACTGTACAGCATTATGCGTCATTATTAGGTCAGCTAAATAAGATAATAAAACAAAATTGTCCTCATTTTCTAAAGACTTTTTGACCTGCCCCTGTAACATTGTGTCGAAATATGTTGCATACAGCTAGTAAGAATTGAGTGTAATTGATAATTGGTAATTCGCCCCAATTATGGCGTTTGTCGGCTTTGTTTGATAAGCTTCTTTTTCTGGCATGTAAAAAGCAGTTCTGTATCGGGGCCCTTCTCCTTCGACCCATTTTTTGTTTGTTTTTGGTGTATTTTAGCGATGTACCTATGATGTATTCCCTCATTATACGGGGGTATAAATGTCTACAACTCATCATTTAATATTTCTTGGCAACAGTGTATAACAAAAGTAATGTCTATTGGAAGCCGTGCTCATTCACACCAGCATTCAGAAAGACTACACTAAGTACCGTAACAGCTTGAAATAATGTTTGATCTCTTGAATTTAACCCAGACGTTAGGTGGTAGTCGGTCCCAAGGTGAGAAACACGAGGGTGTTTCGGATGTGTGACTGATGGCCTGGATTGGCACGGAGATAAGTCATGTTGGTATCTTCTGATATAAAATTTTTTGGAGGTGTTACGTACGTCGGCCACCACCATCATTTAATAATCTGCATTTAATACAATTTTGTTTTAACATAGTATGATGGTAAGGTGGTGGAAGAATTGCATGATCCTGAAGTGAGTTTCTGAACCCACCCTGATTCGGGTGTGGATCGTGCAGTTCTTCGAGTTCGAATTTGTTTTTCGAAGTGGACGTGAATGGAGAGCGAAATGAGAGAGACAGGAGGATGTTGAGTTTCGGTTTGTTGTGGTCCCGTTGTTGACGGTTGTCGAAGAGAACGTTTCGTTAACGGAAAGAAGATTAAGAAAAAAGGCAGAAAGAGTTTTCGTTTATGTCTGGTCCCGGGGATTTTTCCAAGGAAAACCACATTATAAAATTAAATTAAAACTTGTTAAAATTAGAGTAAAAGTTTGTTGAGGATTAAACTAAAATTTGTTAAAAACAAAACTATAAATAAACAAGTGGAAATAAAACTGATGACTGTCAGACCATTAAATCAATATGGAATTGAGGCGGCGGAATTCACAAGATTGACAGACCATCGAACAGGATTTGTGCACCCAGTCAATTGGAGGTCAACAAAATTCGAGAACCATCCTGAGCATTGCCCTGGAGAACTGTTCACAGGTAAACTTAAACATTGATTAGTTTTCGGTGGCAAAACCAGCAAAAGAACTGCCACAACTGGCGCTGCGGACTTTCTGTGGCAAGATCGACGAAAGGGAAAACTGTATCAAACTGGCGCTGCGGACAGGATCAGGTGTAGATAAAGGAAATCACCCTGATACAGAGTGGAACCACGGTATACGGCACGACACCAGAGAACAGCAGTGAAGGGCGTGGAAAAGAAGTAAATTTTTTTATTGTTATCTTTTTCCTCCTCTGAATCGATTAACGTTTGTTATTCATTTATTTATTTAATTTTTTACCGTGAAGTGGAAAAATTTGTATGTTAATTATAGTAGAATTGTTTTGGTTTTAGTTTTAAGCTGTTGTTTTGATGTTTCGATTTAACTTATTTATTTATTTATTTATTTATTTATTTATTCATTTTGTGTACCAGATGTCAATAGGAGATATTTTTTGTGATTTTCAATATTAACTTTGATCGAGCTCTAAATTTTTTGCTTGGAATTGTGATTCTGCTTTTCTTCCTTTTCGGCTGCGCGTTTGGATTTCGTTTGTTTTTTTTTTGTTGTGTTGCAAAGGTGACCAAAAAGTGGTTATTATATTTGCTTCCCCCTTTCTCTCTCTCTCTTCTCGTATGGTGTAGTGGTCATTTGTGTTGTGCGGTCTTTCGCGCGGTCTGCAGTTTTGCGGCTGCGAATAGAGTGGTAGTCCCCCTTTGGGAGTGTTTGTTGCCTGTTCTAGAAGTCGTATTCCTTGTTGTTTTTCGCGCCCCCTCGACTCGTGTGCGATCTTTAGCAGTCGGAAAATATCGAAATAGAACGTTGTTCGGAACAGACATTTTGGGTTTGTGTCCGATATACGGCCGGCTCGTGTACGGATTGGTTCTGCCGCGTTCGGGGTGGATCTCTGTTTGGATCCCGAGCGTTGTGTTTGTTGCTGTGTTTCTGTCGCATTTGTGGTGTTTGTTGCTGTATCTCTTGTTGGATCTCGGAGTTGGACTGTGTTTCCTACCACAAAAAAAAAAAAAAAATTTTTTTTCCCGGCTTTACTGTTTGCCGTAGGGTTTGTTGAGTTTCCGATTTTGGTCTTGGGATCGTGAATCTTAGGTTTGGAAAAAGGTCCTATAAATGCAGACTAGGCAGCGTCAAAGAGATGTCCGAGAGGGCACCCCTGCCCGGGCACGACCCGAGGCATTTCCCGAGCCGCCGGTTGACGAGGTGGATCCGGAGGCGTTCCATGATTCGAGGGACGAATTTGTGGACGACCGATCGCCAACACGCCCCCCTCCCACCGTCGGTAAACAGCTTGTCGGGAGCATGGAGGACACGCCGATGCCCTCGTATTTTAAACTGGGCCCACAACCATGTCCTGTACGGACCATGCTGGGCACAGATAGGGTTTTCGACCTTGTGTCGAAGGCGGTCCCCATGTTTTCGGGACAGGAAGGATCGGATACGGCCGAGAGACTCTCTTCGTTTCTCAAGGGCTGTAGAAGGACCTTGGATGGGCTGGCGGTGGAGGAGGAACATACCTTCCTCCGGTGGCTACCCTCTAGGCTGAGCGGCGAGGCCTATCGGATGTTCGAGGAGAGACCACCCACGACATTCCTTGAAGCGGAACAGCGTCTTAGAGAGGCCTACGAACCCCGGGTGTCGTATGAGGAGTTGTGCGCACAACTTTCCAAAATGCGACAACTTCCTTCCGAGGATGCCACAGGTTTCGTTTCCCGAGTGAAGCGGGCCGTGGTACGGTGCGAGGAGGCAGCTGAGCGTTTTTATGGTCGCCGGGGTAGGTCCGTCTTCGCCAGCCAGCTTGAGGGCATGGCCAAACCGGTGTTGGTAAGGGGTCTGAGGGAGGAAGGACTAAAGCACTTCCTCCTCACGTTGGGTAATGTCCCCTTTCGTAGCCTGGTGGACCACCTAACCGGATTCGAGCGAGCTCGAAGGGAAATGCTGAGGCAGGACGACCTGTTTGTGGATGCGCGGCACGGAATCGCCGAACGAGCGTCGGAAACATTAGAGTTAGGACCGGGAAGTTGCTCGACCCTTTTGGAGGGTTCATCCTCCACTTCTAGGGATTACACCGCGGCGCCGGCGCCGGTTTTATCGAACTTAAATCCCCGGGCGGTGTCATTCGTGTTGCCGGCCGAAGAGCCTGATAGTCGTCGACGGGGGGAGGATGGTTTCGTTCGGGAGCAGTCGTACGGGCCTCTCAATTATAGACGGGATGCTGGTGCCTATACTCCGGCCTCCTCTGGCGAGGGAGCGTGGTCAAATACCGTGTCTTCCTCGAGTCGGAGTGAAGGGTCGCAGGGTTTGGCTCAAGGGGCGTATGTGCCTGGAGATCGATCGGGTCGGGACAATCCGTTCAGGGATCCGGTTGGTCGATCGGCGCACCCCCTGGAATCCCAGACAATATGCAATTTTTGCAATCTGAGGGGCCACGTGTACGACAAGTGTCTACAAAGACGAAACACTCCCTTCTGTCGAGAGTGTTGGCGGTATGGCCACGATATAGTGGACTGCCCGGATCGTCCGACGAGGACGCGCGGTCCCCAGACCACATACAGGGGTAGAGGTCAGCAGGACGGATTCGCACGGCAGGAACCGCCTTATCAGCGACCACAGTTTCAGCGGAGAGCCCTACCAGAGCCGCAGCCACCGTCTACGGGCGGCGGGCCGGCGACATCAGGCCCCAGAGTATTCAGCGTCCGGTGCTGTTGCGAGTTTTGTGGCCGACTGGGTCATAGCTTGCGCGGGTGCGAATACAGGCAAAGGTGGGAAAAACAACAGCATTCCCAGGGTTCTCCCCACAAGCGGCACGGCGGAACAGCACCTGTTGCGAGCCGAGAGCAAGACACCCGTGTGGAGACTGGGGCGGGCGCGAGAAATAGGCGCAGAGGGCGTCGGAGGCAGCGTCGGCGAAATCGAGGCGCCGGTAATGATAGCGCGGAAAGTAGGGATTCTCGGAAGGTGGATGGAGATGATGGGCGACGGCTGTCCGTGTCGAGCGGTGGCGGTAGGCGACCCGACTCCATGGACTCAAAATCCTCAAAGACGGATGCGAGGCATGATGCCGCATCAGGCAGCGCGGGGAGCCGGGAATGGCAGCCCCGGCGCATTGGGCCCAAAGTGGGCAGAAAGAATAGCTCCAGTTCCGCTAGTTCGGAGTCCAGTGGGACTCCCGAGCGGAATATTCCTGAACGGAGGAGCGGAACATTGTGCGAGTTTTGCGGTCGACACACTCACAAGGCGGCAGAGTGTCGACATAAGGCGAAATGGGAGAGTTCGGGAAACTCCCCAAGGTCGGGTCGGCAAGATCCTACCCGACCGCACTAAAAACGAAACCCAGCTCCAACTGTTCTCAGCTTTCGCCGACTCGAGTCCCGATTGTCGCTCTCCCTCTAGACATTGGCCGTAGGAACCCTACGCGCCTAATCGTGGACACCGGCGCTGAGATCAGCCTGTTGAAGCTGAAGGCACTCCATCCTAGATATGGCATGGATGTGCATAAATCTACAACGCTCCAAGCGCTGTTTGTCAAAGGTAAGTCGAGGGGATGTTGCACTGGGAATTTCAAGTTGCACCAAGAGATTCCCTGCAGTTTCCCAATAGTAGACTCCTTGCCGGGTTTGGAGGAAGACGGATTGTTGGGGTACGACTTCCTGTCTCGGAATTGTAAGGTAGATGGGCCGGGTGGTTGTTTGGTTTTTCCCCGAACGACCGTAAATCCCGTGCCATTCTCCATTCAATTTGTCAACTATGGGACGGGTTGAACATGTGGCAGCCAAACGGGGAGACGTGCCAAAGGGACCTGTTAAGGTCGATACTGCGGCAGGTACTCGCCCGGAGACCCTACCCATACAGGGGAGGGCTGCGAAAAGCTGTTCGACCACGTACTACCCAAACGGTCATCTGGATGAACCCCGAACAGCGGACGTTGATAACATAGTTATAGACAACACCCTTTATAAAAAACAAATAAGGAAAGGATGAGCCTTCCTGTAACTTGGAGCCCCTGATCCTACCTGGCCAGACTCTGGTTACCCTCCGGAATCTTCGTCCTTGTGACCTTCGTCGAGGGATACCAACTTGAGAGTCTGACGAAAAGTCTTTAAGGCCAGGCCTAATGCTGCAGGCGCAGTCCCAGCGCAGACTGCAGAGGCAAACCCCAGTGCTAGGGGTTGGATCGCAAATATGCAAGTGCGAAAGCGCACTATAATGTCGGGTGATGGTCGGTTTTGCCGCCGAAACGGGACAAACCCCCGATCTACCAACCCATGGACCGGGGCAAGTACCGAGTCCAAAAACAGGAGAATTAAAGTAAATATATAGGAGCGGGACGTTTTCGCCGGCCGGGTGACATTTTGGAGTGGTTGAACGAGAGGGGATCACCTCGCCTTGGCGGGGGAGTCCTAACCGGATCGTGTGGGCGGTCGAGCTTTGGGTCGAACCATCGGATTGAGTGTCGGACCCGCCGCGGACGTTTGTGTTGTCCTTGGTTTTGTGGAGTGCTTGTCTGTTGTCCCCCCTCTAGGGTTAATACATCAGTGTTATTTATTTATTTATTTTTTACTAACCCTAGTATATAGGTAGCCTAAAACGTACTAACATTAGCACTTAAGCATTATTTATTTTGTTCCACTAACCCTAATGTATAAGTAGTACGAAATATATAGAAAATCCTTACTAACCTTAACACCTAGGCATATTTATTTATTTATTTATTTATTTGTTGATTGGTCTGCTGATTGTTTATTTGTTTGCTCTCCGCCGTCCACTCTCCGGCGTGACATTCCTCTCCTAAGAATGCCACGCAGTCTTGTGGGGGGGGAGGTGTGTTACGTACGTCGGCCACCACCATCATTTAATAATCTGCATTTAATACAATTTTGTTTTAACATAGTATGATGGTAAGGTGGTGGAAGAATTGCATGATCCTGAAGTGAGTTTCTGAACCCACCCTGATTCGGGTGTGGATCGTGCAGTTCTTCGAGTTCGAATTTGTTTTTCGAAGTGGACGTGAATGGAGAGCGAAATGAGAGAGACAGGAGGATGTTGAGTTTCGGTTTGTTGTGGTCCCGTTGTTGACGGTTGTCGAAGAGAACGTTTCGTTAACGGAAAGAAGATTAAGAAAAAAGGCAGAAAGAGTTTTCGTTTATGTCTGGTCCCGGGGATTTTTCCAAGGAAAACCACATTATAAAATTAAATTAAAACTTGTTAAAATTAGAGTAAAAGTTTGTTGAGGATTAAACTAAAATTTGTTAAAAACAAAACTATAAATAAACAAGTGGAAATAAAACTGATGACTGTCAGACCATTAAATCAATATGGAATTGAGGCGGCGGAATTCACAAGATTGACAGACCATCGAACAGGATTTGTGCACCCAGTCAATTGGAGGTCAACAAAATTCGAGAACCATCCTGAGCATTGCCCTGGAGAACTGTTCACAGGTAAACTTAAACATTGATTAGTTTTCGGTGGCAAAACCAGCAAAAGAACTGCCACAACTGGCGCTGCGGACTTTCTGTGGCAAGATCGACGAAAGGGAAAACTGTATCAGAGGTAATCTAGTTGCCCATTCGGATCTCAGAAGGGGACTATGTCAGGGGGGACATCATGTAGATATTATGATAAATAACCGAACTTTAAGAAATTCGTCATCGTATAATCGGGCTCAGTCTCGATGCTCTGTCCACGCTCGACTGGTAACGGTGGGGCATCTCTAACAGATACACACAATTCACAAGCAAAATAGTGAAGGACACCGAACGAAAATCGAATAAGAAAATACATCAGAACCGTATACCTAACGATAACATAACCATTCACATCAGTGGAGTATAGTCGAGTTTAAAAACCAAATTCTAAACACGGTCAGTAGCCTGATGGGTAACGCTTAGGTTCAATTTTTTTCGTGATTCAAACTGTCATAGCGTCAGTTCGAATCACACGATCTTCTTCGCTATTATTTCAAACGCTATAACGGCATTTTGTAACATCAGGGACATCGTTTCACCAATACGTTCCAATACTTGCAAACAACGTAACCTGATATCCTTGCCCTAACTGAGACCCGGGTCGATTCGTCAACTGATTCGACACATCTTCGTTGCTCAGGATACGACTTAGATTCGAGATTCCGTTTTAAGGGTGGAGTCTGCGTTTCGATCTGGCTTGGCAGAGGATGGAGGCGTTGAAACCCTGCAGTGGGGAATGACCAATCCCGAGGACACAATATACAACATTCACAAAGAAAAGTGGATCATCGGTTCCAGAGTCGATGATGAATGGCCAGGCCCTCGAATCTGGAGTAAGCTTGAAATTCCTCGCTGTCTGTGGGAATGTATCGTGGCATAAACACGTGTCGAGCATCGCCAGGTCAGCCTCCGGAAAACGGAGCTACCTTTTTAGAGCCAAGAAATATTTTACTCCGGTCCAACTTTTTCTCCTGTATAAATAGTATTAGACCCGCGTTCAAATATTGCTCTCATGTTTGGAGCTTCGCTACTCCTACTTGAGAGCATACAGGGACCCGCGGTCCCTCTGATCGCGGACTTGGTGCTGACGTCGGGACTACAGTCGCTATCACATCGAATGCCCGTTGCCGACAGATATTATCACAGGTACTGTTCTTTGGAGCGTCATAGTATTGTTTCAAGCAATTGGGTTTTTATGCGCTCCACAAGACAATCCGACGGATCGCGCCAGTTTACGGTTCATCTCCTAACGGCGGGAACATCCCTGCATCAGAAATCGTCCGTTACAGAGTAGGGAATCTGTGGAACTACCTCCCCGCATGAGTGTTCCCGGAGCGTTACAACCTGCAGCTGTTCAAGAGGAACTGCAAGCGTTTTTTGGTGACACCGCAGGGCGCCCACCGGCGCTATAGGTTCGCCTCAGCCGAGAGAAGTGTAATAAAAAAAAATAAAAAATTATAAAAAGACCGACCTGATTCCACTGTCTCGACCATATGAAATAACCAATGACCAAGTCGAAAAAGCTATTGAATCACTGTGCTTCCAAAAATGATGAAGCTGTGCAACAATACGAATAGACTGTTTGACTCGTACTGATAAATCCGTTTTGATATTGGTTTGTTGGTAAGTAATAGCATTGCGACTTCAAATTGGATCTCGCTTGTTTAAGATTGGGATAAAAACAGTTTTTAACGGCAAGCAAGTTTAGTTTTAGGAACTAGTACATAACCAACCAGACAAGTACAAAATAACATTCGTTAAAGGAATCGTAACAATTGGGATGCTGCAATATTAAACTCTGTCGGATCCTGAATCACAGAACTCGGTTATTTTTTCACATTCCCAAACTCGATTAAACACGTGTATATTTATACTTTACGTTGATACAGTATCGGCCATGGAGATCGAAGGATACATTCTTTGTTTGCACCATTCCTTTGATTAGAAACACACAATAGGTGTATTTCTATCACACAACATATGCATGTCACGCAGTACATTTTTTGTTTGTTTACCACTGAAAATATTCAAGGTAAGAATATACGTAATATGTTTTTAGAACCTTGTATTTAACCAAGTGTTCGTTCATGGTCAACGATAGCGATGTATTGTTGCCATGGAATTGATCTCTTTTGTTTGGGTAGCACAATCTGTGTTATGTTTGCTTTTGTGCCGTCATCGAGATTTTGATCTTAAACGTGCGTCTGCACTCTGTGGTTGTATTCTTTGCCGCTAAATAATTGTTGGGCCATGAATTGATTTATCAATCCGAAGGGCATTCACATTATGGAGCTTGGCTCGGTATGTACGTTTTGGGGGGGTCGTTGTGGTACGTAGCAATAAAAACCGATAAATGTGCTATCACAACTTGGGCACAAATTCTATTAATATACTTGTTATTCGGCCATCAAAAGCATAGATATTTTTACAACTTTTACAATTCGCGGTTAGTTAGTTGATACAAAATGCGTCGTCGTATACTAGTGGGCATTTTTTATCAGCTGTTCATTCTGTGGATACCATCAGCGCCCAAAACTATCCGGAGTAATGCAAAAATTGCTTTGCCGCCGGAAGTTTTTCTTTTATAGTATATAAAGTATGAATATATTACACGGATAGGTATTTAACTATCATATCGGATTGTAGCACATGAAATGTCCGATTAGTAAACGTTTAAAAGCCAATATTATTTTTCCATATATATTTTTTTCAATCAAAATCTTTGACATTCTTCCAACGTGATACAATGCCAAATATTCCTTTTTTCTAGAAGTGCTTGCTTTTTGAAGCAATGAAATCTTCAAACTCTTTAATGACCTTGTGGCGGTTCTAGCAGATACACACACGACTAGTGAAGAACAACACCACCAAAAGCACATCCATTAAAGCCGTATACTACAGCAATAATATACCATTTCCACATTAGTCGAATGTATTTGAGTTTAGAAATCGAATTCACATACGCGGCAGTGGCCTGATGGGTTGAGCTTTGGTTCTATATTTTAGTGATTCTAACCGTGATAGCGTCGGTTCAAATCACTTGCTTTACACTATCGTCGCAAACGCTATAACCTCTACTCGGTTCCGGCACACCTTCTGTCGGCAAAATGAATCCAGATTGCGGAAAAGGTGGTAGTCCGTTGGGGAAATATCAGGAGAGTACGGAGTTTTTGCACTGTTACTTGTGAGGAATAGGGTCTTTGTCATGCAAAGGATCGGGTAGTGTCTATTTAACACCGCAGGTTTCTTTTTAGGCAATTAGAAAGAATATGTCGATTTCCTCGCAATATTGGATAGCATTTATCATGTCTTCCGGTTGAAAAGTGAATTGGTCATTTCGATGTCCACCAAATTGTCACCATAACCATTTTTGGGTGAAGATCGGTCTTGTTTAGGTTTTTCACCTGCATCCAACCTCTGCCCGGGTCTTTTACGGTTATCATACAGCATCCACTTTTCATCACAGATAACTATCCGGTGCAAAAACGGTTCAGTTTGGTATCTTAGTCTAAGCTGTGCGCAAATTTTCAGCCGCCGTCTTTTTTGGGACTCGTTCATTTCATGGGGTACCCACTGATCAAGGTTTTTTTACTTTTCCTATGAGAGAAAGGTGTCGACTTATTGTCATTGGGGATACTCCCATGCTTTGTGTAATCTCTTACATCGATTTTGTTGGATTCGCATCCACCGTTGATCTTAAAACATGGTCGTCAACTTACGTTTCCGGCTTCCCACGTGGTTCATTTTCGAGGGTGAAATCTTCCGAGAGGAACTTTCCAAACTTACGTTTTATAGTGCGTTCGTTTACCACTATATCTTCAAATACGTCATTAATGTTTTTCATTGCTATGACGCATTATGTCCAATTTTAAATTCATATAGGAAGATGGTTAGAATTTGACCTGCCGCCATTTACCACGCTGTCATTGCCATAAGGCATTATGTCCCATTTTAAATTCATAAAGGAAGAGGGTTCGAATTTGACCTGCCGGCAGTTAATACGCTGTCATTGCCATAAAGCATTATGTCTCATTTTAAATTCATAACGGAAGAGGGTTCGAATTTGACCTGCCGACAGCGTGGTAAACAATTCATAGAAAAAAATAACTGTACTTGTGACGAACCTTTAAATTCTCACACGTCAAGCATACGTACCACTTTACTTTATAAACAGAAAAAATTTAACGTGCTGCCACAGATGTTCACTCGAGAACTTCTTATTTCCGACTCAGCGAAAATTTCACATTTCATGTGGTACAACCCAATATTTAGATGTACATTTATTTACTATAGACAATCTTACCATTAACCTTCTTTTTTCTTTCAGAGTTTATGGTAATGACACATTTACACTGCACTTGGATCACGGTCGAGGATTCGGAAAAGCATTTAACGACGAATTAACGATCTTGGCTCCAATTGTTCAATGTTGTTTAATAAGGACTACAACTCTAAAAAAGCTATTAGAGTAAGTTAAATTTAATCAAAACTTCGTTTTTCTTCTAGTAATGTGTATTCCGTTTGTTGGTTGCTTTTTTATTTATTTTTTTATTTTTAGTTTCCACAATGGTTCTAAAAGATTGTCAGATGTTCTCCGCGAATCAATGGCTTCAGATCCTATTAGCCCTATTTTATGGGAGCCTCATATGGAAGCATTAGACCGGAGGGTGGGGATAATCCTTCAAGTTATTCGTGATTGTATAAAGAAGAATCCCCCAGAAGATAAAGATAACGCGGTAGATGATACATCATAGCGGTAAAATTACTTTTGTTATGTAGACTTTTTTTTATTAATTCTATTCCAATTTAATTATGACGACAAAGTGAATAGATATGAAAATACCTTTGTCTTGTTGTTGAATTTAGATTAAATTTCTAGTATTAAGACATTATCTTCTTAAATAATATTTAACAATAAAATTGATAAAAGTTTCTATGTGGACGTTAAGACAAACTATGATACCAAATATTAAAATTTATTATTTAAGATTTTTAAGTAAATAATTTTGATACATTGAAAATGTGAGGAAAGGTTAAGAATGATTAGAACTATTTATATATATATATATATACATATATATATACATATATATATATATATATATATATATATATATATATATATATATATACGTATATACATATTAATATATATATATATTTATATATATATATATATATATATATATATATATATAGATAGATACATAGATAGATAAACATTAAAATCGTATATATGTATATGAACTATTTTTCGCAGCTTTTTCATGTAAATATTATAGTCAATTGATAAATATCGGAATGTGGCTAGTGTCAATTTGCAACGTAATCGTTACTAATGAGAAAGGACAAGAGGCTGACTCCTCGTTGTCTCAGGGCAGCATCGCAATCCCCCCTCTATTAAGTGAAGGTTAGTTTTGACATTTGGACGTTTGAGTCAAGATTATTAAAACCTAGATAGGGATTGGTGTTGTTGCAACAGCAAGAGATTAAATAATCTATTATTCAAAGGAAAAGCCCGAAACAAAAAATGTTTTAAGACAGAATAAAAATCCGTTAAAGAAAAAAGTTGAAATAATGGATTCAAACGGAAATTCATATGTCCTTCCCATCTAATCCCTGTACGGTGGGGCATTGGTTAAATATTGTAACGAGCTTAGGGTTCGCTGGATTAATTATTTTTAATAAATAAGAGCCGTTAAATCGATTTTGCATTAATGTAACACTTTGTTAGTCCCTTAATAACAGCCGTTACTTTTACGGTACACTTAACGATTTCTTGACTTATCGTTTCCGTACTTATCCCGTCTTTCACTGATTACTTCTTACTTTTTACTCCTTACTTATCTTCCCGATCTGCGTGCGATGTATTTATACCATTTTTCCTCCTTCTGGTTCAGTGTTTCATTGCCTCGAATTTTCTAACTCCTAGTCTCCAGTACTTTCTAGAATATTCTAGTACTTTTTTTCGGACTTTCTAGAATATTTTAGTACTGATTGTCATATGCGTCACAATATTTTAGTACCAATACAGGTTTGGTAAGCCACTCAATTCATAGACAATAGTATTGAAATAGTGAATACAATATTTTTGGAAGATGTAAAATATTATAAATTAAATAAAATTATTACAAAGTCAGATAACCTTATAATGGGTGAATCCACGAATCCCACAATATTTGAATTTTGTACCATTTGCAAAGTAAACTGTAGACAAATTCACCCGACATCTCAGTTTTTAAAAATGAACCTCTGCATTACTTCCTCCCAAATACATTTGATGATCGTGTAATTTCATGTTTTAGGGAGCTAACCTTGGCTGTCCGGATAATACGATTTAATGCCCCAACATTTTTTAAGCGTTTTTGTACTCTAGATCTATTATCGACAAGCCCACGATCACCCATGCTTTGACAGAATACATTGAAGGCTGTATCAATAAAATTAAACCACAAATATCCGAAATGTATATGACAAAAAATACGTACTTATATGCCAGAAAATCCAAATGGGGTATTCATCCAATGTTCTATTCTATACATATAACGTTATCGTGTACACCTTATGAATATAAGGAATTGACCATATGTTATTAAAAATGTATGTTTTCTTTCAAAATGACACTCTTGTGTAAATTGTTGACACCCAATGGAAAGCAGAAGTTTTTTCTTTTAATAATTTATTAGGATCATTTATACGTTTATATGATACAGCGAAGACACGAAAGAGTGAAAAGACATTAAAGTGGAAGAACTAGGAAGAAAGAGGTAATCGCCAAGATGATGTGACTCAACATGATTTCAGCTGCGTCCTTGAGTGAATCGATGGTAAATTATAAAGTACATTTGGCACATTACAACATCAAATAGTCTCACAAAATATTAGCTCATTACCACGAAGGAAAGAGAAAAGTGAAAATCCCATATAGTTCTTCAAACATAAATGCTTCCTTTCAAAACGAAATAGGTTGGTCCGGCGAATCCAACTCTTTCGAAATACAACATATCACAAAAGATTTTCGACTTTGATATATTTGAAGCGTTTGACATTTGGCTATTTCTGTTAAGACAACACAATTGTACACGTGGATTAAATCAAATGACCTAGCACATACGGGTAATTAATATGCAAGTTAATGCAAATGATTTAGGTCTCAAATAATTAAGGGATAAGCTAATGGGAGCCTGTGGCGTCTCTAACAGATACACACACAATACACTAGCAAATAGTGCAGAACACCGAACGAAAATCGAATAAGAAAATGCATTAGAGCCGTATACCATAGCAATAACATAACAGTTCACATCAGTGGAATATACTTGAGTTTAAAAATCGAATTCTAAGCACGGCCAGTAGCCTGACGTGATACGCATTGGTTCAATTTTTGGTGATTTTAACTGTCATAGCGTAAGTTCGAATTACACGTTCTTCACTATCATTTCAAACGCTATAAGCCTAAGCGGATATGCTTAGTGTTTCAGAATGAAACTAACTACAATTAATGGCATGCACATATGATTTCATTAATAACTGAACAGTAAGACAACTAAGTACTAAGATGTGACTAAATCAACAATAAGATGATTAAATAATTAGAAAATTAGAATTTCACGGGGAAATTATATAATTATAATTTTTTTTTTAAATCTAACCACTACCAAATTTTTGAAACAATAGTGAATGGTTTTTTATTGCTATAAAGTACAGTTTAGGGTAATTATATTTTGATTAACATATTATCCAAATATCCACCACGGCTTCATTTGCAGGATCGAATTCGATGAACTTCAGTGACTTTTCCCTATAAATCAAGCGTATTTTCAATAATGCGTCGTTCAATTTCAATGAATGTTCAATGTTCAATGTTTTAGATTTGTTGGCATAGACCACTGACTCTAAAAAAAAAGCGGAAAAAACATCAAAGTTCTTAATCACAACTTCTTGGAATACGGTTCCAATTGTGGAGATTACAGACTCACATAACTTTACCCCCAATAACCCCCATAGTCATCATCATCATCATCGGCACTACAACCGGGAACCGGTCTTGGCCTTAGTTAGCAAGTCCTGAGGCTTGTTAAATTTTCCATAATGATTTTTTTCTGGGCAAGGTCATTAGTCTTGCGCCAGAGGCCCCCCGACGGGAAATCGAACCCCGGTCTCCCGAATGACAGGCGTCCCATAGTAGGAATGCGAAAATGGGGTGATGCGCCATCGTTTTAGAAAACATCTCTTGGAAATAATCTTCGCCAATTTTGATCACAGAAAAACCGTTAACAATCATCAATTACACTCACCATTCACAATTCAAGGCTAATAACCTTGCCCGGAAAACAAATTATTATAGACAATTTAACACGTCTCGTATAAGGACCGGATACCGGTGGAGAGACTTGCGAAATATTTGCCTTCCGACCGGCTCCCATCCTTATTGAAAAATTTCAACGTGTTTATGTCAAAACAACATTTTCAAAGAGGGTGGAGATTATATCTCAAAAAATAATGAACCGAACTTTTTACAATTTGTTTCAGATAGGATTTCAAATCTTTTTTTTTTCTTTTTATTCCACACTGCACCTTAAGAGTCTTGGAAATGTTTGCCCAAGATGTGTATAAGGATAACAAATTACAGTGTAATAACTCTGTTGTCATTTTTTTTTAAATTGACTAACTTTTTTTCTTATAATAACAGTACATAACTTTGCACTTTGGAAATATTCTCGCCGATTACCCTTTCGCGACAATGTATGGCGTCATCCGGATGCCAGGTAACATACCACGATAGAGATTCCCAAAATGCCTTTTAGGGAGCCGCTTTGATGCACAAGTCGAAAAAAATGAAACAGAAAGCAAGTGGGGTCTCAACTCTCCACAGGTAAAGTTCTGCGAAGGAAAAAAAACAAAGAATTGCCACTAACTCAAAAAGGATCGTAAAACTTGTTTATAATCTGTTGTGTCTGATATCTTATAGAGGTTGAGCTGAACGAAGACGCAACTGGAATTTATTTGTAATGAACGTGCAGACGTTGCGCAAGAGCCGGAGTATACTGACAATGATGAAGTTCAAGGACTTCCCCTTGACGAACGCGTGAATCCTTAGATGACTAGATCCGTCAATCCGATCTTGAATTCGACCTTGTGTTTTAATCTGCGAAGGCTCTTAGTGGAGGTATCAGCTGGTATAAGTTCTGTTCGTATATAGTCAATGGTGAGAGTTCCGCTCTCTAGAACTTCTCGAATATATTGATGACGAACATCAATATGTTTGGTTCTGGAGTGAAAAACGGTATTATTTGCTAATCTGTGAGCGCCGCTGCTGTCACTTCAAAATATTTAATTTTATTGGTAGGCCGAATTCCATGTCGCCGATCATCCTTTTAAAATACACCGCCTCATTTACCGCGTCCGATATGGGCATGTGCTCGGCTGCAGTTGAAGAGAGGGCGGTGGTTCTCTCCTTGTGGGATTCCCAAGAAATGCGTTGACCTAATCCGCGTCCGCATATTTTGTGAGATTTGCTCCTTGTCTTCTGAAAGATAATCCGACATCCACCGTTCCTTGAAAGTATCGAAGTACATGTTTCGGGGCCTTCCAGTAACTGATGTCATAACAACAGTTGAATTACCTCAAATAACTCACTACTAATACGGTGCCCGGTCTCGTACAAACAGTCAATTACGATAACCTGTCGTTGCGGTCGTTATTTCTCGGACTCAGTTTTGCTTTTCTGACATCTTCCCATGAAGTGACCGGAACTCCGAGGTTTGTAGTGTCCACGAGAGACATAATCGCATCGGCCGACTCATGATCTAATGACGGTTGGTTAAACAACAAGCCGAACTGGTTATCCTTCAGCAACCTTAAGTTTTGGTAACGCTTCACCAGGGTCGCCCATGCCGACTCACAATTACCATTGATGATCGCGGTGTTCCTTAACATACGCTCAGCTTCTCCGGCCAAGTTAGCCTTCAGATAGTGAAGCCTTTGCACATCGGACAATGATGAATTCCCTATGATGAGACTCTCGAATAGGCCTTTGAACTCTGGCCAGGTCTGAAAGGAACCAGAGAAAGACGGGATCTTAATTGGCGAAAGCTTCATATCTGTGATTGGCTCCCTGGTACATCCAATTGAGCTATTAAATGAGCAGTGTAATTGTGACTGACATCCGGTGTTCTGTATTTGTGCCTTCAGTTCAGAGGAATAGCTATAATATAGTTCCTTTAGCTTATGGAATGTGAGTTCTTCCATATATTTTGTGTTGGCTTCGTCGCTCGGGGGTGCTATTATTTTTTGATGCAGTCCCTTAGCTTCTTCAAAGGAGTGCTCTAACTTCCTTAACCGCGCTCAACAAGTCTCAGATATGAACCGGATACCGGTGGGGAAATTTGCTAAACAAGGCCAAGACCGGATCCCGGTTGTAGTGCCGATGATGATGATGATTCACTATTCATGCATCTCCATTTGCATTTAAAAAAAAAAGTAGCAGTAACGTTTTCCAGGAGCAAAAGCATTTCACGAATCTATTGTAGATTACTTTCACACCAACAACGAGAATTTTGTTAATGTACAAACTCTAAAGGGCCTTCATTGACAAAGATGATTTTTTTTTAAATTGGATTTTAAGTTGCTCTTGATCCAAATCAGCAAACACACGACGCTTGGCTTCAGTTCTTGAGTCAACATAACCTTATAGGGATATATGTTACATATATATATATATATATATATATATATATATATATATATATATATATATATATATATATTATCAGTTATCATTCTTAAATGGCTATACGACTTGCATCGTATGTAATACTAAAACATTCTCTTAGTTTCTTGGGTTTCATTGGCTTATTGTGAATCTGGTATAATGTAGAATGAAATTTGTTTCAAATTTGTCAACGATTCGCTCCATAGCAACCCCAAAAGGTCGATTATGTGAACCATGGTTATTATAATCAATCAAACTCAAGAACAAAGGAAAACAATTCTTATAAAATATTTGGATAATAACTAAAAGTTGATGGCGCGTGTATTTTTCCATGACGAATACTAAAAACAAATGATGCTTATTCACATTTCCACCATTTTAAAATTGACAGAAAATTTTACATACAATTCGTCTCTATTGGGAATCCGATTACATCGATAAAGCCTCAATATTTATAAAGTGTATACTGGATGTATACATATGCCCAAAACCGAATGTTAATAATTTGTAAAAAAAAAAATACTTACTTTCGCGGCAGGAGACACAATGAACATAATGCTTTTCCACTACTTTTGTTCTCAAGTTTGTTAAATTGTTTTCACATTGGTCATTAAAATTCGTTATCTACGTCTCAAATAGGAGTAGCGTAAGGTAATTGAAAACCTTAAATTAAAGTAAATTTAAATTATTCATATTTTTGTGCACTCTCTGTGTTTACCTTTATTCTTCTTCACCCAAAAATAAATGTCGTCTTATAATTTTAATTAGATAAATAATTTTAAAATGTAGCTTATTTAATTATAAAATTAACAAATCTTCTGGTCTCAACCAGACCCTCTAAGCTAAACATAACTACATAATTTGATTAACGTGTTAATCTAAAACCTTTTGGTCTTGTGGGTTCTTTCGTTGTAGCTATGATCTCGAAAATGAATATGTAAATATATGTTAAGAAAATAGTACTGCGTAAGTGAAACTGTACTAATTATGTTACAGGAATTTCATATATATTTTTATTTCTTTTACACATTAAATGGCTTTAATATACCTTGAGGATTGGCAATCAATCGTCTCAGTGTTCTTTTAATTGCTGTAACCACTCTTTAGTTTGGAATGGTAGATATCCTATTTTACTTCGTTTTAAGGTGTTTCACTATTTAAGTTGTTTAATATTATCTGAAAATAAAATCAGTCTCCATTTAAATGTTGTTTTGTAAAGAGCCAAAAAGAATATAATATATATATATATATATATATATATATATATATATATATATATAGATATGCGTATATATATGTATATATATATATATATACATATATATATATATATAAATATATACACATATATATATATGTAATATCTTCAGATGAATTGTTAATTTATTAAATGAAAAGCGACTGCGCAAGCCCTACGGATTAACGACAATACACCCAGAAAAGAAGCAAGAACATTAAAATAATTATTTGAATACAATTGGTGTAGTAAATAAGATGTAGAATAATGTATTTAAAATACTACGAAGTAGCACGTTATATTTTGAAGGTGTGTTTGAAAATATATTGTTACAGATCCTTATTTATCGATGTTAATTTATGTACCATAAATGAAATAAAATAGAAAGCGATAAAATAAGAGTTTTTGTGTTTTTATTTCCGTAGAAGCTGGTCAATTGGTGTATAATTGACTTAGTAGAAAAACAATGCAGTTATCAAGATACTCTCCACGGAAGCGGAATTTAAACAGATTACCGTTGTAAATTAATGTAACTAACATATAAAATGAATTTAGATACACCTGAATGATCTCAAAAATCTGCATCGGAAAAATAATATCTTACATCCTAACTTATTTTCCTATTGGTGACATGTTCGATAGAATGTACAATAATTTCAACTGAAAGAAAACATCGAGAATAGGTTGAAATCTGGCGCAAGACTAATGACCTTGCCCGGAAAAAACAAATCATTATGAAAAATTTAACAAGCCTCAGGAGTTGCTAAATAAGGCCAAGGCCGGTTCCCGGTTGTAGTGCCGATGATGATGATACGTTGAAATATATTGATTTTACCACAAAGATGGATTTTTTTTCACGAATATTAAAACCAAGTTCGATAAGTTGTGAAATCGGAGCAACGCTGTACTGTGTCGGACCCTACTCCACAGATATTACCACAAACTTCTTGCAAATATTGGACCGCGAAAGCCATCATTTAAAGTACACATCGCTTAACACTAAAGATAAATGTTATATTGATATAATATATAAGGAATTACGTCAAAGTAGGCAAGTGTATAACTTTCTTTATCGAATACTTCGCGAGCAATCTTCAAGCGTTCAGGTCCCATATGCGTCTTCACTCAACCCTCTCCATCTTCTTATCCCAACAGTGTTCGTTGAAATTGAAGGGTTTTCTACGAAACTCGGGATGTCGTGCAATTCAAAAATTCCTTGTAAGTGGATTTACTATAAATTTGGGATTACAACACCTATAATTATTAGCGGCTGATTTGTCTGAGCCTTCTGCGACAGTAAGAATCATTATGGACCTTTTTTTGTAATTAATATTTCGGAAGAATATATTTTTATGCAAGGTACATTTCATATTGAGTTATTCCAAACGTCTGTGGGGGTTCTCTATACCATATGTAGAACCAACTCACTATTTGAACCTTTATTTCGGCCGCTAACAGCGCGTCACCTCAACCCCAATTCCCCCTACAAGCTATTTCACCCGAAAAGCATATTTCCCAAAAGAAAGCATAGCTGAATTCATTATCCAATGCAATTAATGCATAATTGAATTCAACTTCCTTTTGCCATACGGTTTTCCATTTCTCTAACCCATAAGATTTCCACCGGAAATCGCATTTCATGTTGGTTAACAACAACCATGTCTGATCAAGCGACACAGTCGCATCATCGTGCAACCGCTGGGGAAATTATCGATTTATTTAATTTGGTTCCCACGATAATATTCCCCTAGCCGATGTAGCGTCACTTCGACTTCCCCCAGACACTCTTTCCGCTTGGGATCAATGATCTCTTTTTGCAGGTGAATAGCATAAACCGTTTTCCTCTCCTTCCCGTTTTTATCTTCCTAGGGTTTATTGCACTCTGAGATCACCACAGTTACCGCACTACGTCACTGGGTTATCCTCAGAGCCTGTATTGGTACACGCACATCAAAGCCAGATAAACCCTGGGTTATTGTGCTTTTCCTTTTGATTTCTTCATCCTTTGTATGCCCATCGACCGTTGAACGAATACACAACCTCGATGAGCGTAGAGAATTGAGGAATGCACAGGAGAGCCATTGGCTGGTCGGCGTGCAAAATCCAATTTTCATCCCTAATTCGATCAGTCGCTATCGAATCTCCATCGGTGTCGGTCACGCCGCACCGTGTCAGATTTCACCTCTCGAGTCGTAGAGTCGATTAACATCCACCAAACGGTGCACATCAGTCGAGTTTTCACTCACGAGAGCGCGCACACTCAAAGTCGATAGTTGGTTTGTTTTAAATCATTTGCACAACCGAAAACTTTTCTTTGAAGAAAGTTTAGTGAAATATGATTTCTTCTTATTGTTTTCGTTTAAACCTGTTTTATAAAAATAAATAACAAATGCGTCATCTGCATTATTAATAAATCAGTTCCCTGTGAAATTTGTATAGCCAAAAAGTTCTTAAGTAACTCTACCAATTTAGTATCGAAGATCAGTATTGTGAACATTACTAGTTTAAGAAGTTTTAAATAAAAAAAAAAAAACATCCATTACAATAACAATATATGAGTGTTTATTCTTTTGATTCTGCGTCCGCTTATTTTCTCTTGGATAATTTTACGAACAATTTTCGACGGAACATCGTTAGGGATAAAGTGAACCAGTGCCCGTGTTTGACATAATACTTATACCCCCACACGTCATTCCTCCATTAGCAACCTTACCGTGTTGTGGGGACTTAAATTACCATGAATCACTCAGGTTGTTCTGACGGAGGCCTACGCTTCCAGCACTGTCCCCCATATTCTCACACCCGAAGAGTAACATACAACTATCTGCCATCCTTAAGGGGGTATTCCGGTCTAGACGCACAAATTAAACGCAATTTTTGAAGTGCTGAAAAAAAAAGGCAATCAATATTTTGACTATTAATTTTTTTATGGGATATCTATTAATATTTCAAGAATACAGTAAAAAAAAAAATTGAAAGCAAAAAAATTCAAAATTCAAAAAGGTAGCAGCTGATGAAGTGGCGGATCTCAAAAAGTTGGCACGCGACCATACCCACGATTCAACCCTCCTAGCAATCTGAAAAAAAAGATTATTAATTTAACGAAATGCCTCTATCGTTGGAACTAAAAAAAGTTGAAAAAAAAAACAAAATGGCTACTGCTTGAAAAAAAAAATTATTTTTGTACCACTTCTTTTTATTTTTTCGAATTTTTAAAAAATAGTTAACATTGAAATTTGGGGATGAGGATAGTTCACGCAATAGAAAAGCCTATAAAGAAGACATATACTAAATTTGATTAGTAGAGTAAAAATCGGTTGAGTAGAGCTTAAAAAATCGTGGGTATTGTTTTAAAAAAGACAGTTTTGAGAAAAATGACATTAAAGTTTCACGTAAAGTTTCTCGCGGTCCAAGTCATGAAATGATATTTTAGGCGTACGTTTATTCTATCTGCCATTCCTGCCGCATACATTGGACCTCCCTCGACTTCGAAATAAGCATCTTTCGCGCCTCTCTCTTCCAACCGAGCAGTTCTGGCCTCATTTGATGCGTTAGACGCTCGTATCTCTGAGCGGTCAATCCGGGCATTGTTTCGTTTGCCAGCGAATGAATAAGCTTCTGGAACAATTTTGACTCCCATAAGCATCATTATTTTTAAAAGAGGAATGTAGCCTTCATAGAATATACAAACAGCAATAAACGTAGCAATTTCAATGACGTGAGTTCCGGATTGAATATGTTTCGGCCCGAAAGTCCAAATCAAAGGGTTTAGAGACTCATTATTATTTTGAGTTTCTGAGCCTAAACATCGAGTCAATAACTCCTCCGACGATAAACTCTTGTAAATCGGCTTCATAATATCCAATACCTTCGCACATAGAGGAGGATTTTCGTGGTCAAACTCCTGTAATGTACCTTCAGATGCAGCTTTTTGCCACTTACACCAACTCTCTGCGCCAGGTGGGGAATACATATGTTGCGGATTTCGATCCGGACGCGTAATCCTTTTCGCTGGAGATTTTCGATCCATTTCACTTGAAATCACAGGAAATATTTTTATTTTACTCACAGCACATGCGTTTGTGGCGGTTTCTTCTAACGCCACTACTTATCTCTTCGCCTATATTTCGGAAACATCCCAAAAGCCTACAAAAAACCCTATACTACAAGTATTTTGGCAGGTATAGCTGAGCGGCATTGCTTACCTGGAAAGTGGGCATATCAATTTTCCATTCACTACAATTACTTGCAGACATTTCTACTCTTACGAGTTTTCCCCACAAGGTGCATGCAGTGCATCTTCGAAAAAGCCCTAAGAAAAAAATCTCATTCATATATTACCGCGGCATTATATAGCACCAACGATATTTATCCCAAGCATGATTTCCACCAAGTGCACCATCTTCTTATGTAGGAGATACGGTCGATCCCTGAGCAACCAATATAACGTGATATGTATCTGGGCGCACGTATTCCCTGTTCGATACCGCTGCACACGTGCAGAGGATGCTCTTTCTGTCCCTAGCCAGCTTAAACATCTCGGTCGCTTAGCCGAGCGACAGAAGACTAGGAAAAACACATCGGGCTGTACAGTAAATGCGAACCAGGGACAACACCAACGAAGCGCAGCTAAAGATACATGATCGTCGGAAATGCTGCGGGCATTAGTCTAGGGAATAAACATCCAATGCCCTCCTAATGCCACATAGTGTACAACTGCAACCCTTTTGGTTGCGGTCTTGTTTTCTGTTGTTTCGACCGTCAGCGAACAGGCACAAGTAACCCAAAGTGCTGTGCGCACTTGAATTAATGTAAACACCATCGTACGATGATTTGCCACAGCTTCAGGAGTTGCTCGCGTCCCGGAGACGTATCTGTGTGTCCGCGTTTCATTTGCTGGGGGATGCCCAGCATGGACGACGGTTGTATGTAATGTGTGTGCGCATCCTCGTATGGATCGTTCGTCGAGGATGGTTGTCAGTGTGTCGTGTGGACCGGGGATGCTGCGGAAGATTTTTCGTTCGTGCGATGTTATCGCACGGATGAATTGGAAGTCAATCTGAGCCCAACAGCCGTCGGTGGACGAGCGTCCTAAGAAAAATAATTAAAATTACTTGTCTGACAGTTTTTTTTTCGTTTGAAACACATTATAACCTTTTGCTGTGTGAATTGTTCTGAATTACAATAACGCTGTGCACAAAAAATGATTAAAGTTTACTTGTCCGATAGTTTGAAATCATTTGACTATTTAAACACATTAGAACCTTTTGCTGTGTGAAATCTTTTGAATTGTAATAACACTGTTTTTAGTTTAGTTTTGTATTGAATTTTTATGTTTTAATTTATTTAACAAAAAAAAAAAAAAAAAAAAAAAAAAAAAAAAAAAAAAAAAAAAAAATTAATGAGAATTAGATGAACCTGTGCTGTTTTTTTTTTTTTGTATTTGACAAGTTGTAAGACTTTCAGAGATAATAGTGAAAATCAGAACTACATTGGTGGACACCCTTCGGAAAAACAGTGACAGACTAGGGAAGTCTTGGTGAATCTGTGTCAGGCCGGCACATAACGAAAACAAAAACCCACACGTTCACTTGGCTTGAAGGTTAGAATTCAACTGTTCGCAACTGGATGTAAGCTCACACTAAATATAAAAGATAATTTAAAAATACATAATTGGTACCTTCGGTTATTGTATTTCAATATATATATATCAAGGTTTTACGAGGAAACAGGGTCGCAGGTTGACAGAAAGTCCCTAATGTCTTTTGTTCGATTCGTTCCGGTTTAGACGGCGCGTCAGCAAAACACCTATACCTCCGAAAATAATTTGAATTTTCTAAAATCCTCTAAGACATATTCTTAGAAGGTTAAGCTTTGAAAAAATGAAAAAAAATGATTTTTTCAAATTTCTAGACCAGTATACCCCTTAATTCAGGATAATACACTTCACCGCGTCCATATAAGGGTTTGCAGCCAGGTGTATACCCGCTGTATAATAACGACGCCTTTCTGAAATCACAGAGGGTAAGAGTACCTTACCATATCAAAACGGGACTCTGACATGACGTACTGTTTGAAACCCAAAGATTAGTGGAAACAAAAATGACTGAAAACAATAAACACAGTAAACATATAAAAAACCTGTAGACGTAAGTGGGATGAGCCGACACTACAATCAGGGAACAACTCCAGAAAAGACCGACTCGGCAAAAAGAAGACATAGGGGGAAACGGAAAAGCAGGATATACGCGTTGATACGTGGAATGTCCAAATTGTATATATGGTAAACCAGGCACCATAAAAACGGTCATAGAGAACGCGAAGAAGTATCAAATGGACATCATCGCGCTTCAGGAGGTCCGACTACGAAATAATCGAGACCAATGGATTCGCACTCGTGTGTGGAGGTACTGATACACATAATCTCAGAACCAGCGTCATCATAAGTAATAAGATTACGCATCATGTAAAAGACGTTAAATTCATTACTAACCGAATGCAAGTGTTAAGAATACAGGGCCCCAACAGAATTTACGAACGAAGAAATGAAGGACACGTTCTGTGGCGTCTCTAACAGATACACACACGAACACAAGCAAAGAGTGAAGAACACCGAACGAAAATCCAATAAGAAAATACATGAGAGCCGTATTCCATAGCGATAACAAAATAATTCACATCAGTGGAATATACTTGATTTTAAAAATCAAATTTTAGACACGGCCAGTAGCCTGATGGGTAACGCTTAGGTTCAATTTTTGGTGATTCTAACTGTCATAGCGTCAGTTCGAATCACACGTTCTTCACTATCATTTCAAACGCTATAGTTCTATGAGACGCTAGAAGCAGTATTTGAATGAATTTTATCATTTGATGTTAGGATTTTACTCCGGGACCTCAGTACAACGTTCAAACACAAAAGAATTAATAAGGTCACATGCATATCACCCGGCCACTTCCTCATAGACAAGAGACACTATTCGAACATCGTTGACAAATTGCAACTACGATCATCTTCTAGTGATATGCTAAATTAGGAGTCGGGTTACAGTAAACCGCGAAAAGTTCGACAATGTTTAACAAAGGAACCCCCGCAAAAGGGCTGATTATCAAGGCGAATTGACGAATAGGTTTAGCATCCTATAGATTGGAAGTAGTAAGGAAGAGAAAAACAATAATGTGGAGATCGGAATGGCGTCAATCAGAGACGTGATCAAACAAACAGCCCAAAAGGTGTTAGGCTTTAAGAAAACAATTAAGTCTAGGCCCTGCTTTAACGATGAGACGCAGAAAGATACGCGACAATTCGAAAATAGACGATGAGACTTTTCAAACGAACAAACGCCAATGGGGGTAAACCGAGTCAAGAAAGTTCTCTAAAATACCGGACCAAACAGCACCGCTATAAATTGGATTGGGAACGGGTACAAAGGAAGATCCAAAGTAATTCGAGACGTAAATGGCTGTCGAGTCTCAGAAACAAACAATATCATGCCAAAGTAAAAGTATTACTTTGAAAATCCGCTTAATATGCACATCAAACAAATACATGCACCAGACGTACGTAGACCAGCCAAACCACAGATACCGGAGTCCTCCCTCGACGGAGCAATAGATGCAATAAATCGATTTAAAAACAAGAAGCTTCCCGGAGTCGACTGCATACCGACGTAACTTATGAAACATGGAGGAGAAACAACGGTCCATCAATTAATCAAAACAATATTGGATAGGGAAGTCTCTTTGGAAGAACGAAAAGCCTTGAGAACCTATTTTTAAATATGGCAACGATCTGACTGCGAGAACTACAACGGAATATCATTGCTGCCAACCACATACGAAATAATAAAAAATGTTATCCTGGCGGGAATCCCATCATACCCTAAGGAAGTACTAGGAGACTACCAGTGTGGATTCTGCAGGAACCGGTCAAGAAGAGACAGTAAGGCAATTTTGGAAAGGAAATGGAAATGCGGAGAGACGGTCCACAAATTTTTTATTGACATCCAAAAAGCTTACGACTCCATTGCAAGGCAAATACTTTACCACATTGTAACTGGGCTAGAAATCCCGAAAAATAGACCGTTCTCATTCAAATCTGCACGAATGAAAATAAAGGAAGAGTTTGAATACAAGACAATATCTCAGTTCCGCTTGAAATCCGCGATGGATTAAAACAGGGGGATGGCCTTTCACCATGCCTTTTTAACCGTGTGCTCGAATGTGATATCAAATTTGACTTCCGCGGCACTGGGAGTATTTAGTCCTTTCTCCGGTATTTTGGCGACACCGTTTGTCGCTTCATTAATTGGTTCTGATTTACGTGTTTTTAACGGAGGACAGACGCGGAATTAAGGATTGAACTCGGTAAGGGCTGTTTTTGCGCAGAGACTTTGCCTTAATATGGGTGTGTGCACTTCCGAGGTTACGACTCGACTATATGTGTCCGGCCCCGGTGGCGGTTGAATCCCGACTGACTAATTACTAGCGACATTTACTAGGACCTTTGAAAAGGGTTGCTATGCCTGTATAGGAAATTTAGTTCCGGAGAATCATCGCCGTATAGGCTGAGTTGGATTCTTTAGTTGTGTGTACCGGGAAATTGGTTTCGGCGGCATAGCCAAGTATGGTCAAGGGTCTTGACCGTTGCGATGGTCGTTTCGTCGAAAGGCGGAATAATTTCAAGGGGACATTGGAATTGCTTGATTGCAAGCAAGGGATATAATTTGGGTAAGATATTAACCGAAGTGGTTTATGGAAAAATGTATGCGGCTCGATGTAGTTGGTGGAGATGATGAGTATTCCGTTGTAAATTTGAATATGCGTTTATTACAGAATATGATTTTTGGGGGAAATTAGAATTGCTTGGTAGCAAGTAAGGAATATGATTTAGATAAAGAATTAACCGATGCGGTTTTGGGAAAATGTATGCGGCTCGATGTAGTTGATGGAGATGGTGAGTATTCCGTTGTAGATTTGAATATGCCGTTATTATGGAATATGATTTCCGGGGGAAATTAGAATTGCTTGGATGCAAGCAAGGGATATGATTAGATAAATAATTAGCCGAAGCGGTTTGGGAAAATGGGTTCTTGGTAGGTTGGGGGTGTATGCAGTTGCAGATTTGGGGACGGGTGCTGTGGCATATTGGGATGTGTTCTTTGCATGTTTGGGAAATGGATTACAGATTGGGTTATGGTGACTCGCTGTTAGCGGTCGAAATTAGGTAGAAATTGTGGGTTGGTTCTCCGTGTGATGTAGAGAACCCCCACAGGTGGACTTAGAAAACAATGAAGACAAGACAAAATGTATGGTTTCCGCGAGGACTGGACCTCGGGGAACACAAGTAAATGTCAAAGGAAACATATTTAAGAACAGAGAGAAAAATGTAACGACCGGCAACGAAATACCAGAGGAAATCAACAAAAGACTGTATTCCATCCGACGCTAGTTGTTGCGCGGTCAGCAAACTGCTACCTTTAAAAATGTTGCCACGTAATATAAAGTTCCGTATTTACAGAACCATAATCGTGCCGTATGCGAGACTTGGGCGCTTAGGAGACGAGAGGAGAACAGATTTCGCGTATGCGAGAATAAAGTTTTAAGGAGTATCTTTGGCGCCATGATGAAGATGTAACACAATGGAAGAAGTTCCATAACCGTGAACTAGAAGAACTAATCTTCAAACCTGACTTATCAGATCGCGAACATTCCGATAGACCGAGCATGTAGCGGGAATAGGCAACGACACAACCGGCGTAGAGTTCTTGACGGAAGATCAACGGGAAAGAGATCAATGGGAAGGCGATGACGGAGGTGGGAGGACAATTTAAGGCGGGACCTAGAAAAAGTCGGATCATGTGGCGAAACGTGGAGGGAAAGTGTAGAGGACAAGGAACGATGGCAGAGAGGTTATAGCGTTTGCGACCATAGCGAAGGTCCTGTGATTCGAACGGACGCTATCACGATCACTAGAAGATAGAACCAACGTTCAACGCATCAGGCCAGTGTCGCGTATACGAATTTGATTTCTAAACTCAAGTACACTCAACTGATGTGAAATTGCTGTGCTATTGCTTGGTATACGGCTAATGCATTTTCTTATTCGATTTTTCTTTCGGTGTTCTTCACTATTTGCTTGTATATTGTGTATGTATCTGTTAGAAACGCCACACTACTCTGCCCTCAGTAACTTTGTTACGATCAACTTCGTGTGCGAACGACGGAGCGAGAAACGAGCGAACAAGAGGATGCCGGACCAGGCGAGTGAGCCGATGCTCTGTGGAGAAGTCGTGATCATAGTAGTAAAGTCCTGTTTTACTATGGAAAAGTGTGTGCTGTGTGTACAGATCACGTCGGGCTGTTGCGTTAAGCAAGGATAGTGAAGACGGTGATTTGAAAATACGATTAAACGGGTGAAAAGCGAAGCATTGAAACATCAGGCTTCTGCCACGTGTACGAATTCGATTTCTACACTCAAGTACATTCGTCTAATGCGGAAACGCTACATCATTGCTATGGTATACGGCTTTAATGAATGTGCTTCGGTTGTCCTTGTCTTGGCTTTTAGGTGGTTCATCACCATTTGTCGTGTGTATCTGCTAGAAACGCCAGCAGTTCATGAATTCTCGGGTTTCTACAGACCAATAAAAAGTAAGTAAAAGTAAGTAAGTGCATTTTTTTTTTGTTGAATGATGTTGGAAACTCTTATTTGTATGTTCATGTGATATTAATGCCAATATAGTATGGACATTTTTTGTTGACATTTTTGAACTTGGAGTACTTTGAAAAACATATTCGCCTTATTTTGCTTTACTACTTGAAAAAAGGGAAGAAAGCAACTGTAACAAGCGAAAATCGATGTTAATTTTACGACAGAAATGTAATCGGAAAACACCAATGCCAAAACTGTTTGGCACCATTCCGTAGTGAAAATGTTTCAGTTAAAGACGTACTTTTCGTTCAGGTAGAACTCCAGAGATTGTCGATGACAAAATCAAGGCAAACAAATAAGCATCCAATAGTTCTCCAACTTGCTACCACTCTCAAATGCGTCGAATGGATGTGGTCATGGCCATTTATAATCGCTTGGCTTTATAGAAAAGATCTATATCTGAGTACTACGCAAGCTGAAAGAAATTCATATGACGAAGTGTGTGGAGATATGTGATCAACTTACCAAATTCGAAGAAAACCATTCATCCGCGAAGCGTACGATCTCAAGCGATGTAAAAAGAATTATCAACAATAGACGAGATAAAAGATCGGAAAAGCAGATGTTAAGTGCGACTAGGGGAAATTCACCAGTAAGATTTGGGAGCACTCCTAGTTGGAGGCGACAAGCAGTCATTTAGTTATTGGTTACAACAACTTAAAATGGAAAATGATCTTTGTTAGATACATGAGCATCCCATGTAGAAGGGAGGGGAACCTGTCATCGGGGAATCTTCTGTCGAGTCGACTCTAGCCTTTAAGATAACGGGGGAATGAGCCCAACGTGCTGCATCGAACTATGTGTAGTGATGAGTTCTCTGTTACGAATTATGTGCTGACCAGCAACTGATTGAGGGTATCTCGTCGAGCTCGAAACCTGAAAGGGGGTCGCTCGAATACTGATGTCTCAACCCTGACAGGTATTCTGGAGGAAAGACCGTTGGCGTCGGTCGTCATCGCCGATTGGGCAGCCTGAGAGGGTCAGCCCGAGTGACTGATTTCGCAACCTGCCATTGTCAATCAGAAGGAAAACACAAAGATAGAATAACGTCTTCGGATAGAGAGACTTCAAAAGCCGGGGCCAGCAACGACGAGGGGTGGTAATACTACTATAATATGTGGCTGATGATAGCCTAGAAAACGCCACCACTAGAGGCTTCTCGAGCAGCAAACCGGGCACCGTTTTGGCTTTTCATCAGTCAAGAATACTACCTTGGTAACGCAGGTAGGGGAGTGAACACCTATCACGATGGTGCACGAGCGCTCCTTCTGTTCCGCACTTGAACTCACAACGTTAGCGGTAGCTGCTACGATCCCAGCTGAAGCTGGATAGTCATCCTGCTCTAAGTCATGTGCCGTAAGGTCGAGTCGGTGGTGATAAACCGATGGAAGTTCACTAAATGTTGACGTGAAGAGTTGTTTGAAGTAGGGATGATACCTCACCCGATCGATGACCTGGAACAAAACAAACAAGAGTGTAATATCGGCAGTGAAGGTCGCCGAAGATCGTCACCGTAATCCGTAAACGCCCGCACTCCAATTCCCTTGAGTGAATGGTGGGAATAAGAACCCATATAATGTTCATCGTTCTGCGCTGAGGCCTCACCGGGTATTCGGGTCATGACCAGAAATGTGGGATCTGGGTTGTCACTCAGAACTGGACACTCTAACTTTGCGCCAACGCAGCAACTGCTTCATCATATCTAATTTCTGCACCTTGATAGTTCCGTCCAAAGTAATAACTGGCGTGATATCGCACTCCTTAAGCATGTGCAGGGATCCCACTGCACAATGATGCTACAAATCGTGATATCCACCGAGAAAGGAAAGATCACCTGCTGAGATTTTGTGCAAATGGCTTGCAACTTTGTATCCATAGATTAGGATATTACACCCATACAGTTCACAAGGACGAAAGTACTGATGTGCACGATCCTTTAATGCAAGTTGTTATGCACACAAGAAAATAGACCGAACCGCAGCCGTAAACAATCAGCACTCAAAATCCAAAACTAGTATGTCTAAAGTTCACAAACGGGATTTGAGAGCCGTAATTTATGTAATTGCGGAAAGCAACAACATCGCGCACCGTGTTGCACCTTCAACTACTCCGGATGGTTCACCAAAATCTTAACAATTTGATGCGTGCACTTTACCGGGCAACCGCACCCAACTCGACCGAACTTGACTTGTCCGCCGATATAACTGCAAACTTTTCACTACAAACACTAAACGTACTCTCAGTTGCAAATAGAACACAATGACTCTTTTATCTGGTCCAGGATTCGGTTCGAAGCGCTCACCAATCGTTCGGCTTCTGAACTCGAGACAACTTCCTACCATCTCATCAACTCCAGCCTTGGTTATGTTGTCTCCCCAATAGCAGGGGTCGATACTCCAATTGATCTCATTGTTTGTATAATGTGGACTTTCCTTACGAGATCATGCGGCCGGTTCATAGGGGTTGCATTCGGTTGCCAATTGCCTGCACCAACTTGCGCTTCGGACCGTGTTTGTCCATGACCATCTCCGCTGAATGGGAAGGCTTGGTGTGTTCGGGGATGGTAAAGCGGATGTATGTATGATTGTGTATTCTGAAGTTGGTTTTGATGTTCTTGCTTTGTCTGTTCACACTTGATTTCGCCGTATTCGACAGATTAACCCCTGAATTGTTTTCGGGTTGTTCGACTGGTGTTGCTGGATGGCATGTATTTAGTTTAATCGCGTGTTATAAGCTTACCTCGGTCTCGCGGGTCCTTAATGGCCGGATTGGTCCTGATGTGGTTGCCCGGGCCTAACGGGCCCCACAACTAGCTGTCCTATTGCTTCTGGATGGAATAAAAGGCGCTTCTTTTACTTTAGTTTGAGCGACTCTTTATTTTTTCCTTTTACTTTAATGTTTTAATTTGATTGTTAATTGGTCTCGGCTTCGCCCTCCTGGATTTCGACTGATCACGAATCCAAAAAAAAAAAAAAAAAAAAATGAGGTGGCAAGAGGCCGACTGTAGAGAGACAAGGACAAATGTGTCGTTCATCTTGTCTCTGGCTTCTCGTGATCTTGCGATAACAAGAATCACCCACATCCGTAAGGATGTTGGGCTCGGTCTCGAGATATCTGAAAAGAAAGGGGGAGGGAGGTATCTAAGGATAGCGTGAACAGGCTTAGTTCAATTGTTCAATTGAGACCAATCTTATCCCTAGTATTAATAGTCTTGAACTATTCCCGCCCCTCCTTCAATGTTTTTCGGGATGATAACGCTCATCGAGAAGATCCCTATTCTCCATGCCGTGGAGTGCTGCTTGCCACTCATAACAGACTCGCTTCGTCTCTAATTGCCATCTCTTCTTCTCCGGATCTTGACTACGTCGCAATGAAAATTGACAAGCGCCCTAAGTCTCTTTTCATTATCTGCTTCTATATATCTCCTTCGCGACCCAGCGTGTCATACAAACTCGCAATAGAAGCGGTAGATAACCTAACCGAGTTAAGCACCTCAACAGACGATATCGTCGTTCTTGACTATTTTAACCTCTCCCATCTCCAATGGACAGTGGCTGACGAACAAGCCTTCTACGTCTTAAACCCCACTAGCTCCAAGGAACGTATTTTTATAAAAGGTCTCACTGACTCATGCCCCCATCAAGTAAGCAATGTCCCAAATCATATGGGGAGACAACTGGACCTCGTGTTTACAACCGACCCACACAAATCCTCAGTTGCCCCTAGTCCACACGCCCTCTCCACCATTGATAACTACCACCCCCCACTGCTCTTATCCATATATCTTGATCATGAAACCCATCCTTCTCTACCTCATGACAGCTTTTCATACAACTTCCACAAAGCTAACTTCCGCCTTTTAAATGAGCATTTAGCGAAACAGCGTTTCGCCTTGACCATTTGGGGGTAGAAGATGCTACTGCCGCTCACTATAAGGAGATCTGTGGGGAAGAAGTATGTACCTAACAAGGGCACGAGATTCCCTTCTTCCTCCATCATAGTTGTTCCACCGATACAATTTCACGATTGTTAGGAAGTCCGCCGAAAATAACAATCACAATCACAATCACCAAACACACTGACAACAATAGTCCCCCAGAAACGAAAAGTACGATGCAGCAAAATGTCACTGAAGTTCCGCGGAAAAGAAAGTCAAGTGCACTGTCCACCAAAAGAAACAAAACAAGTACATCGTCTCAGCATACCGTCCACCAGAGGTAAAACCAAATGAAAACACTTGCGGCTTGTCGTCTGTAATTTATAACTTTTATGTTATCGGTAATTAAAGCACGCACGGTGCGGACTTAGTTTTAATTAATTTTAATATGGATTAAGCACTTCGACACGACTCTTAAAAACCACACCATACCGGCGTCGGTACGGTGGATGGCGGTGATCCGACGCCTTGAAGGTTGGAAAACGACTCAACCGGTATCCTCTCCGATAAGGATATCGTTTTTACCTAACACCAGAGACACGTAAAGTCTCTCTTGGTGGTATAGGAAACCAGATCTTGTGATATAGGTCATGGTAGTATGTGTGGTGATCGTTCAGATCGATGCTATTCACACGTGCAGTGGAACAACGAAACAGGCGGGCGCAAAGACAAAAGGAAGAAAATGACCAAACGCGCCGTTGGTAATGCGGGTCATTGTTTACGCGATGCCTCGTCGCTATTATCGACGTTGGAAGAAAAAACGGTGCTAAAAGCAAATTGGATGTTTGTGGCATCTCTGGCTGCAGTAGAAACCGGGTTCATATTTGCTGGAAATGCTGGAGAATTTGGTTTCAGCGTCTATTGCGCTAATTATATGCAGCTGCTTGAATTGTTTATTGATAAGACAAACAAAAAAGGTTGCCAGGCAATGTGTATGAAAAGGTACATGACGCGGCTGGGAAAGTATTTATGGTCCCTGTCATGACGGTTACATTGAATGCAATCCGAATTATTTTGTTTACAGGAATTCATCTAAGAAAATTTGACTGGCGACGTAGATGCCGAAATTGATTGGAAATTCCTGGTAAGCTAATAAAGAAATCTTAAGGAGCAGTGGTATGCGAAGAGAATGCATGAATGTAAGTTTTCTTTACAGGGACTTAAAGATCATAGATTTGATCTTTTAAATGCGTGCAGCATTTACAGGTACTAATACTGTTGCATTAGCAAACTTAAGGGAGTTGGGTAGTAGTTATGGGGGTTTTTCAGGTAAGTAGACCGTAGGGTTTGGCGGAACCGCTACAGATCTACTATGCCATCGCCTTATATGTCCCCTATTCTCGTCACAGGTCATCGGTTTCATAGCCGCCATGGTACAACCGCACACTCCGCGCTCTTAGGAACAAGAGAAATAACTTGTGGAACATTTTCCTCAAAACGCGTTCCTTCCAAAACTACTCTAACTATCTCGGTTCCTTTTATACATTTTCCGAGCTCTACAACTCCCTCTACACCAACTACCTCACAAAAACACAATCTAATTTGATCAATGATCCCAAATCTTTTTTCCACTTCATAAACTACTAACGTAAATTCGACTCCTATCCTAACTCCCTTTCTTACGGCGCGACTACTTCAACCGACCCCCTAACTACTGCCAATCTGTTCGCTTCGTTTTTCAATAAATCCTTCACAGATATCTCTTTCGAACCCAATCCGTCTCACTTCAAAGACTTTCCCGAATTCTCCCTCGGCCCCTTCATCATCATCATCATCATCGGCACTACAACCGGGGACCGGTCTTGGCCTTATTTAGCAGGTCCTGAGGCTTGTTAAATTTTCCATAATGATTTGTTTTTTTCCGGGCAAGGGCATTAGTCTTGCGCCTCGGCCCCTTCACCCCGCAAATTATTCAGCGCCACGTAGTTGAGGAGAAATTAAACTTACTCAAAGACGAGTTCAGCCCTAGGCCCGATGGACTCCCGGCTGTATTTTTAAAGAAATGTTCCACTTCTCTTTCCCTCCCGATATCAAAGATATTCAATCTATCCCTTTCACAAGGGATCTTCCCTAGTATTTGGAAATCCTCCTACGTCACCCCCATACATAAAAAGGGACCTAAAAACGATATAAGCAACTACCGTCCCATCGCCAAACTGTCTAATATCTCCAAACTGTTCGAAGGAATTCTTTACAACGCGTTATCTTTCCGTTGTAAATCCATCATCTCATCCAACCACCATGGTTTCCTTTCGGGAAGGTCGACCACAACGAATCTGGTCGAGTTCTCATCCCATACTCTCCGTGCCTTAGAAAATGGCAACGAAGTCGATGTAATCACCACCGGCCTTTGATAAAATCTCCCATAATCTCATCCTTTTTAAGCTGCCCTGCCTAGGTTTCGAACCCCTATTGATCAAGTGGTTGTCTTCTTAACTGAAAGATCGATCCTACCGTATCAAATTCAGATCCTCCCTGTCCAATCCTTTTCTTCCCACGTCAGGAGTTCCGCAAGGCGGCCATCTAGGTCCCCTCCTATTTATCCTTACCATCAATGATGTTGACTCCATTATTAAATACTCATCCATCTCCCCCCCTCCCCCTTGGGGCTCCTCGATAGTATAGTGGTTAGTATCCCCGCCTGTCACCTGGGAGACCGGGGTTCGATTCCCCGTCGGGGAGCCCCTGGCGCAAGAATAATGACCTTGCCCAGAAAAAATAAATCATTATGGAAAATTCAACAAGCCTCAGGACTTGCTAAATAAGGCCAAGACCGGTTCCCGGTTGTAGTGCCGATGATGATGATGATCCATCTCCCCCTATGCGGACGACGCCAAACTCTACAAAACGATAATCTCTCCTCTCGACTCCTCACTTCCCCAAACAGACCTCGACAGCTTCTGAACTTGGTGCCGTAATACCTGCCTTGAACTCAACGTTGTCAAATGTCACTCCATCACCTTCTCCCGCAAACCTCCCCCTGCCCCCCCCCCCCCCGCACGCTCCTACCTCCTACTAAACCAGCAGATATCATCCGTACCCTCGATACGCAACCTCGGGATCTTATTTGACAGGGAGCTTAGCTTCATCCCGCATATTGATGATATTATTCTTAAGGCCAACTCTGTCCTTGGGTTTGTGAAACGCTGGTCTAAAGAATTCTCGAATCCTTACGTTTCCCGTTCTCTCTACACAGCCTTCGTCCGCCCCCTTCTTGAATACGCCAGTCAGGTCTGGTCTCCACACTACTCGTCCCATGTACGCAGAATCGAAAGCGTGCAACGTCGTTTTCTGCGCTTTGGCCTCCGCATACTGAACTGGGCGAATCCACGGATTCTCCCCCCATACACAAACCGGCTCCATCTGATCAACTTCAACACACTTGAGGAGCGCAGAACTCATGCCGATATCCTTTTCATCCACCGTCTCCTTTCAGGCACAATCAACTGCCCAAGCCTGCTCTCCATCATTCCACTTCACACTAACCCCCGTAACCTGCGAAACCCTCGTCTCTTCTATCAGCCCACCCACCACACTTCGGATGGCTCTAATGAACCAATTTCGCGGATGCTGCGGCGGGCAAACTCCTACCCTACCTCCTTCGATTTCAACTTTACCTCTACTGCTCTCAAACTACATCTCCTCTCTTCCCCCTCCTGACAACGCCCGCTCCCGTCTACACTCTTACATCCTGTCCTAAGCGGAGTGAATGAATGGGTGATAATTGATGGATTTGTGGGTATTTATTAGTAGGGTGCACCGGCGTACGGTGCTGTTTCACTAACAACACCACTGATTGTCACTGCTTCCGTCCTCTAAAAGTTATTCCGACGAGCACGTGTTGTACTTCTGGTTTCGGGGAGCGTGTGTCTTAATCCTTAAAAGGACTAAGAGATCTCTTATAAAAGTTCCCGAAAACCTGTCGCACAACAGGGTTCGTTTGCCGTGCTTCCTTTGATCCAAAGGGAAGAGCAATGTCCTTAGATATGGGTCGAATGTCCTTTTCTTCTTTTGGTCTTCCAGGCCAGGTGAAATGAAAAACCGGGTTGTTTTAGTTTTCAGATTTTATTTCTTCTCCCACTGGGGTATCTCCTCCAGGGACAAGATACGAATTTAAACTGCGGCCCGGAGATCACAAAACCATTCCTTTATAAAGGAAAAGCAATCGAAAATTGTATCTCAAAGATACACATTTTCGTGCAACAATCTCGATCTTTTGGATATTTCGAGCGAGATGTTGTGTTTACACAAGATAAGAAATCAATTTCTTGAATTCTTACGAAACCATTACGCAGATGTGTGAATGTATCTGCTTTTGAGTTTTTGTTTGTTTAACTCAATGGAATTTTTAGGATAGAGATAACAATCTCTGAATTTTGGATTTGGGTGATGCTGTGGAGCAAATATAGAACAATAAACGAATATTAGATTCGTTTATTGTGAATTTTAATTTTAATTCGGATTTTGGATTAAACTTCGCCGTGGGGGCAAATGTTATGCGATAAACGAATTTTGATTCGTTTATTGCGAATTTTGGGTTATGTTTGGGTTTTTGTGGGTTTTGATAGGATTTTGGATTAGGAATGGGAGAAAAAGATGGTAGGGCTTTTTGGAGCACTACATCCTCCCCTCCTTGAAAAAAAGAAAATTGATCTTTATGAGATTAATTTTCTGGAAAATGGTGTGATTGGGAATAAGGATGATAGTATCGTGATTCCGTTACATATGCCTGATTTTTTTTTCATTTTAGTTCTATGTATGGAATATTTATTTTCTTAGCTTACAGTACAATTTTTGTTTTGTTTTGATATTTAAAGTGATCAATGATTAAGTTGTAATTACATATATTAAAAGTGTTATTTACAGTGTTTATGTTATATTTTTTTTTCCATTGCGTTTAGTAACAATTGTGAGTAATATGTTTTTCTTCTTTTTATATAAGAGGTTTTTTTTTTGTTTTTGTTTATAAAGTATTATTATAGGTTTTCCAATTTGTGGTACAATATATATGTAAGTGTTGCGTAAGATTATTAAGGCTTACTATTACAATTTGTGTGTTGCATATTAATACTGATTACATATTATTTACAGAGCATTTTTTTTTTGAGGACTTTTCATTGTCCTTATTTATTTATATAATTTTATTCTAGCCATTTTTAAATTTGTTTTGAGTTATACTAAAATTTTATTAGAATTTATTCATTGCAAAATGTTTTGTACTTATATAAATTCTTATTCTAACATTATTTCGTATCGTAAGTTTTGTTTTATTTATTATTACAAAAATGTTTGTTTGTTTATTTATTTAAGTTAGTGATGGTTGATTAAAATATTTGTATAATACATTTTTCGATAGTCAATATTTGTTTATAGTATAGTTTTGAAACTTCTATTTTTGAAACATATGAGTTATGTGGAGATTTAATTTCTTGTTATATTTTATTTGTTATCTCCTGAATTTATAAATTTTCTTTGTTTATTCTATCTATCTATTTCGTTTTTGAACAATAATTTGTTAAGAGGTGAATTTAACATTATTAGTTGTATATATATTTTTCTTTATAGATATATTTTCTGTTTTGTTTGTTTATTTCGGTTATTTAAAATATTGTATAATATTTACAAGATTATTTATTCGTGTAACAGTATTTGAAAAGAAAAATTTTGCAGGCAAATTTTAAATACATTATCGTGGTATTATTATTTTTTTTTTTTTGTTTTTAAGGTTATCTGTACATATATACATTTTTTCTTCAACTTTTATTTTTCTTTGGAGTTTCCTATTCGTGATTGCCTAATCCACAAATAGTTTTATATTATTGTTGTGGACTATTCGAGTTCCTTTTCCTATTTTGAGGATTGAATTTTCTTCGGATAGGATCTTTACAATTTCGTAGGGGCCTTTCCACAGGGAGGTTAGTTTGTTAGGTCTTGAGTGATTCTTTAATAGAACCTTGTCGCCAACATTAAATTTCTTACGGCCTACTTTTTGGTCGTAGTATGCCTTAGATTTTTGTTTTTTCTCTATCAGTATTCCCTTAGCTGTACGATAACCATGTTGTAATCGCATTTTTAATTCGTTTGCGTAATGGCCGTAGTTATAAGTGCTTTCGGGGTTTTGTCTGAGAGAACTGGGTATTTCGGCTGGGAAACCATATAGTAATTCATGCGGCGTGTAGCCTGTATTACTGTGGGGTGTAGTATTGTACACAAACATTGCGTAAGGTATCCAGGTGTCCCAGGTGAGAGGATCCTGGTTTACATAGTGGCGGAGGTATTCCACCAGAGTTCTATGGCTCCGTTCTAGTGCTCCATTCGTTTGTGGATGGTAGGGTGCTGTGTTTAGTTTTCTCATTTTAAGTAAGGAACAAATATCCTTAAAAAGTGCGCTGAGAAAATTAGCACCTCGGTCAGTTAATAGAGAAGATGGTATGCCGTGCTGGCAGACGATGTTTTCAACGAAAGTCCTGGCCACGTCCTTGGTTTCGGCGCTGGCCAGTGCGTAAGCTCCTGAGAATTTAGTCAAATCGTCTTGAAACGTTAGTAGGTATTTATTTCCATTATAGCTGACTGGTAATGGTCCTACTGTGGTGGTGTTATGTAGTGTGTCTGGCACGACACGGATTCACTTAACACCCACTACTTGATTCAAGGCAGCTGATTTTTTAAAATGAAACACCTTCACTTAATCTTCTTTTGTCTCTTTATTTATCTGACTGGAACAATGTTTATTTAAATTAGTTTTCACAGCATTCACTATTAGGCACCTTCAACAACATCAAAAGTCACGATAGTCTTATGAATTCGTTAATATTAAAGGTAAAATATAATAAAAACACTGAATGACGCAAGTCCACTGAAAACGGTTTTAATCGAATGTTCCCTTTGAAACTAACTTAAGCGATACGGCGTGATTAGAAATAATAGCAAACTGGTAAATAAAATGTCGAGACTCGCCACACACAAGTCGACTCCAAGGAAAAGGCTGAATGACTGATTGGAACTCATCAAAGAAAAGGGAACCTCAAAGAAACTGAAAAAGGAGGGGAGTTACACGATTAACTCGAGGTAGTTAATCGTGATTGGACCGGGTGAGATAGGCATACATTATGCATGTGTGCGTATGCCATGCATACAATCGTTCGGCGACCGTGGATGGAGGCCAACATCGCTAATGCATTTTCCATGAATGTAAACACTAACATCTGGGGTGCGAAAGACCCAAACCGAAGATTTGGTCATCCTAATGGGAGGCCATAAATCAACATTTCGGTTGACGATGTTTAAATATTGCAACGAACATAGGGTGCAACCATTGCCAGATGTTGAAAGTAAACATTTTCTGGCTGCATCTTGTTCGTTGCTTGATTGCGGTCCCTGAACGTGGGGACCGATAATTGGAAACCAGCGATTGCTGGTAATTAGGGAAATGTTTGGTTTGCGTCAGCCGAAACCTTGTCGGCGGTAGCAAACCAATGGGAGCAAATAGCCGCATGCAAGAAGTGCCAAGGGCAAACAAATAAAACGAGTCAACAAGGAACTCCTTGTTGATGTTGTTTCCATAGCATAAGGCTATGGAAACAAGCTGCCCTGGCAGAATGTATGCCTAAAGATAGGATTTCAAATGCCACGGCAATGTGATGATTTTGCCGTGGACTTATGCTTTTTTTTAGGAAATAATGTATGCCCGGGGGTGGATTTTCGATGCCACGGCAAGGTGATAAGCTTTGCCGTGGATTTAATGTTTTTTTAGGAGTTAATGCCTGCCCGAGGGTGAGTTTTCGATGCCACGGCAAGGTGATAAGCTTTGCCGTGGACTTAATGTCTTTTAGGAATTAATGCCTGCCCGAGGGTGGGTTTTTGATGCCACGGCAAGGTGATAAGCTTTGCCGTGGACTTAATGTCTTTCAGGGGTGGTGTTGGAGAAAAAGGGGTTTGGAAGCAAAACCCCCCACAGAATAGGTAAGCTGCCTAACGGATATTCGAAACAGTTATCCGATTGGGTAACCGTATTAATTCCAGCGATTTGGCTGGGGGTAAATGCCGTAGCAAGGTTACGCAACCTTGCTGAAGTTCGACCAAGAGGTAAGTCGTTCGCCTGGAATAGTGGGGATCGAGCGATGCATGGCTCTTCGGGCCCTGAAAAGCCCCACATCACCCCCCCCCCCCCCCCCCAGTGACGTAGTCACGAAACAGGTAAGGCAGGTTAGGGGGTGGTTAGTTGGTTATGGGCGCGCGCTTGAGCGCGAGTACGGGGAGGTTGTGCCGGTGGTGTAGGAGTGGTATCAGCAGATGGGGGTGGTTCTGGAGCGGAAGCTTCCAGAAAACAGGGCTTAAGCCTTTCGACGCTGACCGTGGATCGCTTGCCTCTAATGTCGATCTCGAAGACGCGGTCACTGATGCGGCGGAAGACTTTGAATGGGCCATCATAAGGTGGGTCGAGGGGTTTTTTGACCTTATCCACCCTGACAAAGACGTGCGTGCAGCTGTGCAGTTCAGGGTGGACGAAAAGTTTTTTGGAGCCGTGCCTGGTTACAGGGGTTGCCCTAATCTTACGTAGCAGGTCACGGAGATGTCCCAATTCACGAAGTTGGTCACGCGGTGTTTCGCCATTCAGGAAAAGTTCTCCTGGAAGAAGGAGGTTGGTACCATAGGTAAGCTCTGCTGCCGAAGCACCCAGGTCCTCCTTAATGCTTGTCCTCAGGCCGAGGAGGACAGTTGGAAGGGCGTCAAACCATTGTGTGTCATTATGACACATGAGTGAGGCTTTAAGAGATCTGTGCCAGCGCTCTATCATCCCATTTGATTGCGGGTGGTAGGCGGTGGTACGACTTCTTTGGCAGCCGAGAAGATTTGTTAGCTGCCTAAAAATTGTCGCCTCAAATTGTGGACCACGGTCCGAAGTTATGGTGGTTGGTACACCGAAGCGTGTGACCCAAGTTGAATAAAAGGCCTTGGCGACTGATTCGGCAGTAACTGCCCGGAGAGGTGTCGCCTCTGGCCATCGCGTGCAGCGATCCATCATAGTGAGGATATAAGAAAATCCTCTTGATGGAGTAAGCGGTCCCACTATGTCTATGTGGACATGGGCGAAGCGTGCCGTGGGAAGCTTGAGTTGCGCTGGCTCCAGTACGTTATGTCGCGCTACCTTGCAGCGCTGGCACTGGAGACAAGCACGGGCCCAACCGGTGAGATCTTTGTTCATCCGGGGCCAAATGAATTTGCGACGGACAGCAGCGGCTGTTGCTCGGCCGCTGGGGTGGGCTGGGTTGTGGTAAACCTGGAACACGCCCTTACGAAGTTTCTCGGGAATGTAAGGTCTAGCGGTTCCAGTGGAGACATCACACCAGATTTCGCCCAAAGGGTCGCGAAGGGTAATTTTCTTAAGCTCTAGTGCCGTATCGGCAGTTAGGAGGGACTTGAGCTGTTCGTCCTCCTCTTGAGCTAGGGCGAGGTCAGTGTTATTCAAGGCGGTACGCAAATGAATCGTATCGATTCGAGAAAGGGCGTCCGCCGTGACATTCTGTTTACCGGAGATATGCCTTATCTCCGTAGAATATTGCCCAATGAGGTCTAATTGACGCTCTTGTCGGGGGGAGGCGTTTCCCGACTTCTTCCGGAACGCATAGACCAATGGCTTGTGGTCTGTTAAAATAGAGAGCGAACGCCCTTCTATCATATGACGGAAGTACTTAACAGCGCTGTAGATCGCGAGCAATTCACGGTCGTAGGCGCTGTAACGTCGCTCAGTGGGACTCAGTTTCCTTGAAAAGAAACCAAGTGGTTCCGGTCGGCCTTCAATGTCCTGTTCAAGGACGGCTCCGATTGCGGTATCCGATGCGTCGCATTGGATAGAAAGTGCCGCTCCCTCGAGAGGGTATCGGAGTAAGGTGGCATTTGCCAATTGTTCTTTGGACAGTTGGAATGCTCTGTCAGAGACTTCTGTCCAATTAATGGGGCGCTTATCATTGCGCTTAGCTCCTTTTAAGAACTCATTGAGTGGAGCTTGAATCTGGGCAGCATTCTTCAGGGTCGGACGGTAGAAGTTCAGCATGCCCAAAAATCGACGAAGCTCACTCACGTTAGTAGGCCTGGGATACTTCATGAGGGCCTCCACACGGTCCGGTAGTGGGCGAATGCCCTGGTTGTCAACGACATAACCCAGATAGGTGATTTGCTCCTTGGCATATTGACACTTATCTGGGTTGATGACAAGACCGAATTCACGGAGGCGCTCTAGGACCTGACGTAAGTGGCGCTTCTGTTCGGCGTGGTCTTTGGAGGCGATGAGAATGTCATCAAGATAAGCATGGCAGCAATTAAGACCACGTAAAGCCGTGTCGATATAACGTTGGAATGTCTGTGCGGCATTCCTGAGGCCGAAAGTCATCACTTTGAACTCGAAGAGTCCGAAAGGTGTAATGACTGCGGTCTTGGGGATGTCTTCTGGTGCCACCGGAATTTGATGGTATGCCCTGGTGAGATCCAGGGTAGTGAAGACATTGCACCCTCGTAACTTGTACGAAAAATCGTAGAGGTGTGCAATTGGGTATCTGTCCGGGACAGTTGCTGCGTTCAACAGCCTGTAATCGCCACATGGGCGCCACTCACCAGAACGTTTCTTCACTAAGTGGAGTGGGCTTGCCCAGGGACTGTCCGACGGTTGGCAGATACCTAGTTCGATCATATGCTTGAACTCCGCGCGCGCCGCACGTAATTTTTCAGGAGCCAGTCGACGTGGACGCTGGCTCACCGGGGGACCACGTGTTTCTATATGATGAAACACCGTGGCTTTATGTCGGCGTTGGTTAGGTAGAGGAATTGTTGTACTCACAAATTCCTGTACCATAACCTGGAATGGGTCTATGCACTTTGTGGCCCCTGAAGTTGCCGCTGGTGATGCCGTCATGGGCAAGGGGGGTGCGGTTGGAGCCACAAGTCTATTATGGGTCGAATCGACCAACAGATTATGTGCACCTAATAGGTCGGAACCTATCAGGGGTTCATTTACGTCCGCAATGACGAAACGCCAAGTGATCGGACGACAAAGACCCAATTGGAGTGTCAGCTTTTTACGTCCGTACGTAAGTATCGGCGTATTATTTGCAGCTGACAATTTAAGTGCGGCTGGCACGCGGTTACGCGGAGCAAACGATCGCGGGAGGACTGAAATATCGGCGCCGGTATCGACAGTAAAAGCGATATTCAGTTTTGAATCCCGGATGGTTAGGCGGCTTATCGTATGTGTGCCGGCCGATTGCGCGAGGGTGTCGGTCGGCAAAATTAGTTTAAAGAGCGCCTTTGGTTGGTGGAAGGTTGCGTCCAACCACAAGGCGCCTTGCAGTTAAATGCGCGATCACCATATCGTTGGTGATTGGCGCACCAAGGCAGAGTAACGGCATTATCGGGTATATTCTGCCTATTGGCATTGCCGTTACGGGGAGGTCGAGCCGGAGCTCGCTGGGAATTGGCCCGGTGAGGGCCATTTTGGGTGGGATTGGCCCTCTGTGGGGCATTTTGAGGGATATAGGCCCTCTGAGGGGCATTTTGGGAGAAATTTTGCCGATTAATAGGACGGCTCGGCATGGCTCGATTCTGGGCGCTTCGAGGATTGTTCCTCACCTCCGCACGCAATTGAGTTATCTCGCGGAGGAGTGAGGTTTGGAGCGCCCGAAGGTCAGCAGGGGTTAATTGTGGTGGCGGACCTCTCTGGTTAAATACGTTGGGGCCTGCCTCTGGATTCCCCTGAGGGAAATTGGTTGAGGCGGGCCTTCTAAGAGGTAATTGAGCTTGAGGAGAATGGGGAGTCGGGACCAATTGAGGGGCTGTGAAAGGCAGACGAGGGTGCCGTGCAGGCTGGGCGGCGTGTTGAGAAACCGTCGCTACCTGGTACGCTGGAGGCTCAGAATACTGATCTGAGCTTTCCATGATTGCGTCCGCAATTTTGGATAAATAGCCCAAACTCTGATTGGGTTGGGCTATAAGTGCCGAACGGGCATGCTGGGGAAGACACCTCAAAAAGTGAGGCTTTATTAGGTCGTCCCCAATCCTGGTCCCCGCTATAGAGCGTAAATGGGTCAGGAAAAGAGATGGTCTCATCCCAGAAAGGTTGGTTACAGCGGCTAAACGTTGTTGCCGCATACTTCCAGGTTCGTCCAAAGCGTCGAGCAGAGCCTCACGCATGTTGCTATACGGGTTGCGGCCGGCCGACCTTATTATGTGTGCAACATGCGGTCGCTGAGTGCGGTCAAGCACTTTCAACAGCTCGACTGCACGAAGTTGTTCGTCGTGCAAGGCAGAAGCTTGGAAAATGCGGTCTGCTACTGCAAACCAAAGGTCTGGGTCCTCCTCATCGAAGGGGGGAAGCCCTATATTTGAAGGACGAGTCCCATTCCCGAGGCTGGAAGCATCGTGGAATTCTTGGGACTCTGAAGGTCTATGGGCTTGCTGTGAGGTGCCGGCACGAGATGTGGGCATCATAATGCCAGAATCCATCAATTGGCCGGCACTAGGGGCGTTAGGGGAAGTCGGGAGTGTGTTAGAAGAAACAGGTTGGGGTCGATTAACAACACTGGGGGCAACCGGTGGTGCCAGGGGGGTAGATTGTCCGGGCAAGTCTAGGTCAGCATCGACTTGCTCAGCAGGGAAATCGACGCTGGAGGCGTCGTGGAATTCGAGAGGCTCGGATTGTTCCTGAGCCTTTTTGGCCATGGTGTTTCTCGTGTTGACCATAATGGATAGTGACGCGAAACGGGAGTCAAAGGCGTAAGAGAACGCGAAGAAGGGTGAAAGGAGGCCAATGGGTGAAAAGGAGTCGCAGGAAGTTGAGAGAACCACGGATGTCTTAAAACAATGGTTTTCCCTAACCAAAATAAGCCGAGCGAAGGTCGGAAGTGGAGTCAAGAGGAGCCAAAAGGGAATCGAGCCGTGGGCTTACTTCGAGTCGCGAATAAGTGGTCGTGTGGAGTCGTGATATGAGTGTGCCTTTGTGTTATTTGAAAATTTATATAAAATGATAATTCCGCTTTATGCCAAAATAAGAACAACGAAAGGGACCAAGTCGAATCCCTTAAACAAAAACAAGAATGAAAAATTACAAATATTACGATTGCCAGTGTATGTGTGTGACTTTCTGGATTACGTATTTGTTTTCTGTAAATTTTAGGCTCTTTTTTAACATCAAAAGAGAAAGAAGTTCGGAATTGTCGCAGCAATTTCGTCAAAAGGGGCGTATATTGCCTATACTTAGTACCCTGAAGGGGTTTACAAATGTTTATAATATTTGTTAATTTATTTCCGGATCGTTTCTATATTTTTTAATAATTAACAAATGTAAATCAAGTGTCTGCCAAATGAAAATTCGTGGATTTATCCAGTTGTTCCGATCGTTTTTCTTACTTAATACAGTTACGTAATTCTGGTACGATCCTGAAATATATTGTGCTAATTCGAAGTAGAATTTTAACAATTATTTACAATTCGACGCTTAATGTTATCTTTATTTATTTGTGGTTTATTATTAAATGTGACATGTGTGTGCTGTTGTCACCTGGTGAAAATGTTTGCCGGTCAATACCCTGAAGGGGTTTACAATTGTTATTATTTTAGTGGCCAAAGTTCGTTTAGTGTGCCGAATGTTAAGTAAGTAAAGATTTGTATTTTGCCCGGCTTTCTTAAAGTATTTCGTAATGCGTTCGACTAACGAATTTAGAGTGCAATTCTCCATGCAATGACATAAACGAAAGGAGGAAAAGGTAAAAACTGATTTTTTTTTTTTTTTACATTTCTGTATTTATTGACCATAAATAATTTTTACAATAAGCAATACAGATAACTTTTGATACCTTAGCTATAATTGTTTACATATACTTACTAGTACATTTTTCAAACAATATGATACAAGTTATATATTGGTTATGGATTAAGATTTTAGTGGGTAGAGCTTCCTGGAAAAGGTCAGAAAACCAGGATATAGTTATTTACTTAACCTATGCTAAATTGCTTAACTTAACTTAACTTATCTTAACTTAGTCTACTTACCTAATTATTATTGAAATAAGTTAGTGTGGTGTGGAAGGGAGTAGCATAGTGATCAATGGGTTAGTGAGGATATTGTCAGTCAGGGATGTGGGTTGGGGAACTAATTTCCGTTTGTTCGTTGAAACGCAAAATATTGGAGAAGGGTTGAATATTACTATATTTAAATTGGTGAGGTGAAAGCTCTGTATTGTGGTGTACAATCTCATTAGAGTTATTAACCAATCTGCCAGAGGCGAAGAACGTTCTGATGTGGAGACAGTTCGGGTAGGCAGTTCGGTTATCTGACGGAGTCGATGTGAGCGCATTTATTATCGGGTTGGGATTATTGGGAAGATTTTCGATAGATTTGATGGACAGTTCGAGGACGCGTCGATCTATACGTTCAATATTAGCGGCATAGTAGAGCGAACTACTGTTGTAATATTTGTGGGAGTTGGGATGTCTGTTGAGGCCAGTGATCAGTCTGAAGCATTTCCTTTCGAAGATGCGTAGCTTCTCCATTTGGGCGGGTGTGATATGGTACCATATCGGGCATGCATATGTGAGAGTGGGTCTGATTATCTGTTTGTAGATAAGTGATTTAACTTTGGGAGAGAGACCATTCGGCTTGTACATCACTTTTCTGCAGAGATTAAGTTGAATTGCGGCTTTGCGAATCGAGTTTTTGGTGTGGGCGGAGAAGGACAGATTGCTGGTGAAGGTTATTCCCAGGTACTTTAAGGTTTTGGAGGGTTTAATTATATTGTTATTTAACTTGATTCTGATTTTATTATGGCAGCGTATGGTGTTGTTAGTACAATTCGCATTTCTGCCTTTAAACACTATGAGTTGAGTTTTGGCTGGGTTGAGTCGGATTTTCCACTTAGTAAAATATGCAGAAAGATTCGGGAGATAGCTGTTAATACAGTTTCTTGCCTCTTTGACAAACTTGTTGCTTGAATAAATTAAAGTGTCATCGGCATAATTCAGCATTACTGTATTAGGTGACAGTGGCTGCGGGGTGTCTGAAGTATAAAGGAGGTATAATAACGGTCCGAGAATGGAACCTTGAGGAACACCCGCGGTTATACTGTATGGTGTCGAAAGAGTTGAATTTATTTTCACCATGAACTTTCTATCAGAAAGGTAGGAAGCGAGAAGTTTTATGGTGTGGGTGTTTAATCCGAACATTGAATGTAGCTTATAGAGCAGTCCTGCAATCCAAACGCAATCGAATGCTTTTGCTATGTCGAGAGAGACGCATACTGTAGGGGAGTGGTTTTGGAGATTCATTGTTACATCATGTGTCAGTTTTAGCAGAGCATGACAAGTTGAGTGTTGTGGACGAAAGCCAAATTGAGAATTCGGGATAAGGGAGTTGTCTCTAGCAAATGAGAGAAGATTTTTGTATATCTTACATTCCAAAACCTTACTAAGCGAATTTAGCTGTGATATGGGACGGAAGTTAGCCGGGTTGTTGGAAGAACCGGATTTACTAATAGGGACTATCACCGCTGTTTTCCAACATTTTGGGAAATGTGAAGCGTTTATTATGTGGTTGAGAAGAACGAGAATGGGGAGTAAGTTTTCCGGGTGAAGCCTTTTAAACAGAAGGTTAGGGATTCTATCCAAGCCTGTAGATTTTTTATTGTTACGCGAAGTAATCAATTCAGATAATTCTGTAAAGCTTAGGAATGTGTCGGTTCCCATGGGATGTGACGCTTTATTGGTTTCGTTGAATTCAGTAATGAATGGTGGGAAGGATGGCTCAAGTGTGCCTGAGATGAATTCATTCACGGTGTCGTGGAAATTAGTGACTGGGAGGGAATCGTTTTGTTTATGAGTTTTACAGAAGTGTTCAGCGAGACAATTTGCTATATCAGTGTCCGATTGGGCGATGTTACTGTTAGTTGGTTGGATGAGATAGTCTATTCGAGGCTTGAATTTACGACCAGTTAGTCGATTTACATTTTTGAATAGGTCACGGTTTGGTTTGATACTGTTTAGAGTAGACGTGTAGGTCTGATCGGTGAAATTTTTAAGTTGTCCATTTATCAGGCTGGTCAAAAGCTGTATCTGTTGTTTAATAAAGGGTGAGTAGCTAATATGCAATTTACGTCGGAGTTGTTTTTTTATGCGCAATAATTTTGTGAGGAGGTTGGGTAATGGTTTTCCTAAGTGGTTATGAGGGACGATCGTAGGGGTATGGCTGAAGAGAGTATTTCCCAGTATTTGCTCTATTTTTACAGCTGCCTGGTCAATTTCAGTAGGGAATAGGTTTGAAGATTCCGGTAAAGAATAATTTGAAAAACTGGCAGCAATATCGTTATTGACTTTTTTCCAGTTTGTTTTGGAAAAATTTGGAATAGGATTCACTGTGTAGAGTGGTTCGAGCGAAGGGATTTGAACCGTGGAGTGAACGGACCCATGATCGGATGGGAATGTAAAGGACACTGTAGGGGGATTAGATGAATAGATATCTGTGGATTTTAGGAAGAAATCGATTGTTGATTTGGTTGTACTACAAATTCGAGTAGGTTGCAATGGACAGTCTGCGTAAACATATGGGTGAAGTGGGAGGAGATCTAGGAGTTGGTAGCCATATTTGTTGCACTTGATGTCATTAAATGATGTATGTCGAGCATTCCAGTCTCCCCCTATGATGAAAGGTGCCGGCAGAGACTGCTGGATTATTTGAGAAATGTCTGCACTAGGGAAGTTAGGTTCACGAGAAGGGTGAATGTATATTGACGACAAAACCAGTACTTTATTACTTCTGCAGAAGAGTTTAACTGCCGTGTATTCGACATTAGTTATGTTAGTGAACCTGATTTCAGTAAATTGGAATTTCTTGTGTATTAGAATTCCAGTACCACCATGAGGGCCAGTGGTTCGCGGGTTGGACACAAATGTGTAATTAGGAATGTATACTCGAGAGTTTGATTTAAGCCAAGTTTCTGAGAGAAGAAGAACATCTGGGGCGAACTTTTCAACAAACAAACGGAGGTGTTGTCTACGAGTGTGGGAATATATGGATTCTGTGTTGAGGGAGACTAGGGTTAAACTATTCATTAAGGGAAAGAATGTGGGAGGTTATTAAATCTAAGATCTGACCTTTTTTTTCTATTTCCGAGCTGTGTTTCAGGGTGGGTAGCAGCGTATTCAGGCTTCTAATATAACCCATGATGTCCAGGTTGAGGACGTTGGAATTGGGTTGATGAGGTTTAGTCCAGTTTCGGGAATCTTTCGTAACTTCTGCATAGGATATTCCTGATCCCGCGAGATGAGATGGTTGAGGTGATGAGGGTTTAGTTGCAGTTCCTTTGGTTGGTGCTGGTTTATTTGTTGTCGTGTGTGCCGATCGTCTCTCGAGGATTCGCAGCTTTTCGGGACATTGGGAAAAGTTCGCTGGATGTGGGCCTCCGCAGTTACAGCACGTTACTGTGATTTTATTTGTGCTTGTTGATCCATCAGCGTTTGTTTTTTGAATTGTTGTTGGTTCAGTACCAGGCGGGTTTACCTTGCATTCTCCAGGTGTATGCTGTTCGGCACATTTCCCGCATCGTGCACTTAAATGGCACGCAGCTGCTAAGTGACCTGAACCTTGACATCTTTTGCAATGGAGAACGTCCTGTTTGTGTGGTTCCTCAATCGCAATTTTATGCGTAAACAAATATTTTATTTGTTTAAGCCGGCTAACATCTTCGTTCGGTGGAATCTGTACGATTCGTAAACTCCGAATATTGTTTTCTCTCATATGAGGAGTTTGGAAGTAGTCCAATCTGTGTATACTCAGTTCCGGGCAGATTCTTGATATTTCGAGTAGGAGTTCCTCATTCGTCCATGCTGGATCAATGTGCCTTATGATGAATGTCTTTGGTTTACTCTGGGCATGTTGAAAAGTGAAGAACTCATGTTTTTTCTCTGTGAGTTTTTTTACTGCCGTGTCGTGGTCCGTCAAAGTTGTTGTCATGATCGAGATCGAGGAGCCTTTGGAATTTGTGGTAAAGTTTCGATGTCCTAGGGCAATCTCGAGCATCTTGATTACTTCCTTGATGCTAGTTGCATTTTTGATGTAAATTGGTGGTGGCCTCACCTTATTTGTAATTTTGTGTCCAACTGTTTGCCACTGGTCATCTATTTTGTTGGTATATTGGGACGTTGACGGTTGTGATGACGATGGTTTGATGTTGGTTTTTAAGGAGATGTCTGATCTTTGGGGATGTACTTCCTTCATGCAGACATCGTCATAGGTTTTGGTCGGTGATTGAAGAGAGCGTATTTTGTCGTGCAGTTGGTTCATTTGGGCTGTAAGCAGCCTTATTTGTTCCATGGCGTCATTGTACTTCTTCTGGTAGTCGATGGTTGGTTGAGTAGTCATTGTAGCGATTTTCTTCGGGGCGTTTAAGCTACTGTGGATGGTTTTTTTCTTCCGTTTTATAGTCAATCGTTGGGCAGCACTGGGACCGTTGCCCGGCATCTGCGAACGCAAAATCCGGATACGGTCGTTTATTTTTTGTTTCGGTTTACCAATTTTGTAATAGTTTTCATAAGGTATCACCGAGATTTAAGTAATTTACACTATCACTTTACACAAAGAACAATGTTCTGTCACAGACCGTTCTTAATGACGGTACCACATTTATGGTTCACACGCGCACACGTGTTTTTTTGTTTTTTTTTTTTCTTTTCTTTCTGTCAAGCAGCGGCAGTGGCAAAACGTGTCTACACACTAAGACGATCAGAGTGGGAATAGGTAAAAACTGAATAAATTTATATTTATATGAACGTATGCTTCGCTTGAGGAGCTTGGCCGTTAATAGTATCACTGTGTTTAAAAGGATTATAACTTTTGTCTTTGTGTGTTTTTTCACTATAAATCTTATTCTATATACATTATTTGACAGAAGGATATTTATTGGTAAGTTGGAAAAAGTGTACTTATACTCAATTCTTCTTTTATGAACTCTGTAACTATATTTAACTTGTTATACTTAAGCAAATTTAAAAACAGAATGAAATTATTAAACTCTTATTGTATATTTGAGTATGCTACGATGTGTAAGGAGTTCGATAAAAAGCAAGAAACGAGACATGAATTAAAAAAAAAAACTTTTCAAATATTGTCAGTATTACATGAATTTTAATTTACAATTTTAACATCTAGTTTTTCTTTGAAGGTTACAAGCAAAATTTTCTTTTAGACCAATTACACTCTTAGATTATTAAACGTTTTTCGAGTTATATTACCTGTGGTCTAACGTTGGGTTGAATTTAGGGAGTCCCAATGTAGAAAGGGTCTGCAGTTGGATTAACGTCCGGATGGTTAAAGGTGCGATGGTTAGCTGGGTACCGATGAGTTGGGGCTCTACTTGCCCTTATAGTGCTCTTAATTTGGGTATACAAAATTCACTGGCACTGTTTTTGCCTCATCTGGTCACTGTTCATAGGCACAACACTCAAAAGTTACGTCGAGGCGCGTGTCCACTTTTACAAACTCGATAGAGCAAGGTTGTCGCGTCACCGAGATTTCGCTAATTCAGGAGTGGTAAGAGTCACAGGTGTTAGAAAGGTGGCGTGTTCACTTCTTTAATAAAACGCGAACAAAAACTGTCGCGGTCACCAATGTGGTGGTGTTATGTAGTGTGTCTGGCACGACACGGATTCACTTAACACCCACTACTTGATTCAAGGCAGCTGATTTTTTAAAATGAAACACCTTCACTTAATCTTCTTTTGTCTCTTTATTTATCTGACTGGAACAATGTTTATTTAAATTAGTTTTCACAGCATTCACTATTAGGCACCTTCAACAACATCAAAAGTCACGATAGTCTTATGAATTCGTTAATATTAAAGGTAAAATATAATAAAAACACTGAATGACGCAAGTCCACTGAAAACGGTTTTAATCGAATGTTCCCTTTAAAATTAACTTAAGCGATACGGCGTGATTAGAAATAATAGCAAACTGGTAAATAAACTGCTGACGGAATAAAATGTCGAGACTCGCCACACACAAGTCGACTCCAAGGAAAAGGCTGAATGACTGATTGGAACTCATCAAAGAAAAGGGAACCTCAAAGAAACTGAAAAAGGGGAGGAGTTACACGATTAACTCGAGGTAGTTAATCGTGATTGGACCGGGTGAGATAGGCATACATTATGCATGTGTGCGTATGCCATGCATACGATCGTTCGGCGACCGTGGATGGAGGCCAACATCGCTAATGCATTTTCCATGAATGTAAACACTAACATCTGGGGTGCGAAAGACCCAAACCGAAGATTTGGTCATCCTAATGGGAGGCCATAAATCAACATTTCGGTTGACGATGTTTAAATATTGCAACGAACATAGGGTGCAACCATTGCCAGATGTTGAAAGTAAACATTTTCTGGCTGCATCTTGTTCGTTGCTTGATTGCGGTCCCTGAACGTGGGGACCGATAATTGGAAACCAGCGATTGCTGGTAATTGGGGAAATGTTTGGTTTGCGTCAGCCGAAACCTTGTCGGCGGTAGCAAACCAATGGGAGCAAATAGCCGCATGCAAGAAGTGCCAAGGTCAAACAAATAAAACGAGTCAACAAGGAACTCCTTGTTGATGTTGTTTCCATAGCATAAGGCTATGGAAACAAGCTGCCCTGGCAGAATGTATGCCTAAAGATAGGATTTCAAATGCCACAGCAATGTGATGATTTTGCCGTGGACTTATGCTTTTTTTTAGGAAATAATGTATGCCCGGGGGTGGATTTTCGATGCCACGGCAAGGTGATAAGCTTTGCCGTGGATTTAATGTTTTTTTAGGAGTTAATGCCTGCCCGAGGGTGAGTTTTCGATGCCACGGCAAGGTGATAAGCTTTGCCGTGGACTTAATGTCTTTTAGGAATTAATGCCTGCCCGAGGGTGGGCTTTTGATGCCACGGCAAGGTGATAAGCTTTGCCGTGGACTTAATGTCTTTCAGGGGTGGTGTTGGAGAAAAAGGGGTTTGGAAGGAAAACCCCCCACAGAATAGGTAAGCTGCCTAACGGATATTCGAAACAGTTATCCGATTGGGTAACCGTATTAATTCCAGCGATTTGGCTGGGGGTAAATGCCGTAGCAAGGTTACGCAACCTTGCTGAAGTTCGACCAAGAGGTAAGTCGTTCGCCTGGAATAGTGGGGATCGAGCGATGTATGGCTCTTCGGGCCCTGAAAAGCCCCACACTACTATATCTAAAGCAATTCTTTCAAAAGGTTTGGAGCTTGTTGTGGTTATCTTCATAGGAATTCTAGGATTCCTTCCACTTTTGTTTATCTGGCAGGAGGCACATTTTCTAATATACGCTGCAACGTCAGCGGTCATTGTGCGCCAGTAATAGTTTTGTTTCAATCTTTTGATTGTTCGGGTGGCTCCTTGGTGTCCTCCGAAAGGTGAGTTGTGGTATTCCGCGAGTAACTTTTGCATTTCGTTAGGATCTGTTAGAAGCTTCTTTTTATTGGAGAAAACGTACATTGTCACGTTGAGGTGAGCAAAAGTTTCTTTTAGCAAGTTATTAAGTGTTACTTTTGATTCGTTTTCTATGAAGGGCACTAAAATTCCAATGGAATTGAAATTCCGGTCTTTGCAAATCTTCTTCAGATCAATAAGGGAACTCTTAGCGGTTTCCTGGTCGCTTAGGTTTCTGAAAGGCAGTGGCAATGTGATGGCGCATAACCCATCTCGCTCATGAAACGTAATTTTACCTACGTCTGGCTTGGTGCAGTTTGGGATTCTTCCTGCCAGGTTTTCTTCCTCAGCAGAGTCTATCAATGGGAGGATTATAATACGTAGTCCAAGTTTTTTCTTGGTATAGATGGACCCTGTTTGTTCTTGCCATACAAGATTGGTAGTATCTTTGTATGATTGTGCAGCCACATCTTCTTCGAGTTTGGCTTTATTTCGTGTGGTGACGAGGATATTATTTTTGATGGAATCGACTGGGGTAGTCATTGTTATACGGCTGAGAGCATCAGCATTTGCATTTTGCTTTCCTTTTTTATGGACGATTGTGTACTCATACTCTTCGAGTAGAATTCTCCATCGCATAAGTCTGGATGTAGGATCTTTTCGTCCTATAAGCCACTGTAGGGAGCTATGGTCAGTGACTATAGTAAATTTTCGTCCGTAAACGTATGGTCGGAACTGGGCTAGTGCAAAAACGATTGCCAATAATTCCTTTTCGGATGTTGTATATCGAGTTTCTGCGTCGTTTAAAGTTCGGCTAGCGAAAGCAATAGGTTTATCTTGTCCTATTGTACCTTGAGATAGCACTGCTCCTAACGCAACATTGCTAGCATCCGTAGTTATTATAAACTCCCGGTTAAAGTCTGGATAAGCCAGTATTGGTGGGGTAATAACCTTTCTTTTTAGAGTTGTGAATGCCTCGTCACAAAAGGCATCCCAATAAAATGGAACATTCTTCCTGAGCAATCTGCTTAAAGGTTTTGCCAGTTCGGCGAAATTAGGGATAAATTTTCTATAGTAGCCTACAAAACCGAGAAAAGATTTTACATCTTTTTGTTTCTTGGGCGTTGGAAACGTTTTCACCGCTTTAGTTTTTTCTGGATCTGGTTTTATACCTTCCTTTGAAATAACATGCCCTAAGTAGGTGAGCTCCTTCCTTATGAAGTGACACTTTTCTGGTTGTATTTTCAGATTGTGCCTTTGTAATCGCTCGAAAATTCTGGTAAGTCGGGAATTGTGATCGTTCAGATCGTATCCGTAAATTACAATATCATCTACATAGACGAAACATTCTATTCCTTGGAGACTCATGAGTACATTATTCATAAGCCTTTGGAATGTGGCGGGTGCGTTTTTAAGTCCGAAGGGCATTCGATTATATTCGTAATGTCCGAAGGGTGTGCTAAACGCTGTTTTTGCCTTGTCTCTATTGTCCATGCATATTTGGTGGAAACCATTTGCTAGATCTAAAGTGCTAAAATATTTAGCTTTTCCTAGCTGGTGTAGCGTTCTACGAACGCACAAGTCTACTCAGGTAAGGTTCCTATCTTCAAAGAACGTACTTACCTGAGAGCGTTGCACGCGCCCACAGACGCGTGCCCCAAAGCCCGCGATAGGGCCTGCAACTCGCAGCCAACGTTGAGACCGACACCAAAAAAGCAAGGAACTGAACGTTCCCAAAGCTTTTTAGGTCAAGCTCAACAATTATAACTCTTCATGCCTGAAACAAAGGCATAAACATCCATGCGTTCTAATCCTAAGAAAAAAAACCAATTCCCAAAATGCCATACATGCTGCCTGCGCCCAGGAACATCTCATCGAACCGGCAATTCCGAAATTCGATACAAAAGAATTGCTACATCAAAGAATGAGCCGATCAACGGATGCACGTGCGGGTAATCTAACGCGAGGACCACCCAAATCCGTTGAACAACAGAAGGCAGCCACGACCTATCGCAATCGAATATATCTCAACGAGATATCCGATGATTTATGAGGAGTTAAGCCAACAAAGGCAATACTCCGGTCCCACGGCCACGCTAGAATTTCGCACCATTATAAAGATCTAATGGATTTCGATTCCGGGTACAAGTTCAAATAACACCCACCGACTGCACGTCAAAACAATCGCCGAATATCTCTGGTCTGGGCGCCAGATGTTCTGTGCAAACAGAAGGCTGTGGAAATGAAACTCTCTCAGCGATAATGATGATGTATGCAAGATGACCTTCCCCTTCCAGGAAACAAAAAAATATCCCGTGGGAGGTGATAACATGCTGCTAACAGAAATTCGGAAGTTCTGTTAGCAGAGCAAATAGGGAATTTGTTTTTGGATAGATACAGATACCAGTTTTGAATCTGGGTATCGTGTGAGCAGGACATGGTTGAGGGCGGCAGAGTGATTTCGATCGGGAGACGACGAGGAGGATAATTTTGAGAGTATAAGGAGCAGAGTGTGCATTTTCGAAGTTAGAAAAACAAAGTAACGTCGAGTGTTGAACGTACGTGCGGTGTAGTGAAGCGCTTTAAAATCTTCTATTTTGATTTTAATATCAAATATAAAACAAAACAAAACATTTCTCGGAGTTTCATTTGTGTACTGAACTAAGTTTTCGTGTGTCGCTGTGAACAGTGTTCGGCGGAGCACTCTAACGTAAGTAGCTATTGACATTCCATACTAATAGGCCAACATTCGTCAAAGTCCTATCCGTTAAAATAAACTCCGCTAAAATTGGTGACTGCCCGACGCGCGAATTTAAAAGTGAACACGCACCAAATATAAATAAGAACACGCGAAAAACAAATTTTTTTAGAACAGTGAACACGCGCGAAAGACAAAAAGCAAAGTGAATACGACCGAAAACGAACGCGACTTAAAACGCAGACAGTGCCGAAAAATTACAAAAATAAAACAGTGCCGAAAAACAACACAGACAGTACCAGTAGAGGAAGAGTTCCAGTACCAGTGCCAGTGCGAAGTGACCCAAAAACCACCGAATAGCAGCCATCCTCGCCACGAAGCAGGACCCACCTCGACGCCCACGGACGCAGATTCAAGCAGGACAAATCGCAAGTTTTTGTAAAAAATTTTCTTTTCTTGTAAAATATATCTATTCCTTTTTTTTTTTTTTTTTTTTTTTTTCTCTCCCTTGAGCTCCCTCTGAGCCAAGAAACGTAACGTACATAGAGCTCCTTTTGAGCCGAAAAGTGAAAAGCCAATTTGAAATTTACAAAGCTCCTTCTGAGGCAAGGCAAAAATCAGTGTAAATTTATAAAACTCCTTTCGAGCAAATACAAAACGTAGAACGAACTATGTATATGCATGTAAGGCAGACCTTTTTACAGCCATAATAGTAATAAGAAAACGGTCTACTATAGAAATATTTCGAAATATAGAATAAATTAATAACAACAGGTTAACCTTAAGTATACGCTCCAAAAGCAAAACGTTTTTTTTTATTTTACTCCCTATTTCAATTATTGTGATGAGTAGAAATTAAGCAAAAATCCAAGTGTTTTAATCGGCAGTTGAAATTGTTACGAAAAAGTGAAAAAGGATTGTATCGTTTGGATTTCGTTTCTCGTCGATACTTTTAAATCTGTTACTAGCCAATCAAAATTAAATGTTTCACTTTTCCTATATTAAAACCTCATATTGATTTTGTTTACCGAGATTATCGAGCAGACTCGTAAAGATTAAGAGGAAAAGAATTAATTTAAATATATTTTTCATTTGTAATGATAAATACAAATAATTAGAGTAAAACGTAGCGCACCAACGAGAATTCCGTGACATTGTACTAAAAATAGCACCAAAGGAAGCACAGATACAAAGTGTCCAAAATAACAATTTTGTAAGCTCCTTCAGAGCCACGAAGCACACGCACGAACTAACGACACACTCGACGTTTCTTTCTTGTGACGACCGCGAAAACAGGCAAAAATTAAACCCCGTTAATAAAGGCAACGCAGAAACAGTTGCGAATCCGCGAAAAATCCTCGATTATTCTCATCTCCTCGTTCTTCTCGTCTTCCTCTGAACTGGAAAGCTCCTCTCCTTTCTGCTCCTAGCACCGTCGAATTAACCGAAGTATCCTTCTGGTAGGCACATCCTCGATTCACCGTTGGAAATTAGATATTATCCTCTGGTGTAGGCCCATCCTTTTACTATCTTTGGAAATCAGATAGCATCCTTTGTGCTAGGCCTTTTCCCCTGTCATATCTTTGGAATCAGCAGGTCGTTTTACCGCGTTCCACTCGAAAAAACTTCTCGAAAAAAGTAAACGCGAACCTCTCGTTAACAAGCGATCCGCACACCGAGCGACAGATTTTCGACGCGAAACTTTTGAAAGTAGATGCCAACCACAAGGTCGCAAGCTTCGATACAGAAAGCGAAAACGTTGAGAGGAAATATAATCGCTCTCCCACAGAGAAAATTAACGCGAGACCTCCCCAAGTCGACATTAACCACCAGGTCGAAAAGCGCGGTTCAAAAAACGCAAATGGCAAACGACGCCCGACCTTCGCCAACGACATCACAGGCTCCTGCCCTCCGTCAAGAAGCCGACATCCCATTCCAGGCGGACCACCGCCCACAACTGCGTAACGCAATATTACCTGACTTCACGTCCGACGACCCAGACTACTGGTTCGGTTACGCCGAAAGAGTTTTCAGAGTGGAAGGAATCACCGACGAGGAAGTGAAATTCCTCGTGGTAACACGGGTACAAGACCCAAAATTGCTTCCATATGCGAAGTGTTTAATAAAAACCCCATCTCCGCAACCGTACACGGCGTTTAAGGAAATGGTGACTAACGCCTATAGCGAAACGCCGCAAAATCGCTTGCGACGTTTATTACGGTCGACCGACACCTCTGGGATGCGACCATCCCAGCGCGCCGCCTATTTCCGTGCGCTGGCTGGCACGGACATGTCCGAGACAGCCTTAACGGCTATATTTAGAGAGTCTTTGTCAGAATACGTTCAGGCAATCGTCGCGCCTCTAGCCGAATCTGGTCTCGATGAGCTAGCGCGACACGCCGAGGCAGTAATGGCCACGGATAGATCCCGAACGGATCTCCAATTCCTTCCGGCAACGAACCCCGCGCAAAATCCACCTCTGCCCCAACCACGAACCTCCACGGTAACGTGCACTCATGCAACACAGACGAGCAATGAGATAGAATGCTTAGGCAGGCAGGTCCAGCAGTTGCAAGCGCAACTGAATAACCTCAGCGTGGGGAACAATTCATGGCCTGGCCGTGACAGATCACGGCGACGAAGCAGGTCGCGCGAAAGCTTTAGACGCGGGCGTGGCAGATCGCGCACGCCAGCCAACGAAAATACCTTGGGCAGGTGTTACTTCCACCATCGTTTCGGGGCACAAGCCAGGAAGTGCAGGCAACCCTGCAACTGGTCACATGTGCCAGCAATACAGGCTAGTTCTTTAAACTAGAACTGCCGACCGTAGAAAAAGCGCAAACGGCCGGCAACCCCCAATTAAGTCGCTTGTCAATATACGATTCGAAGTTAAATATGGACTTCATTATTGACACAGGTGCGGATATTTCCGTTCTTCCGCGCTCATACGCACCTCCAAATCGGTTGCCGGGTAAATTGAGATTGTTCGCCGCGAACAATAGTCCAATTAAAACCTACGGACGGAAATTAGTAACACTAAAAATAGGCCTACGTCGACCAATTCGATGGTACTTCGTAGTGGCCGATGTGACCGAACCTCTAATAGGTTCGGACCTGCTGCGACACTACAAACTAGTAGTGGACGTAGCCAGCAACAGACTGATGGACCCGTTAACGTCTCTCTCTCAGCCAGTAAACGCAAAGGCGGGAGAGGCATTGACGTTAACGTGCACTGTCGCAAACGGACCATTCAGCGATCTGTTGCGAGAATTTGCGGATATAACAGTTCCGCTTAGCAATCCCCGACGCGCAAAGGCCGGCGTTTTCCATCACATTGAAACGCGCGGTCCCCCAGTGAGCCAACGCCCGCGCCGATTGGCTCCCGAAAAATTGCGCGAGGCTCGTGCAGAATTCGAGTATATGCTCGACTTAGAAATCTGCCAGCCGTCCGACAGCCCATGGGCGAGCCCACTTCATCTCGTCAAAAAGAGTAACGGCGAGTGGCGCCCATGTGGCGATTATCGAATGCTGAACGCAGTAACGACACCCGACCGATATCCGATAGCAAACCTGCACGACTTTTCTTATAAGCTGCAGGGGTGCGAAGTTTTCTCGACCCTCGACCTCACGAGGGCGTACCACCAAATTCCGGTGGCTCCCGAAGACATACCGAAAACCGCGGTAACCACACCTTTCGGACTATTCGAGTTCAAGGTGATGACATTCGGTCTCCGAAATGCAGCGCAAACGTTCCAGCGCTACATAGACTCAGCTCTCCGCGGACTTGACTTCTGCTATGCGTATATCGATGATATACTCATAGCATCGAAAAACATGACCGAACATCGCTCCCATTTGAAGCAAGTGTTCGAACGCCTCCGAGATTTCGGCCTGGTAATCAATCCAGACAAGTGCCACCTCGGAAAATCGGAAGTCAAGTACCTTGGCTATTGCATAAATGGCCAAGGCGTCCGCCCATTACAAGACAGGGTGGATGCACTAATGCAGTTTCCTCGCCCCAAGAATGTGCGAGAACTTAGGCGTTATCTGGGCATGTTAAACTTTTATCGCCCAACGCTTCGAAACGCCGCACAGGTCCAGGCTCCTCTGAATGAATACCTAGTAGGAGCCAAACGAAACGACAAACGACCGATTCAATGGACCGAGTCAGCTGACCAAGCTTTTCGCTTATCGAAAGAGCAGCTGGCGAACGCAACTTTGCTTCGACATCCCATCGAAGGAGCCCCATTGTCCATACAGTGTGACGCTTCCGACACTGCAATTGGGGCCGTACTCGAACAAGAGTGCGATGGTAAATGGGAACCGCTGGGCTTCTTCTCAAAAAAATTGAACCCGACCCAGCGACGATACAGTGCCTACGACAGGGAGTTACTAGCGATTTACTCCGCAGTAAAGTACTTCCGGCACATGGTCGAAGGACGCCAGTTGACGATCAAAACTGATCACAAACCATTGGTGTACGCTTTCCGAAAGAAAGCGGAAAGTTCAACCCCACGACAGGAACGGCACCTGGATTTCATCGGGCAATTTAGCACCCGAATCGAATATGTTCCAGGTGCAGACAACGTAATTGCAGACGCTTTTTCGCGTATCGATGCAATTAAACTCCGTGCGCAAATCGATGATGCCGACTTGGCACAAGCGCAAGGAGAGGACCATCAACTCGAGTCCCTATTGAAAGCGGAGACAGCACTAGTTATGCGTAAACTTCCTTTCAACGACTCAAACGATGAAGTCTGGTGTGATGTATCGACGGGGACAGCTCGCCCCTACATCCCAGAAAAGTTTCGAAGGAATGTGTACGAAACATTCCATAACCCAGCCCACCCAAGCGGACGCGCAACCGCTGCGGCCGTCCGACGTAAATTCGTCTGGCCACATATGGCCAAAGACATCACAAATTGGGCACGTAATTGTTTGCAATGTCAACGTTGCAAAGTCGATCGACACAACGTGCTACAACCAGCACAGTTTAAGCTCCCCGAGGCACGATTCGCCCATGTACACATCGACATTGTGGGACCGCTTACGCCGTCGAGAGGTTACATGTACCTCCTGACGATAATCGATCGCTTCACTCGGTGGCCAGAAGCAGTGCCACTACGAACAGTGACCGCGGAGAATGTAGCCAAAGCATTCTATTCGACTTGGGTCACACGTTTCGGCGTCCCAGCCACTCTCACAGCTGATCGAGGACCACAGTTCGAGGCAGCGATTTTCAGGCAGCTGACCGATCTACTCGGCTGCCAACAAAGCCACACGACAGCTTATCACCCCCAGTCCAATGGGATGATTGAACGATGGCATCGCTCACTGAAAGCCTCACTGATGTGTCACGACGATAATCAATGGCTGGACGTACTACCGACAGTTCTTTTAGGCTTGCGCACAAGCATAAAAGAAGACCTGGGAGCCTCAGCAGCAGATCTGACTTACGGAACCAATCTGCGCCTCCCAGGAGAGTTCTTCGCCGATGGAGAACCACCGCTCGAACAGTTGCCAAATTTGGAAAACCTACGCAAACTTATGCGAAAGGTCAGGGCAACACCTGTCGCCAGACACGGTTCCAAGAGGATATTTGTTCACCCAGAGATGGACAGCTGCACGCACGTCTTCATCAGGGTGGACAAAGTTAGGAAACCTCTAGAACCGCCCTACGAAGGGCCATACAGGGTGCTGGATCGGATAAACAACCGTGTTTTCTCTGTAGACATCGACGGCAAGCCGTACACCGTCAGCGTCGAAAGATTGAAACCGTGCCACCTGGAACTACCACCAGATACCGTACTGGGAGAAGTGCATCAACAACCAGCGGCGGTAGCCGAAACCTGCCCCGTACGCCACCCAGCAGACTCCCACGAAACGCCAGGCACGTCAAATGTTGAGAATCAACCGAACCCCCGCGAAATGGTCGCGCGCGGGGCGTCGGACATCCTACACGGACCGATAACGCGGCAGCGCGCCCGAGATCTGCGCGCACAAGAAGACGCTGCGAAGATTCTCAATGTACGGCAACCTGAAACCCCAACTTCTGACAAGCGAAAAAGAACGACGAACGCGCTAACTTTCGCTCCTCTACCACCCAAACACCGCCCAATACGGAAGGGAGCACGCTCGTAAAACTCAACTACACCCCCCAAGCAACTAACTACCTCATATCGTGACTACGTCACTAGGGGGGGAGTGATGTAGCGTTCTACGAACGCACAAGTCTACTCAGGTAAGGTTCCTATCTTCAAAGAACGTACTTACCTGAGAGCGTTGCACGCGCCCACAGACGCGTGCCCCAAAGCCCGCGATAGGGCCTGCAACTCGCAGCCAACGTTGAGACCGACACCAAAAAAGCAAGGAACTGAACGTTCCCAAAGCTTTTTAGGTCAAGCTCAACAATTATAACTCTTCATGCCTGAAACAAAGGCATAAACATCCATGCGTTCTAATCCTAAGAAAAAAAACCAATTCCCAAAATGCCATACATGCTGCCTGCGCCCAGGAACATTTCATCGAACCGGCAATTCCGAAATTCGATACAAAAGAATTGCTACATCAAAGAATGAGCCGATCAACGGATGCACGTGCGGGTAATCTAACGCGAGGACCACCCAAATCCGTTGAACAACAGAAGGCAGCCACGACCTATCGCAATCGAATATATCTCAACGAGATATCCGATGATTTATGAGGAGTTAAGCCAACAAAGGCAATACTCCGGTCCCACGGCCACGCTAGAATTTCGCACCATTATAAAGATCTAATGGATTTCGATTCCGGGTACAAGTTCAAATAACACCCACCGACTGCACGTCAAAACAATCGCCGAATATCTCTGGTCTGGGCGCCAGATGTTCTGTGCAAACAGAAGGCTGTGGAAATGAAACTCTCTCAGCGATAATGATGATGTATGCAAGATGACCTTCCCCTTCCAGGAAACAAAAAAATATCCCGTGGGAGGTGATAACATGCTGCTAACAGAAATTCGGAAGTTCTGTTAGCAGAGCAAATAGGGAATTTGTTTTTGGATAGATACAGATACCAGTTTTGAATCTGGGTATCGTGTGAGCAGGACATGGTTGAGGGCGGCAGAGTGATTTCGATCGGGAGACGACGAGGAGGATAATTTTGAGAGTATAAGGAGCAGAGTGTGCATTTTCGAAGTTAGAAAAACAAAGTAACGTCGAGTGTTGAACGTACGTGCGGTGTAGTGAAGCGCTTTAAAATCTTCTATTTTGATTTTAATATCAAATATAAAACAAAACAAAACATTTCTCGGAGTTTCATTTGTGTACTGAACTAAGTTTTCGTGTGTCGCTGTGAACAGTGTTCGGCGGAGCACTCTAACGTAAGTAGCTATTGACATTCCATACTAATAGGCCAACATTCGTCAAAGTCCTATCCGTTAAAATAAACTCCGCCAAACTGGTCCAAAATATCTGTAATATTGGGCAATGGATATGCATCTCCGACTGTTATTTTATTTAAGGCTCTAAAGTCGACAACCACTCTCCACCGTTTTGTCCCATCAGGTCCTGCCTTCTTGGGTACTAGTAAGAGAGGGGAATTCCAAGGACTGAAACTTGGTTGTACCACGCCATCCTGAAGCATTTCATTCACTTGTTTGTGGATTTCTTGCTTCGAGCTATCTGGGAGGCGATATGGTCTTATGTAAAGTGGGGGCTTTCCTTCTTCAGTGATGATCTGATGCTCTATGGCGTCAGTGTGTGTGAGATGGTCGCCCTCTAAGTAAAAGAGATCGTTAAATCTGCGGCAGATGTCTAGGATAGATATCCTTTCCTCCTGGTTACAATGACGCAACTCTAGGAGTGATTCTAGCCGTTCAAGCCTATTTTTTAGAAAGTTCTTAGTTTCATCCGCCTGTAACACATTGTAGTCATCCAGATCTTCCCATTCGACTTCTATGTCGTTGGTGCTTACTTCTTGATCGGTGTCTAATGTGTTCATTAATAATACCTTTATTTTGTTGTCCTGTGGTGTTGTCAAACTATTACCCAGATATATCCCTGGCATGATCTCGGATTTTTTAATAATCAGTTCTTGACTGGATTTTCCTTTAAAGGGAATCTCCATTATTTGTTGAGATCGTGAATGCAATTTTATGTAGTCGACCGTGGTGTTTCGTTTTAAATTTACTGACGGTATTAGAGTTTCAGGTTCATGTTTTCCTGAACTCAGTTTTTCGGCAGTTTCCTTACCTTTTCTGTTACCACAAACTTTACTTAAATGGGGAGAGGAAGATTCAAGGGTGGTTGGTTTCGTTGTGTTTGTCACAGCATCAGATCCGGCCCGTAGACAAACGGATTCGGATGTTGACTCACGAACGGTGTTATCCAATTTTTCAAGAATGCCTGTATTACTCGAGGAAGATACCTCGTAAGGCGTGGCCTTCTGAATATTTTCCTTGACCTCATTTTTGTTCCCTAAAGGCTGCTCGAGTTCTACCATAGTTCTCTTCTTTACAGCGAATTTAAGGAATCCCTTTTCAAAGTTAATGTGGCACTGGTGCTTCGCAAGGAAATCGCTTCCCAGTATGCCATCGTGTTGGAAGTCTACATTGCTTCCCACTACAAATAGGTTATGCTTAAAGGGTATGGAGTGCATATCAGTTCTGAATTCGAACTCCCCCAATACCTTTCCGCATGTGCTGACCGTTTTCCCAGCAATGGTGGATATAGTCACTGAGTCTGAATTATCTACAGATCGTTCAATATATAAGTTGTCTAATTTGATAAGACTGATGTCGGCGCCTGTATCGATGAGGAAAGTCGAGTATTGTTTATCCGATGGATTAAATTTTACACGTATAACTGGCTCCTTAAATTCAGGGCAGAAAAATACGCGCATTTGAAAATTTACATCGGGATGGGGTGTATATCGGCGATTGTCTGCACTCGAGAAGGATTGCCGTTGCTCGCTGCCCGAGTGAGTTCGTTTCCCTGTTGTGAATTGGATACCCTGTTAATATTTTGATTTTGTCGTGTATTTCGATTTTCAATCTGGGGCGAGTTTCTCATTGTCCTGTTTTGAGATTGATTGGGCTGAGTTCTGAAAGGATTTCGACTCGTTGAAGGTTGGTCCTGGTTTCGCATATGAGCTAACCTGGTTCTGCACTCTGCCTGAGTGTGATTATACTTCCGACAGTATGTGCATTGGAGACGTTCAACCTCTGTCTTAATGCGTTGGGGGACGAAATTTGGAAAATTTGTGTTGCGATAACAAGTCGCAGAAGTATGTCCCCTCTTGTTGCATGTTTGGCAAACAATTAGTTGGTTTCTCCTAAAATTGTTAGTGGAAGTTTGCATTGAGTTATCGCTGTTCAATCTTTGAGATTGTTCCAAAGTGTAGCTAATGGCCGCTTTGAGATTTGAAGCCCTATGTGCTTTTACTAAGATTTTGAGACTGGAATTTCTTATCCCATCCTCAACCGTATTTAAAGCGAGTCTTTGATTTTCAGCCAGAAGATAAGTTCTGACTGCAGGATCAGGTGAACTAGCGTATGTGGCGCTGTCCAATTCATGCAGGTGGTGTGTGAGTCTAGTTGAAAATTCTTTCACACCCTCCTTGCTATCCTGTTTTGTTGCCACTAAGTTATTTTGGGCAGCAGACCTAGAGATTAGAGCTTTAAATTCTCCCTCCAATTCAGATACCAAATCTTCCCATGTAGAAATAATTTTATGTCTGATAGAATCACGCGCCGGTCCCTGCAATCTGGTTTTGACCACCCTTAGAATGAAGGACTTCTGATTGTCATCTTGTGCTTGTGAGAACAAAATGTCTCCACAAGAGACGAAACCCTCTAATTCGTCAGGATTACCGTTAAATATCGGCACGAGTCCCAGTATGTCACTTAATCCTATTGGTAAGTTCATTCTAGAACTCTGTTCGCGTGTTTCCATACGTACGGTTTCCGATATTTCGTCTTCGCGATTTTGTATGAGCTCGGGCTCGGGTCTCTGCGAACGCGTTCCCGGTTTATTTTTGTCGCTCACGACGTATTTGTGAAACAGACCTTCCCAAATGATGGTAAAAAGGGGTAGAGAACCAAGAGATGAGATCTTCATCGTTGTTGGGTAAGATGGCCAAGAGAAAAGACAAGACCAACGACAAGAGAAGTGTCTTCAAACTCAGTTAGTTTTGATCCTATTAGAAAACCTTTGTTCTACTTAAGGTGAGAGAATCCACCTTTTCGCCCTATGGGAAAAGTGTCTAAACCTAAAATGGATTTTCGAAGAGCCACAGATGAGTCAAAGGAAAAGATTCAACCCAAAGAAAATTTTCCAAAACAGACGCTAAGGACAAGGACCAAGAATTTTGATTTGTTCGTTATTGTTTTAGCTTGTCACGTAAGAAAAATCTTCCCAAAAGAAAATGTATGTATATATGTTTATGTGTATAATTAATTAAAGTATATATCAAAAATAAATAATAAAACCAAATTTGTAGTTAATTTTTGTGTGGGGGGTTTTTTATTTTGTCCCCTTTTGAAGAATAAAATTGTTGATATTTTTGAAAAATAAATGTGTATATGTATATGTTTATAAGAATTAAAAATGGTTTTATAAGTTTATTAAAAATGTTTTCTATGAGTTGAAATAGTTTTGGAAAATATATGCATATTGTCTATGTGTAAAAATTTGATAAAATGATCGAATAAATTTATTTGTAACAAGATATATTGAAATTTTGCCTAGAAAAAAAAATTTCTATAGTTCACTTGATTGATTTTGTATTATTCTTTTATCCCATTATTGCACTTGTGTGGATATTTGTATTTTTGTGGTGTATATTCTCATTAGAAGAGAAGGAGAAAAAAAAAAAAAATATAAAATCAAATTTCATTTAAATCCACAAATCAAAATTTAGGGGGTTTTCTTGATCCCCATGTGAAAAGAAAATTTTTATTTCAAATTACGGAAAAGTATTTAAAAAGAAAGACAAATAACAAAATTTAACTTGTTCTTGGCATACCCTTTCAATTTACAAATTTTCAAAATTAAAAGGAATTTATTTTTCACTATCACCGGAATCGTATGATTTAATTTTTTTTCACTTTTCACTTTACTATAATAAAATTTCGTACCTGTGATTTCTAGCTGCAGGTTTGTTGGGTGTCCTGTTGTTTGTCGTCACTAGCTGCTTGGTCCTGGTGTTGCCGCTGCATCAGGAATCCCGGTCTATCCTTGGCTGCTCGTTGTTATTTTTCACACTGTTACCTCTCCTCGGTGTATGCCCCAGAGGAACGCTTTTACCACTTTAGAATATTTAAAATTTACTATTTTGTAACTATTGCCGGTGTTTAGCCCCGGGCACGCTGTTTTTATCGGAATTAATTTTCCTGTTGGTAGCGGGATCTATAGATATCCCACTCGTGTATTCTCCCTCTGGTAGGGGATGTTTGGACCAGTCTAATCCACTGCCTAGTTCGTATTTTATTGGTAGGGGATGTTGGGATCCCAAACCGCTGCCACCATAATTTTTTGTTGTACTTCTGGTTTCGGGGAGCGTGTGTCTTAATCCTTAAAAGGACTAAGAGATCTCTTATAAAAGTTCCCGAAAACCTGTCGCACAACAGGGTTCGTTTGCCGTGCTTTCTTTGATCCAAAGGGAAGAGCAACGTCCTTAGATATGGGTCGAATGTCCTTTTCTTCTTTTGGTCTTCCAGGCCAGGTGAAATGAAAAACCGGGTTGTTTTAGTTTTCAGATTTTATTTCTTCTCCCACTGGGGTATCTCCTCCAGGGACAAGATACGAATTTAAACTGCGGCCCGGAGATCACGAAACCATTCCTTTATAAAGGAAAAGCAATCGAAAATTGTATCTCAAAGATACACATTTTCGTGCAACAATCTCGATCTTTTGGATATTTCGAGCGAGATGTTGTGTTTACACAAGATAAGAAATCAATTTCTTGAATTCTTACGAAACCATTACGCAGATGTGTGAATGTATCTGCTTTTGAGTTTTTGTTTGTTTAACTCAATGGAATTTTTAGGATAGAGATAACAATCTCTGAATTTTGGATTTGGGTGATGCTGTGGAGCAAATATAGAACAATAAACGAATATTAGATTCGTTTATTGTGAATTTTAATTTTAATTCGGATTTTGGATTAAACTTCGCCGTGGGGGCAAATGTTATGCGAAAAACGAATTTTGATTCGTTTATTGCGAATTTTGGGTTATGTTTGGGTTTTTGTGGGTTTTGATAGGATTTTGGATTAGGAATGGGAGAAAAAGATGGTAGGGCTTTTTGGAGCACTACACACGACCCATCAAATATCCCGGAATCCAAAGGAGGGTAAAATAAAAACTGATGAACTTGATCCGTGAAAAAGAAAAAGAAACAAAAACCGCAACGCATCGATCACCAGGAGTAAATAAAAGGCACTGTTTGGGTCTATTGTTCTTTTTATTTCGACGATTCTAAAATTTGGTTAATCCTAATTCAAAAGGTATATAGGGGTGTCTAAAATAAATGAAAATTCGCTGCTTGGTAGTGACGCGAAACGGAAATAAAAGGCGTAGTAACTTATCTCTTTTTCTATTCACGGAAGTCCAACGCTGGGAAGTGATGAGGTGGGCGGTATCAGTTGCGTCGCCGTGATGCTTAGAGATGCGTTGGGGCTCTACTTGCCCTTTACCGAGTTTTTCTCAAAACGCAGCACTGGTCACTTTCACTGGATGCTGCTTAATGAGTTGTTTCACTTAATGGTCACTGGCACCAAAGTCATCGTACACCTACACAAAAACTAGAGCAAATATAAAATCGTTTGACATGAGGGAAGGAAATATAACCGTACACCAAGTTTATGTTTTCTATTCTTCTGCAGTTTAATTAATTCTAAATAAACTTATTGAATTAAAAATTTACTAATAATCACCGAATGTGCCTTCGTTAACTTCTATTGTATTGTATATGGTATGATAAAATGATTAAAACAAAACACGGAAAAATATACGGCTCATTGAGAATCGGTACTAATTTACAATCTCAAATGTGAAAAGGCAACGAAAATATAAAACTTATCTTAACTTAGCTATTGAGTTGCGAAAATTCTTTATTTTTTGTGCATACTATGAATTTGGTATTTAAAATTTCACAATGTTTAGGATTAAGCACTAGAAAAGATAAAAAGGGTAAGAAAAGCGATCCACGGTCAGCGTCGAAAGGCTTAAGCCCTGTTTTCTGAAAGCTTCCGCTCCAGAACTACCCCCATCTGCTGACACCACTCCTACTCCACCAGCACAACCTCCCCGTACTCGCGCTCAAGCGTGCGCCCATGCCCAACTAACCTCCTCCTAATCTGCCTTACCTGTTTCGTGACTACGTCACTGGGGAGGGAGTGAGTGGGGCTTTTCAGGGCCCGAAGAGCCATACATCGCTCGATCCCCACTATTCCAAGCGATGCGACTTACCTCGAAGTCGAACTTTCAGCAAGGTTACGTAAACTTGCTACGGCATTAACCGCCAGCCAGATTGCTGGAATTAATTCGGTTATCCCCAAGGATAACCGACATAAATATTTATTAGGCAGCTTACCTTTCTTTGGGGGTTTTCTCCAAACCCTTTTTTTTTCTCTCCACCACCATACCTGAAAACATTAAGTCCACGGCAAAGATTATCACCTAGCCGTGGCATCGAAAAATTCACCCTCGGGCATGCATTGCATCCAGTGCATCTCGTTCCCATTGCCTTATGCCATGGAAACAAAAACAACACGGAGTTCCTTGATTACTCGTTTTTTTTGTTTGTCCATGGCACCCCTAGCATGCGGCTACCAGGTCTCATCAGTTTGCCACCGCCGACAAGTTTTCGGCTGATGCAAAGCAAACATTCACTAATTACCAGCAATAGCTGGTTTCTTATTATCGGCCTCCACCGATCAGGGACCGCAAACAAGCAACGAATTGGATGCAGCCATCAAGTGTTTACTTTTAACATCTGGCAATGGCTGCACCCTATATTCGTTGCAATACCAAAACATAGCATTCGCACCACAGATTATTTATGGTATACCAATCCCCTATTAACGGCCGCCAACCGTCGGCGGACCTGGGAAATTTCACGCCCATCAACCCAAATGTTGATTTATGGCCTCTCCTAGGGTGACCAGATCTTCGATTTGTGTTGCTTTTACCCCAGATGGTTCGGTTGCCGGCAAGTATTACACAATCAATTGTGTACACAGCCGCAGGCCATGCATTGTTTGTATACGCAGGAGATGCAGTTGCGACGCTCGCATCCATCCTCGATCACCGGACGATCGTATGCGATGCATACACATACATGCGAAATGTATGCCATATTCCCCGGTCCAATCACGATTGACTGCCTCGAGTTGATCGTGCAGCTCCTCCCCTTTTACGGTTTTCTTTGCGATGTCTTTCTGTCTGCAGCAAATGAAAGACAGGTCAGATGAGAGTCGCCCAACTAGGCACCCGGGAGGTTTTGGCGTTTTAATCGCATTTAAAAATCAATCAAATTCCTTCCAAATCGAGTTTCTTTTAGTGCGCCAGAGTTGTCGTTCGCGAGTCCTGTGGATGTACGAGTTTAATGATGTGTTCCGCGTATTTCAAATATTAATAAAAGTTAAAAACCAAAACCGAAACAAATACCCTTTAAAATATTTACAAACCAAGTACAACTTAAAGCAGCGAATTTTCATTTATTTTAGACACCCCTATATTCCTTTTGAATTAGGATAAACCAAATTTTAGAATCGTCGAAATAAAAAGAACAATAGACCCAAACAGTGTCTTTTATTTACTCATGGTGATCGATGCGTTGCGGTTTTTGTTTCTTTTTCACGGAAGCAGTGACAATCAGTGGTGTTGTTAGTGAAACAGCACCGTACGCCGGTGCACTCTACTAATAATTAACCACAGATTAACCCAGTAACCAAGCCGCCAAACATGCCCCCCCCCCCCCCCCCCCCCCCCCCCCCCATTATTTTACCCATAGATGATATTCTCATATATAGTTTTAAGATAATTGTTAAGTTTTATCGCTTGTACTAAGCTGAATATACGAGGGTTCTGCCCTCACTAAACTAAACTAAACTCTAACTACTTGGGTGGTGGGATGGTGGGAAAGAAACCGTACAAGACCGGTGTGTCTTGAGTGCGGTAGTAAACGCATATCACGTCTTTGGCGTTGATCACGAATCCAAAATGTGCCGCCCTCTTATACTCTGTGGCGACAGAGATTTGTTAAAAATGTAACTTAAAAATTCCAAGAAGCATAAACAGGATATGGTGTGTGCTTCAATTAGAATGGGGTCCTAGGAAATGGAGGGGAATTTGGTTGAACAAATTCCCGGAAGGAAACATTATGAAATGTATTAAGGCATTTCATAATGTTAGGGTTATTGGGAATTGAATCAATGTGCGACAAATGGATTTTTGGTTTAATTTGTCGCTTATATGATTCATGTGGGGAAGGTATTGGGATATTGGTTGACGAATTTCGCGGAAGACACAACCATGAATTTGGTTGAGGGTTATTAGGAATTGAGTGCGGGTGGTGATTTAGGATTACTACATCATAATGGCATCTGTGTGAGTATCACTTTTAAGAGTTGTGGTGTCGCCGTTGTTGCTACGGTCCTTGCTTGTGTAGCAGACGATGATATTTAATTAATTACAACTCTATGAGCAATCCATTGTTATGAAATGATAGCAAGTAATGTCGATACGTTGACAACATACGATGATCTAGTTCCAGGTAATTTTATTTGTATATATTTATTGTTTTGTATATATAATAAATGGCGTAATCCTGCTTCGACAGGTCTTCTTGTGGCCGTACATTCAACAATTGTAAAGGGGACATTAGCCTTCGATGGGTAGTATAGGGTGATGAAACAACTTGGAAATGGATACGAGCGAAGGAAGATTATCATTATCGAAAGACATGCAACTAGATCCCTGGCGGCCGATTAGAAGGTGTATGAAGGCGAATAACAGACCGTGCTCGGGTTAAGTAAACTTAATCAAAGTGATCTAATAGAACGTCGGTTCTTTTATAGACCACATGAGCTCGAAGAATTGTATGATCTCAATTTGATACATTACCTCAATTATTGGCCACAACGCCAATTGAATCTCTAATTTCGGAGTAATCACGTTCGTTATCATTTCTGAGGCCCTTAAATATTCAATCGTTCAGGGAGGTAATAAAGCAGCAACAGCTTCATGTAGCTTGGACACAGATTCCTATTTGCCAAAAGTTTTAGTCTAATGTTTACCTTTAGAATTCGTAGTCATTAGAATTTATATAGTTCGTGTGATGACTTCCTAAAGTGTGTTGAGTTTGTCCTATGTGAACGCTAATCAAAACGTTATTCGAGCTCGTTCAGCTAAAAGCTTTCCGCTGGCGTTCAGCTTCCTTGTAGATTCTCCATCCAGCAACTAACATTAACCTATTCGCAGTAATGGTGATCTAACCTGCGTATGGTTGGATGTTCTAATCTGCGTCCATGGTATCCGCCTTTGCGGGGAACACTGAACCCCATGCCCCCAAAATGATTAACCACAGAGCTCTGCCACTCGGACACACGGTACACTAAATACCAGGCGATGGTGGCTTTGGTTGACGTACACAGCTACACGAGATAAGAAACTTGATGATACGTCGATCTAAACGCTGTCCGAGGTGTATTCACTGTGGCAAAACACAAAAGAGCACTATGTCTGAAGTATTGATGATTTAACACAACTCTGTGAGTAGTTTCATTAGAGTTTAATGAATTACAAAGCACAGATGTATTAATTTCTGTCCTCTACCCAAGCAGATCACCAAGTTGCCCGAATGTTGCCAGCTTGATAGATAGGTCCGTCAGTGTTGTGTGCTGTGCTGTCATAAGTGTGGATTATAATGGTGTGTTTATCCTAGGAATCTTATGATTTTTGGGGTGATCCGCTAAGGATGGGTGCACTATGTAAGGATTGATCGCAGATAACTCTGAGTTTCAAGAATTTGAAATCCTAGACCAGTTCAATGTCGAGATCGTCATGTTGAAACAAGATTGTTTATATGATCATTTTTTCGCTATCTTACCACAGTCTACAGATACAATCACAACAACGATTAGAAATGCCACTAGCAAGTCCTCTGCTTGGTCTGATGTCTTTTTTACATATGCAGATAATTTTCTTGCCTATGGTAGTTAATTACAAACCTCGCCTTTTCGGGCTTGGGGTGAAAAGTGGGGCATTTGAATCAACCCGTGCATGGTGTTTTAAAGGTGAATATCCACAAAGGAGATGATGCTGTCACTGTGTTATCAGTCACTATGTTATCGGCGGCCCGTTTCCAAAGAACAACATTATTAATGCTAATAACAGGTCAATTGAAAAGTCCCCGGCCTGACACATAGATGGCGGCACTAGAATTAAATCCATATGAGTTTTAGTTAGCCCTAACCTTCAAAAGACGCGTGTATACATTTGACAGATGTCGGATCATTAGTTTGTGAATTATAGTATTTTGAGTGAAGCAACTTCTGTTATTGTGAAAAAAATGGATAAAAAGGAATTTCGCGTGTTGATAAAATATTGCTTTTTGAAGGGAAAAAATACAGTTGAAGCAAAAACTTGGCTTGATGACGAGTTTCCAGACGCCGCCCCAGGAAAATCAACCATCAAGGATTGGTTTGCTAAGTTTAGACGTGGTGAAATGAGCACCGAAGGCGGTGAACACAGTGGACGCCCACAATAGGTTGTTACGACGAAAACATTAGAAAAATCCACAAAATTATTTTGAATGACCGTAAATTGAAATTGAATGAAATAGCAGGCACTCTAAAGATATCAACTGAACGTGTACGTCATATCATTCACGAATATTTGGGTATGAGAAAGCTCTGTGCAAAGTGGGTGCCGCGCGAGCTCACTTTTGACCAAAAACAACGACGAGTTGATGATTCGGAGCAGTGTTTGGAGATGATCAAGCGTAATAAACCCGAGTTTTTGCGTCGATATGTGACAATGGATGAAACATGGCTCCATCATTTCACTCCGAAGTCCAATCGACAGTCATCCGAGTGGACTGCACACGATGAACCCGCCCCAAAGCGTGTAAAAACGAAACAGTCGGCTGGCAAGGTTATGGCGTCTGTATTTTGGGATGCGCGCGGAATAATTTTCATTGACTATCTTGAAAAAGGAAGGACCATCAACAGCGACTATTACACGGCGTTATTGGGCCGTTTGAAGGACGTAATCGCCGAAAAACGACCGCATTTGAAGAAAAAGAAAGTGCTGCTTCACCAAGACAATGCACCGTGTCACAAGTCAGTGAAAACGATGGCAAAAATCCATGAATTGGGCTTCGAATCGCTTCCGCATCCACCGTATTCTCCAGATCTGGCCCCCAGCGATTTATTTCCTGTTCTCAGATCTCAAAAGAATGCTCACTGGGAAGCAATTTTTGTCGAATGAGGAGGTGATCGCCGAAACTGAGGCCTATTTTGAAGCAAAAGACAAATCGTACTAGAAAAAAGGTATCGAAAAGTTGGAGGGTCGCTATAATCAGAGTATCACCCTCGAAGGGAATTATGTTGAAAAAAAAACGAATTTTGCCAAAAAAATGTGTTTTACTATGGGAGGCCGGGGACTTTTCAATTGACCTGTTAAGTAATACCATCGTACACAACCGCCATGAGCTGATCACTCGTAAGGATGTAGTGTTTCACCGCGATAGTGCGAAGCTAATTACAAATTTTGTTACTAAGCAAAAATTGTTACCTGCTTGGGATGTTTCGCCACTTCCGGCGTATAGTCTACGCCTTGCGCTATCTGGCATCCATTTATTGAAGATCTCATCAAACAGCACCTTGACAACTTTTTCAAGTAAAAGATATTGCAGAAGGTTATTGAACAAAACGGTCAAGACATTATTGATTTTTTGATAAAAATAAAATATCTACCCCCGCTTTGTTTAAATAAAAAATGTCACTTACAGGTGACACTGAGCATTGTTTAAACTGCTTGTGCAGTTTTTATCTGTGTTTCTGTAGAATTCAAACATTCGTTTAAAAAAAAATATATATTTGTCTATATAAATGAAATGTTATAAAGTGATAAGCACTAATTATTTTTATTATAAATAAACCTTAAACCAACACATTAGACGCAAACCGATCTTACAGTTGACATACATGTGTACGTTGTTGAGAATATCCGCATCATCCTTGCAAATAATCAACCTCTGAGTGGTCTGTGGTTAAACTTGCAGTCGCACCTCACTGGACACTGTAATCTGCACTGGAACGTCACAGGCTTAAGAGCTGAAGACTTTTTCCTATTTTTTTTTCTATCTAAATAGTAGTGACATTTCTATGCAAATTATAGCATGTTCAGTTATTTGCTGATTGCCATTTGATGAGCTATACTTTTTGACAAACAGCATCCATACCAAAAGCAAACAGAGGACACCATCCTTTTTTGCTACGAAAAGCTACCCTCAAACAGTTCACAGCCACACCAAAGTTGTCAACCCTACCCATGACTTCTACATCCTTTTGACAGGGGGGATATTCACTTGCGATTTCGGTAGCTTTTTGTTTACGAATGTAATCCGATAGGTCTTGTGATACGACTCTACGCTGGGGTAATATTGTCATGCCACTTAGCATGACATGTGATGACACAGCTCACCCCTATACTTTTTTAGTGTCTTTTGGAATTGGTAATTTTTTAGACTAAGTTCGTCGTGTCACGTACGTCGGCCACCACCATCATTTGATAATTTGTGTTTAATATAATTTTGTTTTAAAATAGTACGATGGTAAGGTGGTGGAAGAATTGCACGATCCAGAAGTGAGTTTTTGAACCCGCCCCAATTCGGGTGTGGATCGTGCAGTTCTTCGAGTTCGAATTTGTTTTTCGAAGTGGACGTGAATGGAGAGCGAGAGAGAGACGGAGGGTTGACCTTTTTTCTAGAATACGGTCTTAAGTTCCGTTGCTGACGGTTTGTTTTTTGAGTTGAAAAAAGAAAAAGAAAAGGAAAAGGGAGTAAGAAGAAAAATTCGGTCACGGCACCAAGAGCAAAGTTAAAGATCCTTAAAATTAAAATTATACAAAAAGAAAAAGTTTAAAGTTCTAAAAATTAAAATTATACAAAAAGAAAAGTTTAAAGTTCTTAAAATTAAAATTATACAAAAAGAAAAAGTTTAAAGTTGTTAAAATTAAAATTATACAAAATAAAGTCGAAATAAAATTGATAAATTATCAGGCAAATTTGTGCACCCAGTTAATTGGAGGTCAACAAAGTTGTATGCACCATCAATTTAGGTGACCCATATAAAAGTCTTGGAGTGACTCGTCAGGCAACTACTCAAGATATTCGAGAAGCACATAACCAATTGACTGGAAATGGGAATCTCACCAGGCGGCACGCAGCGAAAGCAATCACAGGTAAAATTAAACAGTAATTGATTTTCTGTGGCAAGAAAAGCAAGGGAGATCTGCCACAAACTGGCGCTGCGGACAAACCTTCCGGAGGGACCACGGCAGGTTTGGTAAAATACTGTCGCAGAATCAACAGTCGAATCTTCTGTAACCTGAAGGCTTTGGCAGATTGGTGTGAAATTGGAGATAGCCATACGTTCGTGAGCGGAGACTGGCAGAGGGAGCAGGCGCAAAAAGAAGGAATATTTTTTTTTTTCTCTCTTTGTTTATTTAAAAAATTTATTTATTTATTTATTAATTTATTTGTCTGTCTTGTGTGAAAGACATTTGTTGGAAGCTTCTTAATAGCTCTCTTTATTTATTTAAAAAATTTATTTATTTATTTATTAATTTATTTGTCTGTCTTGTGTGAAAGACATTTGTTGGAAGCTTCTTCCAGTGAAAATTGTGATGTTTAAATTGTTTATTATTATTTATTGTTGACCTTAATCGATCTTTGAAATTTTTTTAATGTGATTCTGCCTTTTCTTTCTTCTTTTTGATCGCGCGTGTGATTTTTTTATATATATATTTTTGGTGTTGTTACCTCATCGTCGGGTTAAAGGATTTTTGTTTTCGTTTCCGGGTTCTTTCCCCTTTCTCTCTCTCTCTTCTCGGTGAGTGTGGTTGCTGTTTGTGTTGTGAGGTTCTTTGCGCGGTCTGCAGTTTAGTGGCTGCGAGAGAAGAGTTTGTCCCCTGTAGGAGTGTTTGTTTGTCTGTGTGGGGGTTGTATTCATTGTTGTTTTTTTTTTGCGCCCCCTCGATTCGTGTGCGGCCTTTTAGCAATCGTAACTTTCAAAATAGAACGTTGATCGGAACAGACGTTGTGGGTTGGTATCCGATATCCGGCCGGCTCGTGTACGGATTGGTTCTGTCGCGTTCGGGTTGATTCTCTCGTTGGACGAGTTGTGTTTGTTGTTGTGTTTTTGTTAGAGCTCGGAGTTAGACTGTGTTTCCTACCACTAATTTTGTGGTTTTTCCCCGGCTTTACTGTTGGCCATAGGGCTTGTCGGGGTTCCGGGTTTGGTGGAGAGAAATTTTGAGTGTGGTTAGAGGGCCGGCAGATGCAGACAAGGCAACGTCAGAGAGATGTCCGAGAGGGCACTCCTGCCCGGGCACGACTCGAAGCATTTCCCGAGCCGCCGGTTGACGAGGTGGATCCGGAGGCGTTCCTTGATTCGAGGGACGAATTTGTGGACGGCCGATCGCCAACACGCCCCCCTCCCACCGTCGGTAAACAGCCTGTCGGGAGCATGGAGGACACGCCGATGCCCTCGTATTTTAAACTGGGCCCACAACCATGTCCTGTACGGACCATGCTGGGCACAGATAGGGTTTTCGACCTTGTGTCGAAGGCGGTCCTCATGTTTTCGGGACAGGAAGGCCCGGATACGGCCGAGAGACTCCCTTCGTTTCTCAAGGGCTGTAGAAGGACCTTGGATGGGCTGGCGATGGGGGAGGAACATACCTTCCTCCGGTGGCTGCCCTCTAGGCTGAGCGGCGAGGCTTATCGGATGTTCGAGGAGAGACCACCCACGACATTCCTTGAAGCGGAACAGCGTCTTAGAGAGGCCTACGAACCCCGGGTGTCGTATGAGGAGTTGTGTGCGCAACTTTCCAAAATGCGACAACTTCCTTTCGAGGATGCCGCAGGTTTCGTTTCCCGAGTGAAGCGGGCCGTGGTACGGTGCGAGAAGGCAGCTGAGCGCTTTTATGGTCGCCAGGGTAGGTCCGTCTTCGCCAGCCAGCTTGAGGGCATGGCCAAACCGGTGTTGGTAAGGGGTCTGAGGGAGGAAGGACTAAAGCACTTCCTTCTCACGTTGGGTAATGTCCCTTTTCGAAGCCTGGTGGACCACCTAACCGGGTTTGAACGAGCTCGTAGGGAAATGCTGAGGCAGGACGACCTGTTTGTGGATGCGCGGCACGGAATCGCCGAGCGAGCGTCGGAAACATTAGAGTTGGGACCGGGAAGTTGCTCGACCCTTTTGGAAAATTCATCCTCCACTTCTAGGGATTACACCGCGGCGCCGGCGCCGGTTTTATCGCATTTAAATCCCCGGGCGGTGTCATTCGTGTTGCCGGCCGAGGAGCCTGATAGTCGTCGGCGGGGGCAGGATGGTTTCGTTCGGGAGCAGTCGTGCGGACCTCTCAATTATCGACGGGATGCTGGTGCCTATGCTCCAGCCTCCTCTGGCGAGGGAGCGTGGTCAAATACCATGCCGAGCCAGAGTGGAGAGTCGCAGAGCTTGGCTCAGGGGACGTATGTGCCACAGGATCGATCGGGTCGGGACAATCCGTTCAGGGATCCGGTTGGTCGATCGGCGCACCCCCTGGAATCCCAGACCATATGCAATTTTTGCCATCTGAGAGGTCACGTATACGACGAGTGTCTACAAAGACGAAACACTCCCTTCTGTCGCGAGTGTTGGCGGTATGGCCACGACATAGTGGACTGCCCGGGTCGTCCGACGAGGACGCGCGGTCCCCAGACTACATACAGGGGTAGAGGTCAGCAGGGTGGATTCGCACGACAAGAGCCGCCTCATCAGCGACCGCAGTTTCAGCGGAGAGCCCTACCAGAGCCGCAGCCCCCGTCTACGGGCGGCGGACCGGCGACATCAGGCCCCAGAGTATTCAGCGTCCGGTGCTGTTGCGAGTTTTGTGGCCGCCAAGGTCATAGCTTGCACGGGTGCGAATACAGGCAAAGGTGGGAACAACAACAGAGTTCCCAGGGTTCTCCCCATAAGCGGCACGCCGGAACAGCACCTGTTGCGAGCCGAGAGCAGGACACCCGTGTGGAGACTGGGGCAAGCGCGAGAAATAGGCGCAGAGGGCGTCGGAGGCAACGTCGGCGAAATCGAAGCGCCGGTAATGGTAGCGCGGAGAGTAGGAATTCCCGGAAAGCAGGCGGAGATGATGGGCGACGATCGTCCGTGTCGAGCGGTGGCGGTAAGCGACCCGACTCCATGGACTCGAAATCCTCAAAAACGGATGCGAGACATGACGCCGCATCAGGCAGCGCGGGGAGCCGGGAATGGCAGCCCCGGCGCATTGGGCCCAAAGTGGGCAGAAAGAATAGCTCCAGTTCCGCTAGTTCGGAGTCCAGTGGGACCCCCGAGCGGAATATTCCTGAACGGGGGAGCGGAACATTGTGCGAGTTTTGCGGTCGACACACTCACAAGGCGGCGGAGTGTCGACATAAGGCGAAATGGGAGAGTTCGGGAAACTCCCCAAGGTCGGGTCGGCAAGATCCTACCCGACCGCACTAAAAACGAAACCCAGCTCCAGCTGTTCTCAGTTTTCGCCGACTCGAGTCCCGATTGTCGATCTCCCTCTAGACATTGGCCGTAGGAACCCTACGCGCCTAATCGTGGACACCGGCGCTGAGATCAGCCTGTTGAAGCTGAAGGCACTCCATCCTAGATATGGCATGGATGTGCATAAATCTACAACGCTCCAAGCGCTGTTTGTCAAAGGCAAGTCGAGGGGATGCTGCACTGGGAATTTCAAGTTGCACCATGAGATTCCCTGCAGTTGCCAAATAGTAGACTCCTTGCCGGGTTTGGAGGAAGACGGATTGTTGGGGTACGACTTCCTGTCTCGGAATTGTAAGGTAGACGGGCCGGGTGGTTGTTTGGTTTTTCCCCGAACGACCGTAAATCCCGTGCCATTCTCCATTCAATTTATCAGCAATGGGACGGGAAGGGTTGAGCGTGTGGCAGCCAAACGGGGAGACGTGCCAAAGGGACCTGTTAAGGTCGATACTGCGGCAGGTACTCGCCCGGTGACCCTACCCATACAGGGGAGGGCTGCGAAAAGCTGTTCAACCACGTGCTACCCACGTGGTCATCCGGATGAACCCCAAACAGTGGACGTTAATAACATATAGTTATAGACAACGTTTTTTATAAAAGAACAATTACGGAAAGGTTAAGCCTTCCGGTAACTTGGAGCCCCTGATCCTAGCTGGCCAGACTCTGGTTACCCTCCGGAATCTTCGTCCTTGTAAAGGACCTTCGTCGAGGGAGACCAACTTGAGAGTCTGACGAAAAGTCTTTAAGGCCAGGCCTAATGCTGCAGGCGCAGTCCCAGCGCAGACTGCAGAGGCAAACCCCAGTGCTGGGGGTTGGATCGCAAATATGAAAGTGCGAAAGCGCACTATAATGTCGGGTGATGGTAGGTTTTGCCGCCGAAACGGGACAAACCCCCCGATCTACCAACCCATGGGCCGGGGCAAGTACCGAGTCCAAAAGAGGAGGATTAAAGTAAATATATAGGAGCGGGACGATTTCGCCGGCCGGCTGACATTTCGGAGGTTGAACGAGAGGGGATCGCCTCGCCTTAGCGAGGGGGTCCTAATCGGATCGTGTGGGCGGTCGAGCTTTCCGTCGGACCGTCGTTTCAGTGTCGGGCCCGCCGCGATAGATGGGAATCTGTGTAGTTAGTGTTCCCCTATTAAATGTTATTTATTTATTTATTTATTTATTTATTTGTACTAACCCTCATATATAAGTAGTATAATCCTTACTAACATTAGCACTTAAGCATGATTTATTTATTTCCTACTAACAATGATATATAAGTAGTATAATCATTACTAACATTAACACTTAAGCATGTCGACTAATTTTTTTTTTATTTATTTATTTGTTGATTGGTTTGCTGATTGTTTGTTTGTTTGCTCTCCGCCGTCCACTCTCCGGCGTGACATTCCTTTCCTAAGAATGCCACGCAGTCTTGTGGGGGGGGGGGGGGGGGTGTCACGTACGTCGGCCACCACCATCATTTGATAATTTGTGTTTAATATAATTTTGTTTTAAAATAGTACGATGGTAAGGTGGTGGAAGAATTGCACGATCCAGAAGTGAGTTTTTGAACCCGCCCCGATTCGGGTGTGGATCGTGCAGTTCTTCGAGTTCGAATTTGTTTTTCGAAGTGGACGTGAATGGAGAGCGAGAGAGAGACGGGGGGTTGACCTTTTTTCTAGAATACGGTCTTAAGTTCCGTTGCTGACGGTTTGTTTTTTGAGTTGAAAAAAGAAAAAGAAAAGGAAAAGGGAGTAAGAAGAAAAATTCGGTCACGGCACCAAGAGCAAAGTTAAAGATTCTTAAAATTAAAATTATACAAAAAGAAAAAGTTTAAAGTTCTAAAAATTAAAATTATACAAAAAGAAAAGTTTAAAGTTCTTAAAATTAAAATTATACAAAAAGAAAAAGTTTAAAGTTGTTAAAATTAAAATTATACAAAATAAAGTCGAAATAAAATTGATAAATTATCAGGCAAATTTGTGCACCCAGTTAATTGGAGGTCAACAAAGTTGTATGCACCATCAATTTAGGTGACCCATATAAAAGTCTTGGAGTGACTCGTCAGGCAACTACTCAAGATATTCGAGAAGCACATAACCAATTGACTGGAAATGGGAATCTCACCAGGCGGCACGCAGCGAAAGCAATCACAGGTAACATTAAACAGTAATTGATTTTCTGTGGCAAGAAAGGCAAGGGAGATCTGCCACAGTCGCAATCATCTGTGGCAAATAAAATAATATCACATAGGACCTCCCCGGCCAATGGGAAAGAGGCCGACAGGATGACCGCGACGGAGATGCGAGGACAATGTTAGGTTTGACCTTGAGGAGATCGGATCGCCTGGTCAAGCGTGGAAGAAGATTGCACCGGACAGGGAATGATGGGGGGTCGATTTGGTGAGGTCATGAACTTCCGGGTCAATAAATAGTAGTAGTAATAAGACCTCCCCGGCGTTTAACACCTAAAAAGTTAAAGTTGGTTACGTATATTACATAAATCAAATTAAAAGACCCATAACTTTTCGAACAACTCAATATAATGTACAAACCCTCATAGTATCAAAATATCGACAACGCACATAAAAAAAAGGTTTAGTGAAAAAAGAAAGTTCCGAAAAGTGGAAAAGAATATGCGAAAGTGTTTTTCATTGATTGCTTGGTGGGACGATTGATTAACTGATTGATTCATTGATCAGCTCGTTGGTTGATTGATTCACTCATTGATTGATTGGTTGGTGGGTTGATTTGGTGATTGATTGGTTCATCTATTTATTTGTTTTTTTTTGTGCTGAGCTCAAAACTAACACCATTTTTATCGATGTGCAATAATCTTATAGAAAGTTTCAGATGGTTCCAAAAATACCACATCTAGAATAAATATCACTATTGGCATTGATTGATTTCAGGCTATCAACTTAATATCATCCCAAGTGAAATAGATGGTATTTCGGAGTCACAGCACTTTTTTTTACCCAAATAAGGACACAGAATTATATCAGTACTGAAGTGCTTTTTCGTGTCAGACACGAAATTTATTTTACGTCAATTAAAATTTATTTTGCCTCAATTCGATAACCACATATTTCACTATCTTCGAAGATCATTTCTCCTATGGAGAATATCCCCTTATTATTTGAATATAACTATATTCGCTTTATAAATTCGAGATTGCCTAACGCTGAACACGATGATGCGTTAGTTTCTAACTCTGGCAACCGCACAGTTGCCGACGTTCCGGGATATACCAACAAACGCATACGCATGCAACTATGTCTGGTTAATGGAACCGCTATTAGTTTATATTAAAATCAGAGTCACCTGCATATGGGAAGGTTCCTTTTTCTCTATTCTGTTTTGCTTGTGACCATTAGTATCAGAAGCGCAACTCTTTAGACGAAGTTAGTTCCTATCTCGGCAAGCAATGACTGCCAGAAAGTTGCTTTTGCGGTTTGTCATGCTGTCAGCATGTTGTCAACCTCCAGTTGCAGATAAACGAACCTCCAAACTAAACTTTCATTCAAACTAAAACTTTTTGTTTGTTCCCTGGTTATACTGTGATGGTAATCTCGATAGGTCGATGGTAATTTTCCAGGTGTACCATGACACACCTGACACTTTTCGTAGAATTTTAAACGACAGGTTTACACAAAATAAATCTCACTGAAGCAGCAGGAAATTATGTATACATTGCACTGACAAAGAATAGTAAATGATGTGTTAAGTTCTGAGAAGAGAACGTTTATTTTCTGAATGCGAAATTTTATCAAATTATTGCCAAGTATAACATTTTTAAGGTCAATACAAACTTCGGTGACTAATGTAGACAGAAATAATGAGATATATTATATATTAAAGAGACTAATTAAACATTGGAACAGTAAAGAACCTAAAGACACATTTCTTTATAAATTGGAGGCTGTAAAAACATTTAAAAAAAGCTTCTATGATGAAATATGTAGAAGTGCTTTAGCTCCAGTTGGTGTGGTAGCTATTAACAAATCAAAGCCGACCAAAATCAAGAAACAAACAACATAGAATGCAAATCTTACATAATTAAGCAAAACAGTTGTCGAAATTATTGTAGTGTAACAACATACCCACGAAATGACGTATGAAGTATAATACGAGGGTAGTACTATTTTTCGGATGCGGACATATTCCCACAGACCGTGACGCCGACCAAATTTATGCTTTGCCTAGATTCACAAACCTGACTATTCATCATCAGCTGTGGAACCGATATTACATTATTCCTTGTGAACGTTGTATACTGCGTTTTTGTTGCATTGAAGTCGACGAGATTGAATTTTCCCTATTGTAGGATTCTATCCAGATTTCGATTCAGAGAGCCGATTTGACTATATGTTACCTGGTGCGACAATACGTTAATCGAGCCGATCATTTGAAAATGAGGAAGGAAATGCATTACTATCCGAAAAACTAAATAGTTCCTTAACCGCTGATGCTAATAAATCATTAATACAAAAACAAATGTTGGAGCCAAGATATAACCCTGAGGCATTCCAGAACTAATAGAATACAGATCCGAAAATACGCCCCTTTCAACAACCCGGATCGATCGATTTTTGCGGATGCTGTTAATCCAGTTTCAAAGATGTTGGGAACATTTGTATGAACGAAGCTTGCTTAGCAACGTTCCGTGGCAGACGCTATCAAAAACCTCGGATATATCCAATACGACCGACCTTGATTGACCATGTTTTTTAATTGCAGACGTCCAGATGCCGGTTACAACCCAGTACACGGAAAATGCGTTGAATAGTACGTGGGCGTAATATCATACCTGGCATTGAAGATTGCACCGATTCGATCACAGGTGGTTCTAAACTACCAGCATCGAGGGTTGAGTTCGCGGAAAACGAATTCGCGAACACGTTGGCTTAATCTTTTGAATTCGTGAGCGGTGTCCCATCGCCTAAGCAAGAAAAAAAGGAAAAAGCGAAGTTATTTCGAATACCCCTTTTTATTGGCCACAATGGGCGCCAGCTAGTTGGGTACACAACCAGTTTGTTGGCTACTTTGTCATTCTGAACGTTCTGCACGGTATCAATCGGCTGGTTGCGCGCATTTCTAATTCTGACAAAATTCGTTGTGTGGAACTCCATGCGATCGCGCGATTGCTTAAAAGTCTTTCCCTTGTAATCTGCTCTTTGTTTTCAAACCAAGGCTTATCACACGAATTTCGTTTGATGCAATGTGAAATGTAAAGCTTCATCTCGAGAGGAATAATCTCTGAGACTGACTTCACGCATGGGTTGACATCAGAATTGCAAAAGGACAGTTCCAGGGTGCCCACAAAATCACCTTGGTCGTCCGACATTCACGTAGGATCCTCCACCAGTTGAGTTAAATTACAACTAACAACATACGTCTCAGCCACCCTCCCAGCCTCATCGATTCTGTTAGAATGTGCTAACCTACCAGAACTGTGTACGTTAAGTTGCCAATTTGTATCTAGTCGACGATATGTGTCGCTTAGCGATCCCCATTATTTTTTCTTTTTTTTCTTTTTTTTATTACACTTCTCTCGGGAGAGGGGAACCTATAGCGCCGAATGGGCGCCCCAAGATGCCACCAAATAGCGGTTGCAGTTCTTTTTGAACAGTTGCAGGTTGTAACGCTCCGGGAACACTCGCGCGCGGAGGGAGTTTCACAGCTTTCCTGCTCTGTAATGGAAGGAGTTCTGATGCAGGGATGTTCGCGCCGTCGGGAGATGAATCGCAAACTGGTGCGATCCGTCGGATTGTCTTGTGGAGCGTATATACACCGAATTGCGTGGAACAATACCACGAATCTCCCAAGAGCAGTACTCGTGATAACATCTGTAAAACAGACAGAGGTCGGCTACGCGCCTTCGATTGATAGCGACCGCAGTCCCGACGACAGCGCCGAGTATCCGATCAGGCGGACCGCTCGTCTTTGTATGCTCTCAAGTAGGTCCAGTGTATGTTTAGGAGCCGATCTCTAAACATGAGAGCAATATTCGAGCTTGGGTCTAATTTGGGATTTATACAGGAGAAGAAGTTGGGCCCGAGTAAAATATTCTTGGCTCTAAAAAGATAGCTCCGTTTTCCGGAGGCTGACCTGGCGATGCTCGACACGTGTTTATGCCACGACACATTCCCACAGAGCGTGACGCCGAGCAATTTCAAGCTTTACCCAGATTCGAGGTTCTGCCCATTCGAGGAGAAGTAGAGACAACAAGGAAATCTCACAGAAATCTTCACATCGATTTTCATACTAATATTGTCCAAGTTATTGAGTTCTAATGCTTCTTCCCTTTGGCAGGCCAAATCGGACATTTACAGTTTTTCGCGCCCGAACCTGATTACGCAATGACGAGCTTTTTAAAGTTCGGTTATTAATCAAAACATTTGCATGATGTTTCCACTGGCATAGTGACATAGCCCCTCCAGTAGATCTGAATAGGAAATTAGTTTAGCTCTGTAATTCTTTATATAAGTAGGTAGAATTATTAACATGGCTAATCTCCATTTCAGTCCGGGGCATCAGCCAAACGTCCTGAACACAGTCGAAAATTTCTCCCGACCATATTACGGAACGCACAAAGTGATGGGGGGCTCCTCGATAGTATAGTGGTTAGTATACCCGCCTGTTACGCGGGAGACCGGGGTTCGATTCCCCGTCGGGGAGCCTCTGGGGCAAGACTAATGACCTTGCCCGAAAAAAGAAACAAATCATTACCGACATTTTAATAAGCCTCAGGACTTGCTAAATAAGGCCAAGACCGGTTCCCGGTTGTAGTGCCGATGATGATGACAAAGTGATGGGTGGTAGCTTACCTTGGGATCAACTTTCCACCTAAACCACCCCAGTCCATAAGCCAAGTTTAGAAAGGAGGATTTATCCCGGCCAATTCACAGAGCCTATAGCTTGATGGTGAGGTATTTCGCCAGGCGACAGGGCGTTGGGGCCTCACTTACAATTCGGTCTTGAGTCGCATTTTACCACAAGGGGTCTAAAACCCTACTCACGGGGCACGAAGGTTTTCTACCGCTTATATGCTTCAGGTGCGCGAAGACTATAATGGCTAAAGTGTTAAACTTCCTCTTGGGTGAATAAAGCATAAGTTAGCTGAGAACAACTGAAATGTTGGCATTCAATACGAATTATTCTTATATCACCAGAACGTGAGATAAAAAATATTATACTAGTCTATAGGTTGTAGAAATGTCTGGGTTTATAGAAGGATGCTACATAATTAAAACCCCCCGAGTCCCAGAATCATTGAGCTGATTCGAGTCCTTGTGTCAAAAAAACCAATTTCCTAAGTCCCACAGACCAGTTTCCTAACGGTAACCACCACCATTCATTATGGTGTTTGACAACAGCAAAATATTGTCAGACGACGCTATTTTTACATAGCGAAACATTTTAGTGCATCCTCAACGTAAAGGTTTTCCCAAGATAATGTTCTCCTTTTCAGATACAAAAAGTACAGGCTATTCACTTGGGAAAAGTTTCAACATCCGGTGAAAAGTGCTTATGAGTATACTTTACAACTCGCTCCATTTCCCCTTCTCGGAATGCACTTCGTGATTCTGCCTTCCGAGAATTACCCAGGCCTCTGAACGAGGACCCGCAGTCTAGCCTTTCGTTTTGCTTTTCCTTACAAGCTAAATCAAACCTACCCCTAACCCAAGCTGCTCTCCTTTGCCATTTTCTCATTTTCTCTGGTTTAGTAGGCGGGGATATGGGAACAAGAGGATGAGTGTCCGAGTGGGCGAATGGGTAGAGGACCTGCTGTAGTGTGGTAAAACGAATTCGTGGTTGTGGTAATAAAAGAAAAACGTCGTGCGTCGCAGAGAATGTTAAGTATAGGGTTTTAAACAAAAAGAGATAAATCAAATAAAGGATAATTCGTTAGTGTTCATCAACACAAAGACCATGTATAATAAAATTATTTCTATAAAGTAAAAATGCTGGGTCTCAAATAACATTTTTAAGTGAAAGCAAATTTTTATCGAACAAAATTACAGTGAGGAAAAACTGCAACATGCTTTCGCACAATAAATACAATATACTACATTTCATTAAACCCAAAACAAAGAGGACATTGTAGGTAAAATGTATTATAATAAAGGTGTGCAACAAAACAAACCACAAATAAAGACGAGAAACTTGCATAGGTCACCGCCACAGCAGCCACCTACCCGGTAGGAACAGTGTCAAGTAAGCGAGGAAACAACTTGAATCACATTGAAGCCGCCACGTGAATACCCACTATCATTTAGTAAATTAATAATTTTTATGTGCACTTGTAAATCTACGTGCGACAAGGATTATAAAAAAGAATTTATTATACTTAGTCAAGGCTGCCTGAAACCTATCAAATCTGCCTCAAGTTGAGCACAAGAAGAACAGCAGACCAAACACTAAAAGAGTGGACTATAAAAAAATCCGGTTGTTATTGTCATTATATCTGTACGAAGTTACATTTAAGTCACTCGCCGATACAAGCAATACATATTGGCAAAAAAAAAACTTGTTGTTACACCTCGTTTTGCAACCCCTCCCAGAACAACCTAACAGCCAGTCTGCACACAATGCAATTCATGCCTCTCAAACAATTAACCCTCACAAGTATTTTGCATACAATTCAAAATATGCCTTCTTCCAATAAATGCAATTCACGCCTCTCCAACAATTAACTCTCACAAGTATTTTGCATGCAATGCAAAATACGACTTATTCCCATATCATATTATTCATAAACACCAACCGGCGCAAGGCGTCGATCATGACAAACGATCCCAAGGTCGCTCGCTACGGCCATTACGATGTGTCGCCAAAAAACTAAGCGAGCACCTGACGAGATCATGTTTCGACTACATGTCGTTACGATGTTAAACAAGTTATATGACACAAGCGGTATTGTCAAAGGCCACCAACGACGAAGTAATCGAGCGTCGGTAAAGTGCTGGGTTCGGCGAAGTAGCGAACACAGCAGTGAGGCGCAATTAATCGTATGATACGATTAGCATACACGGGCAATGCCCTATAATTGGTTCTCCGCATGAAAGCAATTAAGTAATTGCGCAATTCATTACCGCTGCATTTTAGCAGGGCAAACTTAACAGTTACTGAAAATGCAAATACCCTCTGACAGGCAAATAACCTCAAAATAGGTTACACGTTCTGATAGAGGGAAATGCATCGTCTACAGTAATTCGCCAGTAAATTGGTATAAAAAGAGAAGGTTGCGAATGGGTGAAAAAAAATTATTATTATAATTAGTGTAGTAATATAGTGAGAAGGTTGCGGCCTAGCGCGTGTACAGCGGGCCTTTTTACTACTATGTTTAAGTACTTCATATAAACTGAAAGTGTCGTTTTAACTAAGAATAATTGTAAAGGTGACGCAGTTAAAATTAATAGCAGACTAACTACGAATAAATATAAAAGTGATGCTTGTAAAGTGAAGCTGTTGTTATTAAAGAAGACCAGCTAAGACTAATTGTAAAAGTGATGCGGTTAAAATTAAAAGAAGACTAACTAAGAATAATTGTAAAAGTGATGTTTGTACAGTGAAGCTGTTGTTATTAAGGAAGATCAGCTAAGACTAATTGTAAAGTGATGCTGTTGAGATCAAAGAAGACAAATTATAAAAGTGAAGCTGTTGATAATAAAGGAAACTATTTGTGAAAGTAAAGAACGTGCTGCTTTAATTACAACCCGTCTACACAGGAGGGAAAGAAAGAGACCATAGAAGAAGCCACAACCTAGGCAGACAAGTCCCCATCAGAGCAACAGGCAAACCAGAAAGGAAGCACACTGACCCAAGATACGTAAACAATCTCTAGTTAATAAGTGTTAAATCCATATACGGCATCCTTAATGAATAAATAATCCAATCCCAATGAATACATATGACAATCCTTAGTGAATAAATATCACAACCCTTAATGAATAAGTACTACAATCCTTAATGAATAAATGTTAAATCTAGATACGGTATTCTTAATGAATAAATAATAAAGCTAAAACCCAATTTTACAATCTTTGATGGATAAATATTGAAACCAAATGCGGTACGAGCCATAAAAACGCTATTACCCTGTGGCCCCCGACGTGATACAGGGACTAAACAAAATAAAACATTTTCAGATAACTGAAAATTAAATGTTACTATCAGAGATCACAACTCTGATGTTACATTGTACTTAAAAAAATATTCTATGATATTACCCACATCATTAATTTTTATTAATAATAACAGATTCCAAATGCTACATATTTCAGCCATACATATACAGTAGCCTATAAACTTGATGTAGCTTAACCACATTATAAAATAATTATAGTGACGCTTCGGTATTATCTATCGACATCACAATCGACGATTATTTATCGATTTAAACAGGGTTCGGATTTTTGATTGCCTGCATCTAAAACACGAACGAGGGTCAACAAAAGTTGAATTTGAAAATCGTAAATTGAACAAGCAACTATGTGCACAGTGCGGCCGGAAGGAGAGAAAGAGGATACCAAAAAGCATCGACGCATGCAACTTATTTGTCGCACTCCGTATCTGCTAGATGTGATACTTGTTATCATTATCAAAAATTCTTACTTAGAAAAACCACCACCAATATGAAGAGGAAAAATTTAGTGAGAGAGAGAAAGATTAAAAGAAAGTGCAATCGGGAACACTTGAATACCTGAATATTAAATAAAATATGACCAGTACACGGCACCAAGGCACAAAATACATAGAACAGCAGAAAGTTTGAGATAACGACATTTAATAACATATAATGAGATGCAAACTAAAGCAAAAAAAGGAAGAAATTGAAATCAATTAGTCAACATTATTAAATACAGGTTAACATTACAATGTGGCATGACACTCTCCTATTTTTTTATATAAAATATTCTATATAATGTACGTAGAATAATTTAGAGTGCTCGTGCCGAGCCAGTAAAGTACGAGGGTTGTCTTTTAAATTTCGGGATTACAGAACAAAAACAAATATTGATCATTGAAAATCACTTTATTGTTTTTCAAAATATTCCCCATGAAGATCTATACACTTTTGCATGCGTTTGAACCAATTGTCGAAGCACTTTTGCCACTCTGATTGAGGTATCTCCAACACATGCATTCTGAATGCAGCAACCGCTTCTTCAGGTGCCGAAAAACGTTGACCTCTCAGTTTGTTTTTTACGTACGGGAATAAAAAGAAGTCATTCGGTGCCAAGTCAGAACTATACGGCGGATGACCCATCAAATCGATGTTTTGGGTGCTCAAAAATGCAGTTGTCGCAGCTGATGTGTGAGAGCTCGCATTGTCGTGGTGAAGAGTGATCCGTCTTCGGCGGTTTGTTTTCCTGATTTCTTGGAAGACAACTGGCAAACAAATGGTTGTGTACCACTCAGAATTGACTGTTCTGCGTTGTTCTAGTGGTACGGTTGCGACATGTCCAGTTTTTCCGAAAAAACAGGCGACCATTTGCTTGGAAGTGCTTCGTGCGCGAACAGCTGTTGTTGGATTTGGCTCATCTTGAAACACCCAGACAGTCGACTGCTGTTTACTTTCGGGCTCATACGAGTAAATCCACGATTCATCACCTGTCACGATGTCATAGACGTGTTTCGAAACACCGCGACCGTATTTTTTGAGCATTTCTTTCGACCAATTGACACGAGCCTTTTTTTGGGCGATTGACAAATTGTGTGGGATCCGACGCGAACAAATGTTTTTGACAATCAAATGTTTATGCAATATTGAATGTATGCTGGTCCCACTAACGCCTAAGGTTGTCTCAATCTCACGATAGGTCACATGACGATCTTCCAATATCAGTTCGCGCACAGCATCAATGGTTTTCGGAACAACAACTGATTTTGGACTTGGAGTGAACTACGACCACGATTGAATTCACCATACCATCGATAAACACTGGTCCTTGATGGAGCTTCATCGCCAAAAATTGAATTAAGTTCATCCATGCACTGTTGCTGAGTTAATCCACGCCGAAAGTTGTAAAAAATAATCGCTCAAAAATGTTGACGATTTAATTCCATTTTTGGGCCGAGATGAATCTTTTAAGTTACTGTAAACAACACAAATAGCGCTCGTATGTCAAAACGTTCTGAGTGCGTATAACCTCAAAAATTTCCAACTTTACGACAGAGCTGGCAATTGCCGGATTGGAACGCTAGGGTTGCCAAATCCCGAAACATAAGAGGCAACCCTCGTATATCAAAACCTAAATTGTTCAAATAAACTTAGCATTTAGCTTTTATCGTAAAAACCCTTAGATATATATATATATATATATATATATATATATATATATATATATATGTAAATATTTATATATATATATTGCAAATAACTGCTTTAAAAAATAAATAAAAAAAATTTAAAAAAATAAACAAAGCTTTGGTACAACAATAAACATTACTCAAAATCCGACTTGAAATTCCAAATGATATTCAGCAATTTATGAGATTGACGATCCAAGATGAAATAAATAAAGGAAATGATTAAACATTATCTCCACTGGGTAGCTAAGGACATGCCAACATGAATTTTTCGTTAGATAATCAACTTGAGAGAACGATGTCGTTCTGCTGCTACGTGTTGATGACTAATAAGGAATAAATTATCCAAGGGATGTTGTCAACCACCGAGGAAATGAGTCGTGTATCGTATGTTGGAAAGTTAAGTTTGATCCGATTAAAAATTGGATGCGACCACAAGGAGTCAATGAAAGCCACATTCCAAAACGGTCAGATTGGTCTAGTATTTTGTTTTCAGTGCGTATATTGTTGAAGTGAATTACCGAATTTAGTCGAATTGAAATCGTTAGTCTTGATATGTTGTCACCAAATAGAACAATCCAAAGCTCGATAAAAATATTAGGTCAACTTGTTATTGTAGCGAACTTGTAGCGTTTCTAATCGATACACACACAATACACAAGCAAATAGTGAAGAACACCGAACGAAAATCGAATAAGAAAAAGCATCAGGCGTACACCAACCAATAACATAGCAATTCCAAATCAGTTGAGTGGACTTGAGTTTAGAAATCGAATTCGTAGACGCGGCAGTGGCTTCATGTGTACACATTAATTTCATTTTACTTTCGCTCCGAATGCTTGTTTTCCATACTTCAAATGCCATAAATTATTTGACCGCACACACTTTGTTAGAGTTCTCCCTCGTTGCTATCAATGGTTATTGAAATGAGCATTCTTCTCTCAATCGTCATGATCAAGATGGTATAATGGCTTGTTTACAACGATGACCCGATAAGCAACATCCTTGTAAGTTTGTGGGGGTTTGAAGTAGTTGTGCCGGCAGGGGCACTGTTTCACTATATCCCCCAACGCGCCAACTATGCAAATAAAATGGGTTCAGTCACAAACAGTTCACCAAGGAGAAACAAAAAAATTGAATACTAAAATTTGTTTTGCTGTAAATTTGTTTTTTTATTGTTTTTCTATTTTGGGGTAATTTAATTTAACACTTGTTAACAATGAAGATGCCCTGGTCCACCCGAAGGAAAAAGAATAAAACACTCGTTGGTTGCTGGTGATCACTGCTTTGAATTGTTTTTTTTTTTTTTTACTTTGTTCTATTTTTAGTTTACACAAATTGTTGTATTTTTCTTATACTAGGTTTGTCTTTCTCTTCGCCTCGATGTGCGACGACGAATTATACAATAATCAACATTTATTCAAAATACAGATGGCGAATTTGTTGTTATTTATTTTTATAAAACGGATTTTAACGCAAACAATAAGAAGGAATTATATTTCACTAAACTTTCTTTAACGACATTTCCAACCCACGACTACTGAGCGTATTTTTAGTTCAACTGTGTGGTAAGACTTTGGTACTCCCGCAGAGACGTACTTCGATTTGAGATGTGTGCGCTTCAGTGATTAAAACTCAACTGATCCCAATGAGAGATGAAAATTGACTCGCTGGTGCTATCAACCGGTCAACCAATCGAGGTCGTACTCTCATCTGTGCTCTCTCATTTCCCCCGCCCATCGAGGTGAATAAACGCTTTCGTTAATTCAATAGTCAACGGACTAGAGAGAATGCGAGAACCGAAACGAAGAGCGCAATGATACCGGGGATGATTTTGCTTTTTGCATGCACGAACCTTAAAGCAATGGTGACCGAGTGACCTAGTTTGGATATCGGTTTGATCTCAGAGTGCGATGCGCTCAGAGAAGGCGAAATGGAATGAGATGAAATGTAAATCAAAATGAAATGAAATGTAAATCAAAAGGAAAAGCACAATAACCCAGGGTTGATCTGGCTTTGGTGTGCGTGTACCAATGCAGGCTCCGAGGATGACCCACTGACCTAGAGCGGTGACTGTAGTGATCTCAGAGCGCAATGAACCCTGGGAAGATAAAAATGAGAAGGAAAGGAAAATGGTTTGTACTATTCACCTGACTAGAGAGTTTATTGATCCCCAGCGAATGGCGCGTCTGGGGGAAGTCAAAGGGACGCCGCGATGGCTTGGGAAATATGAGCGTGGGAACCAAATTCAAGGGATCTGTAATTACCCCAGCGGTTTCGCTATATAGCAACAGCATTGCTTGTCCAGACTTTGCTGTTGCTAACCAACATGAAATTGTGATTTCCGGTGGAAATCTCCTGGGGCTTAATTCAATTGTACACTCTTTGTATAAATAATGAACTCTGATTATGCGGTCTTTGGGGTGTGGGGGTCGTAGTTGGTTGTCAACGTATAACACAGGTTCACTCAATCACCTGCACTTGTTCCGCCGAACACACTTCACAAAAATATCCATAAGAAGTGAATAAAAACACACTGATGTAATTTTATTGCTTACTGTTTTCTTTAATTGTTATTTTTTTTTTGTTAATTGTTTTAACACATACTTCTTACTTATAACTATTTGTCTTTACTTTTAACTCCGCAAATTGTTGAGGACTATTAATATTTAACACAGAGGGGTTTATATTCCTGGTCACAATTGTAAAAGAAAATCTAATAACTATGTACACTCTTCTAGTGCTTCTTGATCTATCACGCGTTCACGAAAACTCTTTCCTTTGTTGAATTATTATTACATACACGCGATTTTTTTATGATAATTTGTTTTAAGGTAATTTACTTCTTCGAGTTCCTTCAGAATTGTCTAAATGGTTGTAACAACTTTCACTGCGTTGGGAATTGATTAAAATAATACATTAGAAGGAAAAGAAAAACTCGTCTAGCCACTCGCACGTAATCATCATCATCGGCACTACAACCGGAAACCGGTCTTGGCCTTATTTAGCAAGTCCTGAGGCTTGTTAAATTTTCCATAATGATTTGTTTTTTTCCGGGCAAGGTCATTATTCTTGCGCCAGAGGCTCCCCAATTCGCACGTAATACCACACCGAAAACACAAATGTGTGCACCATGAAGGATTCATATCGATTGCCGCGCGTGTGCGTACTTTGGTGGTTGGTTTGGTGGATGATTACCGACTGATGCGAATTAGGGACGAAAATTGAGATTTGGGATTTGCACGGCTATTAGCCAATCATCGTCGTGCTCTCTCATGCACTCATTAAACCTCCCAGCCAATTGAGGTGAATAAACACTTGTGTATTCAATCGACCGTCGCTTGGCATAGGAAGAATGAAGAAATCAAAATGAGAGCACAATAACCCAGGTTTGATCTGGCTATTGCGTGCGTGCACCAATGCAAACTCTGAGGCTGGCCCAGTGACCTAGTTCGGTAACTGTACTGCTCTCAGAGTATAATGAACTATTCGAAGATGAAAATGGGATGGAGAGGAAAATGGTTTGTGCTATTCACCTGACAAAAGAGATCAATGATCCCCAGCGAATAGAGTGTCTGGGGGAAGTCAAAGTGACGCTACATCGGCTAGGGAGTTCTGACCGTGGGAACCAAATTATATAATTCGTTAATTTCCCCAGCGGTTGTACGATGGTGCATTAGTTAACAATTTGAATATATAATTTATATATGTATTTAATTTGAATATATTTAAAGGTAACATAATATATTTAATTTGTGGTTTATATGCAAATATACTTAATTCTTTTATTGTAAGGACTTACTTGGGTGACCGTGGAGCGGTCACTTCGTGTTGCTGTTGCTGTTGCTCTTGTTTGGTGTCAGGTTGCAGGGGTCGTTGAGCTTTTGGTCCCCTGTTCAGCTTCACTTCAGTATATTGAGCCCACTTTTCGAAGGTTCAGCTTCACTTTGGTATATCGAGTCCACTTTTCGGTAGGCTCTTTTTCGCTCATTCGACCTAGGTGTTCTGCCCACCGTAGTCTACCGAGCTTAATTTTTCTTACAACGTTAGCTTCAAGATAGATCGCGCATCACTCATAGTTGTAGAGTCTCCGGAATCGTTCTCCATCATATATTGTTTTACCCTTGGTATGCTGTCGTGACGGCCTTAAAGTCTACGAATAGATGATATAATGGAATCTCAAATTCCAGACATTTTTCTATCGCCTGCCTAAGGGTATATCGTATAGTATTGTGGTACGCGTTGATGTGTCAACGTATGGCACGCTGATCGTTCATATCCCCATCAAGTTCTGCTGCAATAATTGTTCACCCGAGAAGATGGAATAAATAAACGCACCGAATGTTGATTTGATGTTAATCCTCTTTTTTTATTGGTATTGTTTTTCTCTTTTTTATTTAACTGATAACTTATTATTAACTATTATTAAATTGATTAACGGGGAACAACTTCGTCTGACAACACTTCTGGTTTGGTGAGGTTTACCCGTACGTGCGTGCGATAATCCAAGAATACGGTGCAGATGAAGCAAAAGAATGTAAGGCACGTCAACACACTAAGTGAGTACGCCACGTTGGCATTTCCACGAGTTAAAACTGTGTGCATTATAAAATCGAACAATAAAAACTTGTTGATCGAACGGAATTGGAACGGATCTAATTTAAAATCAAACTCGTTTTAACTCTTTAATGGAAATGGTTTTTGATACTCAAATTGCCGACAGACACGTCATTCCTTTTGCTTCGCGCGCGAGCGTGTCCACCAGCGTGCACACGCTGCCGTAGTTGAATAACGACTGACTTGAATTAGGGATGAAGATGGGTAATTTAATTTTTGCACCAGACAACCAATAGAAAATATAATTCTGCTCTCTCGTTGCCACGTTCGTCGATGTGTGGTGAATTACTTCGGTTCATTCGATAATCAACGAACATGGGAGAATGAGAGAACAGACACACAAAGTCGATGATCCCGGGGTGGGTTTGGTTGTGTGTGCATGAATCAATGCAGTTCTGAGAGTAACGAATTGACCTAATCCGGTGAATATGGTGATCTCAGAGTACATTGAACTGTACGAAGACAGAACTGTGAAGGAGAGGAAAATTAAGCTGGTGCTATTCACTTGCGAAAAGAGAGCATTTATCCCCAGCGAATGGAGTGTCTGGAGAAAGTGAAAAGGACGCCGACTTGGGTAGGGAAATCTGATCATGGGAACTAACTTAAATGCTTTGCTGATTTCCCCAGCGGTCACATGATTAAGAAACCGCGTCGTTTGATCACACTATGCCGTTGCTAACCGACATGATACGATTGCCGGTGGAAAGCTCATGGGTTAGCGAAATGGGGTTGCCGTATGGCAAAAAGGTAGCTAAATTCAATTATGCATTATCTGCATTGGATAATGAGTTTAGCTATGCCACCGTTTAACATGATTTACAGGTGGAATAGCTTATAAGGGGAATGGGTAGAAATGCCGAGCTGAAAGCGGTCGAAATAAGGTATGGATCTGTGGGTTGGTCCTCCATGTGGTATAGAGAACCGCCACGGTATCCCGTGTCTTATATCTAGTATCTCGTGTCTCGTGTATGGTATATCGTAACTCGCATCTCGCATGTCGTATGTTTTATATCGTATATCATCTGACGCTTCCTGTCTCATATATATAATACGGGTACGCGTGATAGGGGTATATAGTCAATCGGAGTCGTTCCCAAGGGGGATTGTCTGTAATTCAATTGCGGAAAGGGCAAAATAAATTTATGCCATGCTTAAGTGTAAACGTGCTCATTGTACAAATACATCCGTACATACTTTTATGTATGCCAATTGTACTGAAAATCATTAGATATATTTAAATAAGAACCAAAATTTAATGAAGGAGAATGAAATGAGAAGGTAAATAAAGAACTGATTCTCAATATGTGGCGTCCATTCAAATCTATACACACGATAATGTGTTACACAATTTGTACAAAAAAAAAAGCAAAAAGAATGATCTCTTTTTTTTCATTTTTTACAACATTTTTTTATTTTCTTTTTATATTCTTAGTTTCGAAATTAGTGCTAGGCAAAAAATGCTTAAATTCTAGCCTAATTATCTTATATTATAACTTACTAGTCCTACGCAGACACTCTAACCTAAACATTACATAACTATTGTATAATTTGCCTTTCGGCGACAGAACTTTGTTTGTGGCAGTACTTATGATTATTTGAATGACAAAGAAAAACTGTGAACACTTTGTGTCGATTTTTTTTTGTTTTTTTTTTCTAAAAAATTTGACCTACATATATATTTTTTTAATTTTATTTAAAAGAACTTAACTTAACTTTACTTAAATCTTATACTACCCTAATTCTAGGAAAGCTAAGTCTGTGTAAGCTGGTTGATGATACTGTTATTCTACCGAAATTGGTATCCAGGTCTTTATTTGCCATTCAACCACCAGAACTGTTGACGCTGTCCAATACTATCGACCCGGTCTCTGTGTGAGATAGCTCTACTGAAGTGCAAGAGCTCTTCTTCGGTGCGCGTGTCTTCCCGGTCGACGCATAATCTCCCGTCTACGGATGATCTACTTACATGATAGATGAGCGGAATTCCGGATCTATCCTGTATAAGCCCAAAAGAATGATATCTCTCAGTATGCATATGTTGGATTTGTCACTTAGGCTGATGGTCACGAATAAGACCATAATAATTCACAGTAAGTTGGTGTACAAATGTCTGTATATTTATGGGAACGTTTAGTTGCTTTCGTACGCTCATCACACATGCACGTATCTGATATAATTGTCTATCCCCTTTGGGTTGCCCTTCTACACTGCAAAAATTATTCTGTTGTCTGGGGCTGGAGCTTCAGTTTCCTGCAGTCTGACGTTAGAGGTTTTTGTCTCCAGGCTTAAATTTTTTTATAGAATAGAAAGATTTTTATACGTTTATATTTAATATATATATATATATATATATATATATATATATATATATATATATATATATATATATATATATATATATATATATATATATATATATATATTGTACCTTTAGGAAATCTTATCTTAAATGTTTTGGCCTTAATAGGGAGTTCGATATTTTAGTTACGCATATATTGAAATAGGTTCACTTAAGTTAAGCTTAGGTAAGATGTGTAGTTCTTAAGCTCTTTAGTTTGTAAGTTATATCTACTTTAGTTGTAGGTACTTATGTTGCTTGAATTAAGCCAATAAATGGGGTGGTCGCCCCACTGACCTAAACTTAAAGGAGTAGTACAAATTAGGTTTTTCAAAAAAAAACTTTTTTCTTTTTTCTTAGATTTTTAATTCTCCAAGTTGTATTGAGAGATTCCAAACCAGGACTATTAATATTTAAATATTCTCTACTCGATGGACAAAAAAACCCGAAATAACGTTTTTCCAAAGTGCGGCTGGTTAATTCCTCGATCAATTGTAATAAGTTTTGGTAAATTTTGTTAAACTTAAACATTAACATCACCATATCATTTGGCAATTCATCGCAGTTTGGCAGCAAAAAATCATTAGGAAGAAAATTAGTAAAACAGACCAAAATTAAATATAGTCGATATGTGTTAACAGCTTGCCGTTTAAGGTGCCGTTTAATTCTCTCATTTTAAACTTGTCAATTCTGAGAAAAGTTCCAATGAGACAAGGACTTTTTTCGAGGATTCGCCTCAGTCAAGTCACCGCCCGCCGATTCTGAATCAATAAATCAATAAATCAATAAATCAATAAATCAATAAATCAATAAATCAATAAATCAATAAATCAATAAATCAATAAATCAATAAATCAATAAAGCAATAAATAAATAAATGAAGTAATAAATTAATTTAATTAAATTAAAAAAGAAGAATATACAAATATATATTTTTCTAAATTTAATAAATGGGAATCGGTTATGACTGATTGCATTAAAAAGTACCTATTATAGCAAATCGATCGAAATAACAATAAAATACGATAAAATTTCACTCATAATTTCCGAAAGTCTTAACAATCTGAGCAAACTTATCTTCACACAGTCGATGAACTTAAATAGAGCTGACCCCACGTTATTGATAAGTCGGTGTTGATGTTATTCCATACCACCAGCAGCCGTATGATTTGTTGTTATAAGCTACAGAACAGAAAAACGTGCAAACCTATTTATAACAACAATTTTTCCGTGGACGCACGTCGACACTGGAAATGCATTCTGGGCAGATAGATCTCCACTAATATACCCCCCATGTGATATTTGTTTGTAGTGTACTGAATTGACAATCCCAGCTATCAGTTGTGTGTGGGCAACCTTTCAAAACACTTGTATTATCTTAACATCAAATAATAAGTAAATAACAGCTTATTCTTATATTGCCACCATTTGACATTACTTTCAGTAGCGGAAGGTTTGTCTTGCTTACTAGACGTTTGGTGCGAATTTCCTGTGAAAGTGTTTCGCGATACTTAAAATATATCCTTGATATTCAGAACCTAACCGTCAGTTGTTCAAGTGGATAAAATAGTGATTGCAAAGTAAGTAGATTAAATTACAAATGCAGCACCGCGCAACCTCTAGCTCTTGAAATATATGTAATAAAAATAAAATATATTAGAAGATATCTATAATTTCCAAATTATCTTCCAGTAGCTAAATTGCTAGATTTTGTGGCGGCTGCAATGTGATATGTACTAACTTAGAATAACTAGAAGTCATTGAATAATTCAAACTAATTTGTTGGAAGTGTATCTAACGATATCGTCGAGTAATTGAGCGCAATGAAACTGTCTCAAATTACTGCTGAGAGGCGAAGGCATCAACTCGTACGACTAAACTTATATCAGGAGCTTAACTTCGAATTAGGAAGGCAGCAGGTTTATTATCTTTGTAATTTAAAGTAAATTTACAGGAAAAAAGAAAGGATTACAATTTTTTTCGGACGTGTTCTTTAGTTTTCATGTAATTTTAATAGAACAGTCAAGATTAACATTTAAAACTTTTTTTTTGTTGACAAAATTCAACTTTATATATCAACACATTCTAAAGTGATGCAATCAGGTCTGCTCCAGTTAAACACTTCTCTGAGTGTCTTATAGAACGATTTTTCCAACCTTTCAAAATATGTATCAGTTCCATTGGAGTTACTTTGCTTAAAGGTCGTCAATAAACCATATAAAGCTTTTTTGCAATGTTTGCAATACAATCACTTTTTTTTTTTTTTTTTTTTTTGTTGTTGTCAGTATTTAGTATGTATTGGCCTGTAAGAACCCGGAAGTTCATGACCTCACCGACACGACTCCGCCATCGTTCCCTGTCCTATGCACTCTCCTTCCACGGGTGACCATTCGATCCGACCTCCTAAGGGTCAAACGTAACATTGTCCTCCCAACTCCGTCGCGGGCGTCCGGCCAGTCTCTTTCCCGTTAGTCTACCGTCAAGAATTCTACACACGGCCCTACCGTTGCCCATTCGCGCCGCGTGTCCGGCCCATCTTAATCTTCGCGACTTGATTACTCTCACCATAGAAGGTTTGCGATATAGCTCTTCTAATTCGTGGTTATGGAGTTTCCTCCATTCTCCTGCCTCCTCGTCATATTTAGCTCCAAAGATACCCCTGTAAACTTTATTCTCGAATACGCGGAATTGGTTTTCTTCCCGTTTTGTGAGAGCCCATGTTTCGCATCCATATAGAACAATCGGCATGATTATGGTTGTATAGACACGGAGCTTTATGTCAGTATCATTGCCAGATATTTAAATTCTTTAACTTTTTCAAATATCTTACCTCTGACGTTTATATGTGTTCCCTGAGGTCCACCTGCTCTCGCCGTAATCATGTATTTTGTGTTGTCTTCATTTATTTCTAGGCCCACCTCTTCTGCCGCTTGCATGATGATTTCACTGTTTTTACTTACCGTTTCTAGATTATCGCCCAGAACGGCGATGTCATCCGCATATGCGAGCTCTTGTGTGACCCCGTTCAGGGATGATCCGGCCATGTTGTCGTCTTGTACCTTTCTGAAGACATACTCGAGCACACGGTTAAAAAGACACGGTGATAGACCAACTCCCTGCTTCAGTCCGTCCCGGATTGCAAATGGTTCTGAGAGGTGGTTTTCTATTCTATCTCGCCCTTTGTTTTCGTTCGTGCAAATTTGAATGAGGGTGGCATATTTTTTCAGGACTCCCAGCTAAACTACAATATGGTAGAGTTTTTGCCTTGCGACTGAGTCGTAAGCTTTTTCGAAGTCAATGAACAGTTGATGAACCTGTGGCGGTTCCGCCAAACCCCACGGTTCCCTTTCCCAAAAAACCCCCATAACTTTCCCCCAGTCTGCATAAGCTTTCGCTGATAGCATTAGCATCTTAAATGCTTCACGCATTAAAGAGAACAAAGTGCTAATCAAAAAAGCCCCTGAAAAAAAGAATTCTTAACTGCATGCATAACTTCGCATTTAAAATCCCCTATAAGAGTTCTCTCCAAGCTTATCATAAGTTCCCTGAAAGCAGATTCATTGGTTCATGTACAATACAACCACATAATCAGGAAACCTTACCCTTGAGTTGGCTTATCCCAGCTTCATCATGTGTATCATAAATCACCAGGCAAACACCCAAGGGACCAAAACAAATACACACATCTCTTGGCACCAATTAAATCCTACAGCCTAAGCAAATGCAAATAGGAATTCAATACTTACCCTTACCGGTGATGCCATAAACACCATTTCCCGGTAATCTAGTTAAAACCGTATAACACCATTTCTTCGTTGCGTCACGTCTATTTATTTAGCCGCGACGCACATCTCAAACAAAGATCCAATTAGCATCCGACGAGTTTCGGTTTTGTTTGCTTTACCGGACTCGCATCCCATGAATGCACATTTTCTCTTTCTTTGTTTAGATCCTTTCCCATGGCTTTGATCCATAAAAGAACCAATGTACACACATACATGTTGTTACGTGCCACCACCATCATTTGATAATTTGTAATTATAATATAATTTTGTTTTAATATGGTCTGATGGTTAGGTGGTGGAAGAGTTGCGCGATCCACAAGTGAGTGTTCGAACACGCCCCGATTCGGGTGTGGATCGTGCAACTCTTCGAGTTCGAATTTGGTTTTCGAAGTGGATGTTGATGGAGAGGGAGAAAAAGAAAAAGAGAAATTTTAATTCCGTTTGTTTTGTGTTTGTTTTTCTCGATACTGTTGATTGGAGACAAAGGATTATCATTGAATACGGTGAATGTGAAGAAAGACGGTTTCAAAGAGGTCAGAAATGAGGGAAAATGCAACGTCCCGTTTGATTTTTGATTCAAAAGTTGTGAAGGAGTAATTAAATTAAATTAAATTAAATTACAAGGAAGTAAAAGAAAGTACAAATTAATAAAGTTAAGAACGCGTCCATGAAGGACCGATTACAAGTCATTTGTTTGAATTTGAGTTGGCAGGAGACACTGGCGAGCGACTGAGACTGCCGTCATAACGAAAGCTGGCTGTTCCGAACGTCGTTGGACTTGAAATATTGGAGAGTTCGGGTAAGCCCCCTTACATGCAATTAAATTGGTTCCGGCAAACCGAGGGAGGTTGTGCGCAACCGCAACGGGTAACCACTGGCGTTCTAAAGCGGGAAGCAGTTGGACTGCGTGCAGCCACCGAATACAGACAGTATATACACCTTTCCATCTTTCGCATACCACTCGGAGTAAAACCACAACAATGTGTACCGTGGCGATCTTCTGTACGGGATCTGTTGGTTACCCCAAAGAGAGACTTTACGTCTCTCTTGGAACAGGAAATGCATCGTTAATTTAAGAGAGCCAGTTTCACTGCCTGAATTTCTTTCGACAACGATTGAATATCGTTGAGTCGCTTTCCATCTGCTGACCACACTGGCCATACGCGATCTCCCGCTCCTAGTTTCGCGCTCGGGGTCGTGAATATGCTAAGGCGAGTGGAGTAAGCGTGCTTTCAATTAAAGTGAGTTTAACGCCTTATATGTTGTTTCTGTGGGTCCTTTTAATCGTGTGTAAAGTACAGTCGAGTTGCATCGCGTGAGTCTGCGGCGCGAGTTCTAATATTTAAGTGGAATTATCAATCGCGCAAACACGAAATAAAAAAACATTAATAATAACAAGCCTGTGCGTCAGTGTTTGATGACTTTCCGGGTGAACAGTTTTCTGACAGCGTTTGGCGGAACATTGTCGAAACTTTTAGTGACAGACGGATGGGGATAGGAGTGAAACGAGTGCCCGTGTCTAGCACAATACACCTACCCCACAAACCGTCCCTCCGTATTCCCACTCCTTTTCCAGCAGTTGTCTTATTGTGAACATTTGGTCGCTTGTTGACCGGCTCCTACGGAATCCGCATTGGTAGTCTCCCAGTATCTCTTCTGCGTACGGTGTGATTCTCACCAGAATGACATTTGTTAATAGTTTGCGCGCGGTTGGGAGCAATGATACTCCTCTGTAGTTTTCACATTCAGATCTGTCGCCTACGGGAACGACTATTGAGGTTTTCCATCCTTCCGGAGTGACTTCCTTATCCCATATTGTTTGGATGAGCTTTTTTTTGTCATGATCCTTCGAATACATTCTGCCGATATCATTTGTCGCTCACACTTCTGCTATACAGCGATTTAAAACGAGTTTGTAGTTTGAAGTTTTTTTTTATATTTTCCGGTGTAGAAACTCATTTTCGGCGCTTAAAGCTTTCATCACGGTTTTCATCTGTACGATCGCGTTTTAGCTAAACAAGCCAGTGACCAAAATATGCTTCCGCATAATACTTTTAAAACCATTCTTGAGTTCAATCAATATATTTTCAATCAAGTAAAGGTTTGACAAACGTACGAAATGTTTTTTCTTCACTGTTTTGAAAATCCTCTGAATGTTAATACTAATTGCAAACAATTTGGTTATGTTAGTAAGTACGCCATTTATCTACTAGCCTCAAGATTATTCGGACACTCAATTAATTTGATCCCAAATCCTCGTTTTACGTGATTCGAATTGATCGGTTTGGGACGTTTCCATAACCATAGCGAGGAACAGCACCAAAACCAAAATCGGAAGTAAACATGTTTGATGTGGTCAGCTTTCCTCTCTTTTGTTGTAATTCTAACGGTCAAAGTATTAGTTCGAATCGCCTTCCCTTCATTATTGTTGACAAACGCGATGGTTTCGTTAATTTCCATTGGCTTTTCGGAAATGGGACATCGGTATAGTAGGACGACTGGTCTTTATACTGATTGGACAAATCTTATTTCTAGTCTTACCGTAATTTGCAATCAAAAAGGTGAGAATTAATTGTTGGGCACGGCTGATTTTATTAAGTTTTTTGAGTGATAGAAATGAAGCATTCCCATAATCACCCTTTGTCTAACAAAATATTCGAGTATATTAGTACAATCAGGCCTCTTAGAGAAGGGTGGCATCCCAACAGCCTACTTCAGCAATGGTCTACTCTCATATAGTACATGGTTTTCCGGAAACTAAAAAGAAAAAAGGTTTATTAATCATATTGATAAAAACGTTTAAAATTTTTCAAATTATTCCCCGTGGCACTTGAGCGACTCTGTCATGCATGGTAGACCCTCTGGCAGTCGTTAACGACGACTTTTGCCAGAGCCTTTGTTTCGGAGGCTTGGATGTTTTCTATTGACTCAAAACGTACTTCTTTGAACGATGTTCTGATTTTGGGGAAGGTACAGAAGAAAGTCCCCTGGTGCCAGGTGCGGGCTGTTTGGGACTGAGGAAGTTTGACAAGTTGTGTTTCACCAGAATTGATAATCACCCGGCAATGCTTTTGTTCGTCAGCGGTACATTTAAATCCCTAAACTAACATTTAATCCAATGTTGGATAAATTGAACCAAATGTTCAATTATAAATTCCCAAAATCAAAATAAACTCCCAAAACCAAATGTTTAATTATCAATTCCCAGAATGCAAAGACTAAAACAAATACGCGATAAACGAACCAAATGTTCGTTTATCATGCACACTCAATATCCTTCTTTCTATAAACAGGTCGCAATTCCTAAAATATAAACACCACAATGCATACCTCCATATGCATCCTATGTCCAAAAAAACACGTTTTAAACGAACCAAATGTCCATTTGTTACATGTATATGTGTGATTAGAACTCTAAACGCAGTAATAATGACATCGAAAAAACCTAATTCGTCCTTTACCACCCATCCTAGAAACCAAATATAAACCTTAAATGGAAAACCAAATAATAAAATAATGAAAAACAATTGTGCTCAAATGCAATATTTTATTACAAACTCTTACCTGTCTAAGAATTGGTCCGAAGATCGAAGAACTCTATATACCTCTTTTGAATGTTAGTGAATGCTTATGTACCATATCTTTATGCTTGGCTGAGAGCTGGGGGTTTTCCAAGAGAAAGGAATGTCTTTTATGCGAAACAGCTTACAAATGGGGCACAATTTTTTAAGACTATAGTAAGTAATCCGCATGGCTCTGCTTCTTTTTTATAGACAAGTTCACAGAAAATATGAAGTTTCACAGTCGCTTTTTCTTTCAAATGTGTGCCTTGGGTTAAAGGGAGGAGCTAGGATGAACTGAAGTCGATGTTTACAACCTTTGCCCCCAATCAGATAAAACGTGGACCACACGGAAAAGTTGTTGCTTGCTTTGTCGTATCAACCTTGCTCACGGTTTCAATCAACTAGATGAAACGTTGGTTAGACGCAAAAGACGTCGTTTATAGGGTATAGATTCTTAGCTCAGGTAATACAAATATATCCCAAGTGTTCGCAAAATATCATAGGTTCTTTGGTATTCTAATTCCGCGTATTCGAGAATAAAGTTTTGAGGGGTATCATTGGAGGTAAATATGACGAGGAGGCAGGACAATGGAGGAAACTCCATAACCACGAATTGGAAGGCCGGCCACGAGGCCCGAATGGGCAACGATTGGACCGTGCGTAGAATTCTTGACGGTGGACCAACGGGAAGGAGACCGGCCGGACGGCCGCGACGGAGATGGGAAGACAATGTTAGGTTTGACCTTGAGAAGATCGGATCGCCTGGTCAAGCGTGGAAGGAGAGTGCACAGGACAGGGAACGATAGCGGAGTCGAGGCGGCGAGGTCATGAACCTCCGGGTTCCTACAGGCCAATAAATATTTGGTATTCACGTAGTTTTTTCTACTGAGCCCAATTATTACTAATAACGAACATATAGCATTCCAACCATCTCTGTTTTTTTAGAATGTGTTGCTGTATAAAGTTGTAATTATATAAAATCGAGAAGGAAAAACACTAGTTTCAGATGCTATCCAATTTGCGTCCAATCAACTGCGATTTATAACTCTTCACAATGTACTAACGGGTCGATCGTCGCTCAGGGAAGCGATAAAGACAAGAAAGAAATTGGCGGAATCTTCTGAAACGATTGTTTTTAGGTTCGAAAGCTTCTTCTCTTCTGCCAGTTGGATCAGATTACATGAAGACGCAGACGCCTCTTTTAAATCGAAATCTCTCGTGTAAACTGAACCTGGGGCAACAAATCGGTCGACGAGTGAATTTTCATGTTGGTCAAAATAATCGGGATTTGTTGCTTGCAAATTTTGTCGAATAGGATTTACATTGCATATAGTAAAACAGTGCTGTGGCGGTTCGGCCAAACCCCACGGTTCGCTTTCCTGAAAAACCCCCATAACTGTCACCCAATCTCTTAATTTCACTAATGCAATCGCATTAGCATCTTAAATGCTCCACGCATCAAAGAGATCAAATCATTAACCTAAAAGGACCTATAAAAGAAAACTTACCTCTCATGCATCTCTTCCCATACAAATTCCCTGTAAGAATTCTTTTCTTACCTTATCAGAAATCTCAAAACCAATACGGCACCTTCAGTGCCAAGCAAATCCCCCTAGACGAATTCCTGAAAACAAGGTGATTTGGTTTACATACAATGCAACCATCATAGCGGGGACCATACACATTGCGTCGCCTATTTCCCGCCCTCACCAAGTGTATCATAAATCACCATACATACACATTGGCTGGCGACCTACACCCAAGGAACCAAAACAAATATACGCATATCGCGTCTCTTGGCACCAATTAAATCCTACGGCAAAAGCAAATGCAAATAGGTATGGTATACTTACCCTTGGCAGCGATGCAATAAACACCAATTCACGGTAATGTAGCTAAAACCCATTAGCACATTTCCACATTGCATTGCCGCCTATTTATTTAGCCGCAATGCACATCTCAGACAAAGACCCAAACGTTCCATTTGTCTTTTCATATTTCGGGATCTGCTTCTCATCAGCAGCAGTATAAGCAAACACAAACCCAATTAGCATCCAATGAGATTCGGCTTGTTTGCTTAGCCGAATTCACTTCTCGTGGATGCACATTTTCCCCTTCTTTGTTTAGATCCGTTCTCATGGTGTGTCCCATGAAAGAACCCATGTACACACATACATGTGTACTACCAACGATCTTCACCCCAAACGATTGAATATCGTGGAGTCCTTTACCATCCACCGACCGAGCAGGTCGCGTCGCTCCCGCTCCTCGTCGCGCGCCGAGGATGCGATATATACACGGAGTCTGGTTGTAGTCTTGAGTACGTTGGTCAAAAAATGTCACAGCCACTGAAGCTGATATTTCATACAGTTCAGTTCATACCAATTAACTTTGACGTGTTGATAAGTGTGTAATGTAATTGTTCTTTCCTTCCCTCGCTGGGAATTTTCCCCCAGGACCACTCTAACTGTAAAATGGAATTTTCTAACGTGTGAAATATTTGAACTGAGATCCGTTGTGAAATAAAAAATTAATAAATCAAACCTGTGTTTAATTTTCCGTGCTGCAATATCCTGTGTTTAATTTTTCCGCGTTGTCTTGGCGAACAGTTTTTCTTTTTTTGGATCTTTGTGACAGTGAAAGTGGTGGGTCGGTAGTAGAACTCGAGTCCATGCTGGCGCCAGACTACCTACCCCACAGTGTCATCTGGTATAAAAATGTCTTCACAAATCTAGTAATGGCAGTCTGTCCTTGTATGAATGTAGAATTCACAGTCTTTATTTGCCTTTTTGAATCTTCTCTGGCTTTCATATGCATTGTTCAGTTTATATAACTGAAATTAATTCCTTTAAACTTCTAATTCCCGAAATCAAAAAACATATTGGTCTCTGTTTTTATATTCTTTTGTTGTACAGTAAATGTCCTCTAATGAAATAAAATCATATGAAAGTTTGTATGAGATACAGAGTTAACAGCGTAATTAAAGCAATCAATTTAAAAACCTAAAGACATCGTTTAAATCGCTTCAGAATGATTTAGCCCTCTCAGAGCCATATCATTTTTTTTCGAACCGTAACATAGTTGTCTGACAAGTCCAAAGGTAAGGAAGCTTGGACTTTGGTTATTATTATGGGAGGTAAAAATCCAATTATTAATAATGAACATATCAGTAGCATTCCAACACGCAAAAATGTTGTTTGACATTACACAATATTTTGTGTTGACTAATAAAAAACTATGCGTTGTATTTGACTATGGCTCTACTCCGAACAAGCAGTCAAGTATTGTGTTACAGTTTATATTACAATCTACTACACATTATCAAACTTATAGTAACAAATAATTTCAATAGCCTATTTTTTCAGTTAAGCAAACATGTCTACAGACGACCACTATGTTATTGACCTCCGTTCAGATACGGTGAGTCAACCAACCCCAGAAATGCGTAAGGCTATGTTTGAAGCAATTGTTGGAGATGACGTATATGGTGAAGATCCCACAGTCAATGAGCTTGAGGCTCAAGCTGCTCGAATGTTTGGTAAAGATGCCGGACTTTTCGTGCCCAGCGGTACCATGGGTAACTTATTATCAAGTAAGTAAACTCTCCATATATGAACCTTGGTATCCATCAAACTCAAGAGAAGTTTATATTATGACAAAAAATAATGAGACGATTTTTGAATCAATTAAATTTTAAATAACAGTCAAATATGTAATAAAGCATAATAGATCCCGACATAACGAAGTTTCCAGTACAACGAAACATTTCCTTTAGACTCGCGAAATTAGTTATACGGGGAATGTTCAATAGGGAACGAACACGAGCATTTTCGAAATCAAATAAAGTGAACCGTACAATAAAGTACATATAGCGTTTGCAACGATAGTGAAGAGCGAGTGATTCGAACCGACGCTATCACTGACTTCAAATGTACGAATAAAACAGGAATTCATTCTCGAGTCGATCTACCCGAATTTTGAATGCCCTGCTCTAGCAAACGTTTCATCGTAATATCGTGAAAGTATATATTAATTTCATATTTTTCAATTTTGTTGTTTCAATTATTATTTTTTTCAAAAATTAATGTCTAGGTGACAATCTCGACATCATCTCTACATAATGTGAGTACCTCATATACTCGGACTAGTTCGAGAAAAGTTTGATTTAGGTATTAAGATAGTAAGGTGGAATACCACCCCGTCACGTTGTGCATTCCGTGATATCGTCCCGAGAAAACTTCAGAGGTATGGCTGATGCCTCAGGCTGAAATTGAGATAAGTCAAGATGGTACCGTCCGAGACAAAGATTTTCCCGAGGGAATCTAGTTCGCCATTCGGATCTCCGGGAGGACTATGTCGGGGGGAACATCATGCAAATATTTTGATTAACAACCGAACTTTAAGAAATTCTTCATCACGTAACCAGGTTCGTTCTCGAGGCTCTGTCGACACTCGACTGATAACGGCATTTTGTAACATCAGGCGCATCGGTTTCACCAATACGAATGTAAACTGGATGTGTTTTTGATATCTTAGCCTGGATATGTGTTTGACACCTGAGCCGAGCACTTATACGAGTACCGTGCGGGTTGCTGCGCTACTGAAAAACTCAGATCACTGCTTGGTATCGGTCCCGCAACCCCTTGTATTTCGAGCGAGCAACCGACCTAAGCAGCCTCGCCAAGTATGGAGTTATGGGGCTGTGGCGGTTCGGCCAAACCCCACAGTTCACTTACCTAAAAAAAAACCCATAACTCCGATCCAATCACGTAAGTTCGCTAATGCAAACGCATTAGCACCTTAAATGCTTTATGCATCTAGGATTATCTAAGGTATAATCTAAAAAGTCCCTGTAAAAGAAAACTTACCTTCATGCATCTCTTCGCATATAATTTCCTGTAAGATTTCTTTTCTACCTTTTCAGGATTCCCAAAACCTATTCGGTACCTTCGGCTCCCAGGCAAATTACAATTTCCCACACCTGCACCGCAATGTACACCCCATACCTGAAACATTTCCTTTTACAAGGACATTTAATGCATATAACGCGTTAGATAAAATTCCTAGAAATAGTTCTTTAAAGTGCATATGGCATCATGAATCCCAAGCCAGTCGGCACCCTTTGTCTGTGTTGAAATCCTATGTCGGGCAGCTTGTTTTTACAGATGCCATAAATCATATTTCTACATATGTAAACATGCATAGGATTCAACTCATCGTTTGTTTTCCCACTAACAAACAATCTTCAATTTCTTTCCCTGCCCCAACTAATTACCCGGCTTACACATAGGCATGCAGGGGATTCGTTTCTGCCACCAATCCCATTACCACCTTTTTTCCCAACGTCTATTATAGCGACGATAAACAGCGTAAACATGACCCTCATTACCGGACGAAGCATTTGGTCGCTTCTTCCTTTGTCTTTGCCGCCTGTCTGCGTCGTTGTTACATTGCCTTCGAGCACGTGTAAAAAACATCAGTTTTGAACGATCGCACACTTACCACCATGATCTTCATTACAAGATCTGGTTTCCTATTCCACCAAGAGAGACTTTACGTTTCTCTGGTGGTTGGTAAAAACGATATCCTTAGTGGGGAGGTTATCTACCACGACACCACAAACTCACCCCATAAGCGAATCATCTCTGCACGAGATTATTATCGCTGAGTCCTTTTACATCCGCCGACCGCCACGGCCGTTGCCGACTTCCGCTCTCCGGTGCGCACGGAGACGCGAAAAATCACCGAGTCGCGTGTGTGTAATAATTTTGAAACAGAAAAAGAACAATAAAATAAGTAAAAAATCATGTGCCTCATAGACGTAAGTCGCATTGCTGTAGCGATCCTAAATCGCTACTCCTATCCAAATCCCCAATATTATCAAATAATCCCATCCAAATCCCCAATACTTCAAATTCCATATTGAGTCACATGAACAACGAATTAAACCAAAAGTTAATTCGTCGTACATTGACTGAATTCCCAAAATCCTGACATCATGAAATGCTTAATTCAAAACGCATTTCATGATTCCCCTTCCAAGAACCTATCCAACCAAACCTCTAAGCAATTCCTAGAACAAAATTCCAATTGAAGCACACGAAGTCTTGTGTGTGGTTCTTGGAATTTTGACACTAAAATAGTTGACAATTCTCAACGGAAAAAACAATAAAAGGGCGACCAATTTCAATTTCGTGATCAGTCAAGCTTCAGAGGCCGAACCGCTGATCAACCATTTATTAGTAGATCTCCAGAGGCCGAACCTACGTCAGTCGAATTCTAGCAATCCAATATATCAATCTAAAAGAAGGATAATCGAAAAAAGTACAATAAAAAAGACAGCCTAACTTACTTCTAAACCCGGATCTTTTCATTTCCGTGGGATATAATATCGGTGGGAAGCCCAATTTCCAAAGAAACCTTGACACTGTATAGCGGGCCCTGGCACGGGAACCCCTAATTTTACCGAGATGACACCTCAACAGGGAACCCCCAATTTTACAGAGATGACACCTCAACATTGCCCACGTACAGTGTACTGCTTGCAACCGCCGTGTCGAATATTATATTCACTGCAGTCTTTGAAGATCGTGTTTTGTTTTTTTTTATTGACTTCATAATGTAACTCTCACGCAGTGCTACCGTAAAATAAATAAAAATAAACAAAAGGCGTGCTGTGTTTAAATTGTCCGCGTTGTCTTTGTGAACAGTTTTATTTCTCCTGTTTGTGCTTTTCTTTGGTGCACGTTCGAACTTTGTCTTTGTGATGCTGGTGGGGGGAAAAGAACCGAGTGCCCGTGCCTGGCACAATACTTCCTTCCCCACAGGGCTACTCACTGAGACGATTTGCGAGATTTCTTCGCATGCTTTCCATAGTCTGAGGTATGCTTTGGAGACTCCGATGTTAACGGATTCGAGGAGTCGGTCACAAAGATTATTCTTCTCGTGATGGAGATCTACATTCCGCATTGCATCAAATGAAATTCATCTACTAAGCCTTGGTTTGATAAAAAATGCGAGCAGAGTACAGCGGCAAAAAATAGAGCCTTTAAGCAATGGCGCTTCAGTCACACCGTCAACAGAACGAACTTTGTAAGAACAGAAACGCGTGCAACCAGGCGATTGATACCACGAAGAAGGCTAACAACGGAAGAATGAGCAATAAACTTCTTGAGTGCCTAAGTGGTTCGCGTCCCTGCTGGTAAATGGCAAGGGCTATCAGCAATAACTTCGCTTCCTCCTCTTTTCCTCCGAGAGTGACGGACAGCGGGACAAGTCACAAATTCAAAAGATAAAGGTAATGTGTTCGCGAATTTATTATCCATGAATTCAAACCTTGACGCCGGTCTTTTGGGGCCACCTGTGATCGCCCTGGTACAATTTTCGATGTGGGATGTGAGGTTCCGCCCACATACTATTCAACGCGTTCTACGTGGACAGGACTTTAGGAGCTAATCGGACCGGACGGAATACCAGCAATAGGCCTTAAGAACTGTACTCCAGAACTGTCGATTTTTGGCAACTTTTTCCCGTATCTTATGAACAGAGGACATTTCGGACCAACTGGCAAATCGTTCGAGTTCAGCCAAACCCAAGAGGAAAAAAAAACGTTTTCCTACAAAATTACCCTCCGATAGCATTACTGTCTATATTATCCATGGGGATGGAAAAGATCATCCATGCCGAGTTAACTAAATATTTGGAATGCCACGAACTTCTGAATGATCGCCAACACGGATTCTGTGGCAGCCGTTCCACGGGAGTCCCATTGGCCCTTATAACCGATATATGAAGATCTGCGATTGAGGGGCATGGTGAGTTAAGAACAACCACATTGGATATTTCCAAGGCTTTTGACCGCGGCGCATTGCTGGGCAAGCTTCATTCATATAGACTTTCCCAGCAGCGACTGGACAAAGAGCCCCCTCGAGAATCAATCGATCCGGGTTGTTGTTGATGGCGAGCCTTCGACTGTGTATCCTGTTAATTCCGGGATGCATCAAGGTTCTATTTTGGCTCAAACATTGTTTTTGCTTCACATAAATGATTTCCCACAATCAATGAGTAACAAAGGGTTCAGTTTTGCGTATGGTATTACGCTTGTTTCCTCTCTCTCGAGTGATAGGCCAATGAGTGTGTTACATAATTAAAATCGTTTAATTATTACCCCCCCCCCCCCCCCCCCCCCCCCTAAAATACATAAAATATTAGCATCGGCATATCCTTCCACAATACATCACTAAACCACTACAATAGAATCTTCCCAACATGCAATAGATAAAAATTAAAATAAAATAACACTAGATTCCTATCCCGGTAGAAAATATTTGGTACGACTTAAAGGTCCCAAATATTATAGACTGAACACACAAATAGTTTCCCCAATCACTCTTCCTGTGTTTGTTTTCGGTGAAAAGGAAACGAAACAGGAAGAAGGAAAAAGAGGATATGCAGATAGCGACACGAGGATGAGGTCTCTTGTTCATAGTGCGTTGAGTGAGTGCGGTCGGTCGCTCCGCCCAAATTTTGACAGATGAATTTGAGCAACTCTCTTGTTCATTAAGCAGTCGACGCGTGCGGTTGTGTTCTTTTTCTTTAATTTCCTCAAAAAGAATATCTCGAGAAAGTCATAAAATTAGTAAAAAATATATATTAGTAATTGTGTTGTGAACATAGTAGAGTAGTGACTTTATATAAAATCTGACAAAAACTAGTCGATAGTTTTCTGTTATTGGGAACTATTTTTAATTGACTACTTCTTATGCTGCACAGTTAGAGATTAGTCTTGAATTAGGTGCACAAAAGATATTCCGCGGTGGTGTGTTGTAACTGTTTTGCTGGTGTCATACGATTGTGATAGCAGTTTGTGTTCGAGAGTTGCAAAACAAGTTGATGATGAAATTGATGTAAACCAGTCAATCGACTGCGAAGGAATTATAAAGGATAACTAATCACACCTGGAAAATCAAGACCACACAAGGGTAAGTTTTGTGACCCAAAAACAATATTAATTGTTATAACAATTTAAAGTATAACAAGTGCATCAACGTCGCACCAGCTGAAATGTAGCCAGATCGACTCTTTGAGTCGGGATCTGGATCTCAGAATGGCCAATCTTGTCGACTTCAATGTGATAAAGACACAGTATACAAAATTCGCAAAGAAAAGTGGATCATTGGTCCCAGAGCTGATGACGAATGGTCAGGTGCTTGAATCTAGGGAAAGCATAAAATTGCTCGGCGTCACAGTCTGTGGGAATGTATGTAAACACGTGTCGAACACCGCCAGGTCCGCCTCTGGAAAACTAAGTTGTCTTCTAACTTCTTCTCCTCTATAAATCCCAAATTACACCCACGCTTGGATATTGCTATCATGATGGAGCTCTGCTCCTAAGCATACCCTCGACTACAATTTGAGAGCATACAGGGACGAACGATCCGCCTGATCGAGGATACGGTGCTGATCGAAGGCAAGTAGTTGACTTTGGCTCTTTTACAGATATTACCACGGGTACTGTTCTTCGGAGATTCGTGGTATTGTTCCGCGTAATTCCGTTTATATGCGCACCACAAGACAATCCGACGGATTTCATTCGTTTGTGGGTCATCTCCTGAGAGCATGAAGATCTCTGCGTCAGAACTCCTTTCGTTACAGAGCCGGAAAGCTGTGGAATTCACTCCCAGCTCAAGTGTTTGCGGAGGGTTTAAACCTGCAGCGGTTCAAGAAGACCTGCAACAGATACCTAGCGCCATCTCGGGGCGCCGACTCGCCCCTCTGTGTTCCCCTCTCCAGACAGAAGTATAGTAACAAATAAAAAAACCCCGAATATTCGCAAATACCACAAATGTGGTTTCATACTATCTTCATATAGAAAACCCAAACATGCATCGCCACCTGTTTTCATCAGCCCCTGACGAATTTTGTCTCCGCATTTTCTAAACGTCATTACAGTACTTCTCATGAATTAACTTTCAACGATTATGAAAACTAACTTCCATTGCCAGGCACGGCCTAACGTAATCATAAACATTGTTTGAGGCCATAACCATTAGATGTTTCGAATAATCCAAAGTTCGAATAATTCAAAATTCTTTGAAATGGTTAATGAAATCACATGTCAATGAGATGAATTCCAATCCCTTCAAATCGAACCACAATATAGTTGAACAAAAATATATATAAATACAGTTCTGTGAAATATTATAGACTCAAACGTTTAAAATATAAATGTACTGAATTTATACTTTTCACATTTAAGTTTTTTTTTTTTTTTTTTAAATTAATTACTATTCCAGGTAAAAAGGTAATTAAGCCATAAAAGGGCTTTTCCTGAGTTGGTGTCGGTTGACAATATGTTGTTAAAAAACTAGTCATAAAAGTTTATTACTCATTCCAAGAAAACTGAAAATTACGTTTGAGTCTATAATGTTTCACAACACTTTATACGAGTATATGTTTATTTCTTTGCCTCCTGATTATTTTTTACCGCAGTCATCTTGACGTCATAGATTGCTGACGTACTTCGAAATGGCACAAGAAACCCGTCAAGTAGAAACCAAATCACCAATAAAAGAAATGAACAACTTCAATAACTCCTGAGAGCTCAAGCTTACCCTTAAAAATCGACGGCTTAGAGAACACCTGAAATCCATAATTATTTAGATGACTTATTGCACGTTTTCTCGGCATCATTTGCCAATGGTAATTTGAGACTAAATTTGCCGAAGACGTATCCTCAGGCGAAATATTACCACTACAGGATCCATATCAAATTCATAGTTGCGAATATAAATTTCATTCGGGTCCTGACGCCCGCCATTTAAATAAAGTTATGCGCGTATAAAAGGGGAGTAGCGAAATATAGAACCCCAAAAGGACGACTGAGAGATACAAGTTATACACTTTAGCCATCACCATTGACGCCCATCATCATCCCCCGATTTTCATTTGATATCCCTATCATGGTGGCGGTAATAAAGAGGGTGCCCTTATAGAGGCAGTAAAATTTTTAGTTGCATATGTGGCCCGATACCACGAAAGCATTGAGTAGAGGTGCCAACGCCTGAACGGAGAACGTGCCTATCTGCCCTTTGTGATTACATACGGTTTGCCAAAGGTATTCCAAAACACCACACCTTAATTTCTTTAGATGAATTGTTATTATGGGAGAATACTGCAAAAGGATGTTTTAAATGGAAAGAATATTAAAATGAAGGCGTTAATATGCAGGGGATACTAAAAAAATGTCTATAGAATGTGAATTTTTATAGCTGAATGCCAAGGGTCGTGTGAGTAAATGCGAGTCTTACAACTTCCCCGGAATAGTAAATGAATTTGCAATGATTTCGAAATTATTATCATTAAATTATTGTGAACATGTTTCACTTGAACTTTGCGAAATTGCTATTTCATCATCATCGGCACTACAACCGGGAACCGGTCTTGGCCTTTTTTTAGCAAATTTTTAAATTGCTATTTATATCATTTTATTTTAGTAAGCATAATGTCGACAAAAAAGAAACTTAAGTGGTGTTCAAAACAGTAAATATCTTTACCTAGAACTTGAAATCATACGTAAAAAACTAGTTGTTGATGCGGGTGGTCTGAGTGCTGTTGCTTTAATCGGCAGTTCAGTACGTAATTGTAATACCTGGTGAGTCTCTGTTGATGTAAACGTTATGACCTATACTTTGTGGATAGTTTTATTGAAAATATTAAAAAAGAGATTAAAAAAAAGAGGCCGCTGAACATGTTTTGCTTCTGACTTACTCATCGGATTTTACACTAATTACCGAAACATTCCTTTCACTTCAGCGATTATTATATAATACATTCAACGTTTACTTTATAAAAACTTTTATTACACAAGATGACGGAAGAGAAAACTTGAATTGAATTCATTCATAGGTGAATGTATTCAATATCTTTGAGAATTATGATTAACTACAAAATGTAACATTTGCCAAAACTTATATATATATAAGTAATGTGAGAAGTAGACATCCCCTATAAATCTAGGTTCAAATAAGAACCCGTTTAGCCTAGTTCGGCCTTTGATTGGCCACTGAGATACTACCAACATGCGTGATACATTTGTTAGGTTTAAATCAAAAAGCACTCATGGTTTTAGAAAAACCTTCAAGCAACCAAAAAAAAAGGTAAAAAAATAATAGGCATTAAAATTAAAAATGTATTCCAAATTAAAAGTAAAGATTATTGACAAACCGTATGACAAATTGGGGCAAACAATAAAATAATGTTCCAAAAAGAAGAAGAAATCTAGAGAAAGATTAATCAGAAATGAGAAACAAAAATAACAGAAAAGAATATATCACAAATCATCAGAAAACGATAATGAAATTTACCTGAAAAATCGTTGAGAGAACTACATCGATCGCCGCTTGTCAAAAAAAAAAAAAAAAATTAAACGTATTCTTCGCGCACAACGCTTCATTTCATTTCATTTTGAAAACAATTTTTTATTTTCTCTTTATCTTCTAAGTTTCTAAATTACATGCTAGACAAAAAATGTCTAAAGTCTAGCTTAATTATCTTATATTACAACTTACTCGTCCTTCGCAGACACTCTAAGCTAAACATTACATAACAATTGTATAATTTGCCTTTCGGCGACAGAACTTTGTTTGATGCAGTACTTGTGATTATTTGTGAGACAAAGAAAAATTTGGAAAACTTTGTGTCGAATTTTTTTTTGTTTTTTTTTTTCTTAAAATTTAACCTACATATTTTTTTTTAATTTTATTTAAAAGAAGTTAACTTAGCTTAACTTAAATCTTATAATACCCTAAATCTAGAAAAGCTAAGTCTATGTAAGTTGGCTGATGATACTGTTATTCTATACCGACAATGGTATCCAAGTCTTTATATGCCATTCAACCACCAGAACTGTTGACGCTGTCTAATACTATCGCGCACAACGCGTGGGTGTGGGTATGTGTGGGTGTGTGTCCTTCTCACAGGGGAAATGACAGTAAAGTACGGACGTTGTATACAAGTTAATCACAAAAGAAAAAAACGGAGCGAGTGTATTAAAGAGTGCGCGACTGCACGTGTATAATAAGCAAATAATGGGTTCTCCAATAGGTACTTGACAACTTTTTTTCGGTAGTAAACTTTTATAATTTGCAGACGTTGTTCGTTTGTGTACTTAACCATGATGTTAATAATGTTGAGTTTACTGAATAAATTGACAGTGACAGTTCGATGATTAGTGAAAGGGTGTGTTCACAAATTAAATTCAAAGTTGTCAAGTCCCTATAGGAAAACACGATATTTAATAGTTCGATCACGTGTGTCATCGAACAAACAACAATTTATGCGAGGAAAACTTTTGCTATGACAAGGAGGCTATTTCACAATAGCCAAGTTGACAGTATGGTAAAAGTCATATCCTACATAACGCTAATAAGGCCGATGCTCATATATGGTTGTCCAGTATGGTTTAACATAGGACGAAATTTGATGGAAAAGATTCGGGTGTTCGAAAGAAAGTGTCTCAGAAGTTGTCTCAGATTATATCGGACACCGGAATCGAACTATAAAAAGTATTATTCAAATGAGACTTTATATAATGAAGCATACATAAATAGGGTGGATACTTTTTATGATTAAATTAATCAGAGGACATATTGCAAGAGCAATAAGCTCGTCCAATGACCTAATTTTTGGGGCTTTGTGGCGGTTCCTTCGAACGCCACTACTCACCTTCCCATTAACCATGTAAAAACTTCCAACCTAGAGCATTCAAAACGATATAAAACAAGTATTGTGGCAGTTCCATTGAACGCCACTACTTGCCGTACAACCTATGACGAGGAAACAGTTTCCTTAAACACATGAAAAACATGTACTTACCTTCCATAGTTGTATCAATCTCTTCAGAAATGCTTTAGAACTACAATTGCGCTGATGCAAAACCCATCAGCAACAAATAAGTGTTTTTCCACAAGGGCATGGTTGCATTAAACGCATCATGTGCCTTAAAAGCAATTTGGTTGCACCATCAAGCAATCAACATTAACCAAACCACATCAATGAGATATCTCTTAACGAGTCAACCGCACACGTGCAGGAGATGTGTGGGCGTGTTTAACTATGCACCAAGCACGGGTGCGGATTCAGCTAACACCCACTGATAGTTCTCCATAAACTGTTCACCCGAAGGAATAGATCACAAAAGATAATACAATCGATCACACAAAAAAACACACTGGTGAATTTTTAACATGAATGTTCTTTATTTATTCTTTATTATCTTCTTATTTTTAAGAGAGTAGGTTAGCACTATTAATCCTTGCACTTAACGTATACGTAGTACGTGCTTCAATTCGAACGCGGTTTGTTTTACTCCTGGTGAACGAACAAATATGAATTTAAAAAGAGGTGTTTCCCGCAATTGATTTAAAACTTGTATTCGGACATGTGTGCTGCTGGGCGATACAAATCTGACTAATTTCGACTCAGTAAAATTGGCCCAGCCTCCGGTGATTGCGATGGGTTTCAACGCGCACCACACAGAAGAAATAAATACTTCCTTCGCCACCTATGACCAATGAAAAACGATTTTCATTCCACTGGAAGGTTCCCTTGAATATCATCCATAACAATCGGATATCTTTGGCGAAGGAAAGGAAAAAGGAAAGGAAAACAAGAACACATAAGCCACAGGTCTGATAAGGATACCACTTATGATTGACGCTAAGTCAGGTCCGCATACTTGTGGACACACACGATGAGCAGCAGAGGCGATCATCGTGTGTGTGTTTCGCGCCCGTGTGCTGGGACCGATACAAGGAAAATCATCCCCTTATGTCGACAAGCGGAAGATGAATTTATCTTTCGAAATAATCAATCGCGATACGGATTCCGTGGAGGCAAGTCGGGCCTCCACGTTAAATAATTACGGATAGTCTGAACCCAACAACTGTCGTGAACGAGTGTACAAAAAAGTGTTGAAGTTAGTCCAAATCAGTTTTATAAATTAACGCCGTGCTTTATTGAAGCAATTTTCTAATTCAGTTTGTATAAATTAATGCAGTGCTTCACGACCTTTAATTGCAAAACTTTTGTTGTGTTAAATAGTTCATATAACAATAGACGCAGTGCATTCGAAATAAGTGAAGCTATATGTAAGTCAGTTTTTTTTTTTGTAAATAAATTCAGTGTTTGATTGAATTTACGGTGTGAAGCCCTTTTGAACGGCGTGGCCATTTTATTTAGCAATTGTTTTCCATTTAGTTCTATTATTTTTTTGATATTAAAAGAATAAAAATGTATAAATACATCAAATGAAGATGAATCGCCTGCATTTTCATTATTAACACATATCAACCACACCATTCGGCGAAGCCGTGACGGACTTGGGAACTCTCGGTGAACCTGTTTCGGGCCGGCACCTAACCGAGGCCAAATATACCCATAGCTTATTATCCAAACACTCTGTACTATGAGAGCGTGCGTCGCAACGGCTTTGTTCTACCAGAGGCGTTCCTCGATTTTGACATGAAAGGGCTTGTGGCAGTTCTACGAACCACACAAACTACTGTAGGTCGAGATGTCGTCGTTCCACCAAGGAATACACTCATCTATAGCTAAATTACACGTGCCCACAGACACGTGTGTTCAAAAGTCCTCCTTTCCACCTGAAACAAAGGTAACATGCATCTGGGAGGCAACAACCCCACGTGCCCACAGATGCGTGGGTCACAAGTCCAACCAATTGTTCTACGCCTGCACGGCGATGGAAGGACAGATTCACCAATAGAAATTCTGTAACGATCCATTAACTGTATACACACAAACGGTTGGCATAGCTGCAGAAACACCACATCTCCGACGATAAGGTAATTGGTGGAAAAACAATCCGTCGACAAAACCTTTTGTCTCTGCCGCAATATACTTCGTCCAAACAAAGGCCAATGCGAGCACCAGCAATAAACCAATGATGTTCCCATAAGGATATGTAAACAACGATAATTACATTATCCCATGCTCAACTACTGTGAACCACACGCTCGATTGCTTACGTAAGCAATACATCACAGGTGTGAAGATTTTGACGATCACTGAATGATCCACAGCAACCAGGCAATAACCTCTGCGTCTGTATGTGTGTTTTTTTTTAATAACATCTTTTATTGGATATGATGATGATCATCGGCACTACAACCGGGAACCGGTCTTGGCCTTATTTAGCAAGTCCTGAGACTTGTTAAATTTTCCATAATGATTAATTTTTTTTTCCGGGCAAGTTCATTAGTCTTGCGCCAGAGGCTCCCCGACGGGGAATCGAACCCCGGTCTCCCGCGTGACAGGCGGGTATACTAACCACTATACTATCGAGGATATGAATAGTACAATATTAACAATTTAATTTAATACTAGGTTTAAATTGTACTTAATTTAGTTGAATTAAGTAGAGCGTGTAAGGGTTTACTGGACCACTGTTCAGCTCCCAACTCGATTTTAGTATGTTAGATTTTAACATATTAATTCATGAGGTTTCGTCCGTTTTAGCCGTCTCAATTCGTGGGTAATATCCAAGAGCTGAATGGCTTCTACGTTGGTATGATTATGTAGGCGTCTTTCGTGTTTGACAGCATATTCTTGGATAACTTCATAAATACATTTCATCTCTAGGTCATCATGAATTTCCTGATTTGTCACAAAACGGTAGGCATTCGTGATAATGCGAAGGAATTCATTCTGGCTTCGTTGAATTATATCTCTATTGGATTGCTTTGTATAGCCCCATAATTGGATTCCATATATCCAGATCGGCTTGATGATAGATTGATAGATCAATCTTTTACAATAGAGATTGAGTTGAGAGTGATTCCCGATTAACCAATACATCTGTCTACGTTTCAGCTTTATTAGCTCAGCTTTTTGTTTCACATGGTGTCTCCAGTTGTCTGTATGTGTGAGCGCGATTCTCTCTGGTGAAAAGATGCCCGAGTAAGAGAAAGTTGTAGCGATTCTAATAGATACACACAATTCACAAGCAAAAATAGTGAAGAACACCGAACGAAAAAAAAATCGAATAAGAAAAATACATCAGAACCGTATACCAAGCGATAAAATAAAAATAATTCATACCAGTGGAATATAGTCGAGTTTGGAAATCAAATTCTAAACTCGGTCAGTAGCCTGGTGTGTAACGCTTAGGTAAAATTTTTTTCGTGATTCGAGCTGTCATAGCGTCAGTTCGAATTACACGATCTTCTTCACTATTATTTCAAAAGCTATAAAGTCACCAAAAGAAAGTGAAAGGAGGATAAAGGAAACTATGGGGGTGAATGGAATCATCCCCAGAGAAGTTACCTCAGTCTACTGCGAGAACAGTCCAGTTAGAGAACTCCGACGAGGAGGTGATCCGCGTAGCACAAAAACGAAAAGCGAAAGTAACGTGTGTCTAAACGAAAAACGAAAGTAACGTGTGCCTAAGGGAAACGAAAGTAACGTGTGTCATAAGCTAAAAGTAACGTGTGTCATAAGCTAACGTGTGCAATTTAATTCTCCTTTCTTGTTTCTTGTAATTGTGCTGAAAACGCCAAGATTAATAAATGTCTCTAAAAACAAAAGAATCATCAACATCGGCACTACAACCGGGAACCGGTCTTGGCCTTATTTAGCAAGTCCTGAGGCTTGTTAAATTTTCCATAATGATTTGTTTTTTTCCTGGCAAGGTCATTAGTCTTGCGCCAGACGCTCCCCGATGGGGAATCGAACCCCGGTCTCCCACGTGGCAGGGGGGTATACTAACCATTATACTATCGAGGAGCCCATAAAAAAAACAAAACAAAAAATAAAAGAATAAACAAAGTTTTAAATAAAGCAAATTGTGAAAGAAAAAACATTCCGTGTTTCATTGGTGACTGTATTCGCTCCTTGTTCGTGTTTCCTTCTTGTTTGTGAACGGTGTTCGGCGGAACACTCCGACGAGAAGATGAAAAATCCATCAAAGGGTTATACAGGATAGATCCGGAATTCCGCTGATCTATCATTTAAGTAGATCATCCGTAGACGGGAGATTGTGCTACGACCGGCAAGTCACGCGCATCGGAGAAGAGCTATTGCGCTTCAGTAGGGCTGTCTCCCACAGTGACAGGGACGATAATATTTAACAGCATCAACGGTTCTGGTGGTTGAATGGCAAATAAAGACATGGATACCAATGTCGGTAAAATATCGATATCATCAGCCACCTTACATAGACTTAGCTCTTCTAGAATTAGGGTAGTATAAGATTTAAGTTGTTATTTTAAATAAAGTTAAAAAAAAATAGAAGTAAGTTAAATTTTAAGAAAAAACAAAAAAAAAAAATTTCGACACAAAGTTTTCACAATTTTTTTTTGTCATACAAATAATCATAAATACAGTCGCAAACAAAGTTCTATCGCCGAAAGCCAAATTATACAATAGTCATATTGTTTAGCTTAGATTATCTGCGTAGGACCAGTAAGTTATAATAAAAGATAATTAAGCTAGAATTTAAACATTTTTTGTCTAGCATGTAATTTAGAAACTAAGAATATAAAAAGCAAATAAAAAAATGTAAAAATGAAAATGAAACAAACAACAATTTAACATCAATAATCCGCAAAAAACGTTTAAAAAAAAACGAAGTTGAGGTCATAGGTAAAAAGACACGGAGGAGGTTGAATCTCCATCCGAATCTGACCACCAAAAGGCACAAATCAGATGACGAACGAAGACCGTGAAATAAGTAAAAATAACGAAGATTTGTTTCCCAGTGATGCTCACTACTCTGGAGCAGCGAACAAATACAAAGACCTGGGTCTTAAGGAGCCAGTGGCAAATAAGTCTGATGAAGAGCTTGACAACATTATCACCGACCTCATCAGAAAAAGAGATGAGCTGTGCAGAGAAGTTGAAGCAGGTCTGAAAAAAGGAATATGCGACGTTTTCAACAATGTGATCAAAAAACAAAAAAATAATTAATACATTGAAATAATATCACTCGATGCTTGCAGATCGTCATCGTGACTTTTTTGAACTTGGGCATCTGACTGGATCAGTATCGATATTTTAACAAACATGTGGAGGCTGCGCTGGCCAGGGCAAAGAAAACGTATCCTATGACAAGAAGGCTGTTTCATAGTAGTCAACTTGACAGCAGAGTTAAAGTTATATGCCACATGGCTCTCATCAGACCTATGATCATATATGGATGCCCAGTGTGGTTTAATGTGGGACATAGCTTAAGGGGGTATTCTGGTCTAGACGCACGAATTTAACGCAATTTTTGGTGCTGTAAAAAAAAGCAATCAATATTTTTACTATTCATTTTTTTATAGGATGTTTTTAATATTACAGGAATATAGTAAAAAATAAATTGAAAGTAAAAAATTTGAAATTCAAAAAGTAGCAGCTGATGAAGTGGGGGATCTCAAAAAGTTGGCACGCGACCATACCCACGATTCAACCCTCCTAGTAATTTGAAAAAAAAAAGATTATTAATTTACTGCGACTGCTTGAAAAAAAAAAATTATTTTTGTACCACTTTTTTTTAGTTTTTCGAGTTTTTTTAAAATAGTAAACATTTAGAAATTTGGAGATGAGGATAGTTTATGCAATAGAAAAACCTATAACGAAGGCATGTACTAAATTTGAAGTAAATCGGTTCAGTAGAACTTGAAAAATCGTGGGTATTGTTTTAAAAAAGATTCCCCACTTCATCAGCTGCTAACTTTTTGAATTTTAAATTTTTTACTTTCAATTTATTTTTTACTATATTGCTGAAATATTAAAAACATCCTATAAAATAATGAATAGTAAAAATATTGATTGCTTTTTTTGTTACAGCACTTCAAAAATTGCGTTAAATTCGTGCGTCTAGACCAGAATACCTCCTTAATGGAAAAGCTTTGGATTTTTGAGAGTCAATGCCCCAGGACGTCCTTTAACTTACATCGCACTCCTGAATCCGATCACAAAAAAATACTATCCCAATGAAGCGTTGTGCAGTGGGGTCAATATAAACAGAGTGGATAACTTTATGATCAAGTTGATCCGAGGGCATCTTACGAGATCAATGAGCTCGCCGAACGATTTAATTGTTGGTGCATATTTTCCAAACAATATGCGTTGTGAGGGGTGCGTCGCAATGGCTTTATTCCAACAGAAGCATTCCTCAGTCTTGACATGAACGGCCTCATACAAAATGAATCTTTGGCGTTCTTTGGTTGTTGTTACCTTTTCCGCCAAACACTGTCCGAAGTAAAACAAATCAAATGAAGCCAGAGTGAACACTGTCACCAATTAAACACAGAGATATTAGTTTTCGAATCACAATTTTTCTTTATTCGCACAATCGTTTGTAGGTTCATAAGGTTACAATTTATGGTGTTTATAATTTAGCATTATCGATCGTCGGTAACAATATGACGTTTACTAGCTAGTTGCTCGTGGCAAGACAAATCACTAGGTACATTTTCTAGTTGCGACCGCTCGATTACACATTGACGTTACTTTCCTTTTATAAATTCAATTCGCGAACCGACCTCCTCGTTTGGTTCTTGATGCTTCGCTAGCAACCTCCTCGGTGGGTGCTCGCTGTTCGTTATTAGATATCGACTCTTGTCGCGTTGACGATCCAACTTAGGCTATTTCTATCTCAATCAAAAATAACCTGATACAGATCGTATCTATATCTGCACAGAGAAATTTTCTATTCGCTCTGCTAACAGAATTTCCGAATCTCTGTTAGCAGCATGTTATTAAGTCCTAGGGGTAATTTTAGATTCCTGAAAAGGAGAAAGTCAATCGACGCATACATCCTTATCACCATCCGTGGTGGTGATCGAACTCATCTCCCAGGCCTTGTGTTTGCACGGCACATCTGGGGCGCAGACCGGAGATATTCAATGGTTGTTTGGACGTACTGTCCGTGGGTCTTGTTTGACTTTTGTCAATACACCCGAAATCCCTTAGATCTTTCTAATGGTGTGAAATTCAAAAGGGACCGTGGGACCGTAATAGTTCCTTTTGTAGGTTTTTAACCTCATACATTTTTCGAATTATCTCGTTGAGATAATTACGTTTGCCTACAATTTGGTAGCGGATAGGCGATATGCTTTATTGCATGAGGTTGCCGTTTCTTTTGTTTGCCGATGGAATTGATGGTCTTTGTGGCAGACCACCCGCACGTGCATCCGTTGGTCGGCTAATTTGCTGGTGGTAGCAATTCTTTGCATTGATAGTCGGAATTGCCGATTATGCAGAGCTGGAAGGCGATGTATTTCAATCTTTGGGAATTGCTCTTGGGAACCAGATGAATGTATGGTTTTACCTTTGTTTCAGGTATGCTACAATCGACTTGTTGAGCTTGATATTGAAAGCTTTGGGACGTTCAGTTCTTTGCTTTTTCGTGTCGGGTTCAACGTTGGCCAAATGTTCCAGGGCCCTAGCGGACTTAGTGGCACGCGTCTGTGGGCGCGTGTAACGTTTTCAGGATAGGTATGTTCCTTGAAGGGCAGGAACCTTATCTGGGTGTAATTGTGCGTTCGTCGAACGTTACAAATCCGCCATACCGTTGATTTATCACGTGCGTCGCTCGGGTATAGATAAACGAATATGTTATAATCGAGAGGTCGCCCACACAGATGAAGAGCGCCTGCAGTTCAGTAGGGCACTAGCACAGAAAGACCGAAAAGACACGAATAAGCAACACCAGAGATTTTGGTGGCTGAGTGGCAATTAAAAACCTCTTTCCATATAACTGGCAACGAAAAAAAAAAGTATAATAATAATAATAATAATAGTAATAATAATAATAATAATAATAATAATAATAATAATAATAATAATAATAATAATAATAATAATAATAATAATAATAATAATAATAATAATAATAATAATAATAATAATAATAATAATAATAATAATAATAATAATAATAATAATAATAATAATAATAATAATAATAATAATAATAATAATAATAATAATAATAATAATAATAATAATAATAATAATAATAATAATAATAATAATAATAATAATAATAATAATAATAATAATAATAATAATAATAATAATAATAATAATAATAATAATAATAATAATAATAATAATAATAATAATAATAATAATAATAATAATAATAATAATAATAATAATAATAATAATAATAATAATAATAATAATAATAATAATAATAATAATAATAATAATAATAATAATAATGATATTAAAAAACAGCGCATTAACTACGGAAAGCTTACATAGATTTAGCATTTCGAAGATTGAGTTTAGATGTTAGGTTTAGGATAGAGTTAAGTTTAAAAAAAAAAGTTGTGGTTAGTTAGTGATTTAAGTTAAAGGTGAAAACCATAACTAAAACACAGTTTTTTCTTCATTTTCTTTGTAACCAATTGAATTCATTTAAATTCATGCAAACAAAACAATCGTAATGTCGAAAGATAAATTTTCAAGTTTTAAGCGTACGCAAGGGACCAGTAAGTTAGGAAATAAGGTACAACAACAAGCTAGAGTTTAATCATTTTTCTCTAGCGAGTAAGTAAAATAGAATAAGAGGAAGATATAAAAAATGATGTGTTGCAGCACAAGCAGCAAACAATCACAACAAGGGTGAATAGATTTATCACCGACAAAATATAAGGAGAACAAACAATCACAACTCGACGGCAGACCCACCTATCAGCAACCCAGCGAAACTTACAACTTCGTAGCTGCTACGTCCTAAAGGTATGCACAAGAGTCCGTACCATAGGTTGTCGTGTGTGCTAAGTTCACAATAGCATTCAAGTACACTGGATATGGCGTGATCGACCGACCAATGGAGATTGGCAAACAGCATTGGATCATAGAACAGTTTTTACGGTGATTACTGTGCTATGATATGGGCTTTTTGATCTGATGATTCCAACGGCGAAGAAAAAGACCTTGGATGAATGCATACAAATAGGGGAAAATATCAAAAATTTGGTGGTTAGTATATTGGAGTGATCTTGTGCGGTTAACATTGTTTTGTTTTGCGTTCAAAGGTTCAAATTAGAATTTCAAGTTAAAATTGTGCAAGTACAGTATCGATAATAAACACGAATTAAACCTTTTTACGCAATTGTTCTCTTGTTCAACTACGATCTTTTGGTGTTGGCCTCAGAGCCAATGTGGATTTAACATCCCCAGTTGGCGGACCACAACTGGCGAAGATAACATTCTGATGCGCTCCCTGCAATCTGGGCTATTCCCAGTTGGCGAACCACAACTGGCGAAGCTAACATTCTGAGGCGCTCCCTGCAATCTTGGCTATTCCCAGTTGGCGGACCACAACTGGCGAAGTAACAATATGAAAAATGAAAAAAAAGGAAAAAAGAGGCAAACTCTGTGTACTATTCTCATCATTTTCTTCAATTGTTATGTTTGTAGAACAATAGTGAGAGTAATCAAGTCGCGGAGATTAAGATGGGCCGGACACGTGGCGCGAATGGGCAACGATAGGGCCGTGCATAGAATTCTTGACGGTAAGCCAACGGGAAAGAGACCGACAGGGCAGCCGCGACGGAGATGGGAGGACAATGTTAGGTTAGACCTCGAAGAGATCGGATCGGATGGTCGAACGTGGAAGGAGAGCGCACGGGACAGGGAACAATGGCGGAGTCGAGTCGGTGAGGTCATGAACTTTCGGGTTCCTACAAGCCAATAAATAGTAGTGTGGTGGTTCCCATAAACGCCACTACTCACCTTCGCAAACCACCTAAAAGGTTCCAGTCCGGAAGCTCCCATAATCCCATTGTTCTTTGCTTATGCAATGGCACTAGCACCTACAAAGCTACAAGCATTAAGGTTATCTAATGCATAACCTTAAAGTCTCTGTAAAAAAAACTTCTCCCACAAGGCCATTTTCCATGCATCAACGCATCAATAAAATTTTCCTAAAGGAATTCACTAGCATCCATAATTCTTATGCATCTTCCTAGAAGAATTCCTTAAAGGTCAAACATTATGCCAGAAAGAAAACAATTCGGTTACCGTACCAAGTAACCACATAATCAGGGAATCTTATCCTTGCGTCGGCTATTCCCAGCCTCACCATGTGTACAACAATGTTCCCCGCATACACATTGGCCGGCGACTCTCTTGTCCAACGACAAAGCACCTCCAAGCAGTTTATTGGCGCAGCTGCAGACAATTAGCACAATAGCCGCTAAAACTAAATTTTCCAGCACGCACCATGTGCAAACAAAAGAATTCTGTTCTTCCGCAAGCATTCTGGCGATACGATAAACAATCCAAATTGTTTGAAATATTACAAATGCATTTCACACCTAATGAGTTGCATCTTATTTACTTAGCTGACCCTCATTACAGACCGATGCCTTAGGTCACTTCTCCCATTGTTCTTTTTCCCTCGTTTCAGGTTTCGTTTTTCCTTTCCTGAAATGCATCGATAAACACTGTGATCTGTACGATCACTCATACATATATACCACCATGATCTTATCTATGAGATCCGGTTACCTAATCCAAAGAGAGACTTCACGTTTCTATGGTAATAGGAAAGGCACCCCTTAATCAAGAGAGCATGCACCACTGGCCGAATTCCCCTTACTAGCGAATTCACATCGCTGAGTCGTATTCCAACCACAGGACTGATCGGTCGAAACTGTAGTGCTCCAAGAAGCCCTACCATTTTCCTCTCACATATACACAAATCCTACCTATAACAAAATCCATTTCATATCCCCAACATAACATTGAATTCAATGGCAAACCAAATCGAACTAAACGTTCAAATTCTCATTCATAGAATTCAAATTCATTTATTCAATTCAATGCATTTGTTCGATTCAATTTCCTAAAACCAAACAGCATAATGCATTATTTTCCCGTGTATGCTATAAGCAATTAACACCTAAGATTTCCTACAAGATCCAAAACCTAAAAGAGCACGTGTCCAAACAAAGGCATATCTATTCGATACACCGGCACACAATTCTTGCAATCATAAACATCATATTTTCACATACCAGATGTTTTATGACTTGCTAATAGACACGGATTCCCAGATCCTAAACTAACAACCAATTCCCACGGATCTTGTGGCCAGATGGCTAACACAAACAAAAACCCCAAGAAAGGATCAAACGATAAGTGGCGATGCGTCTTGACCTTCGAAAGAAGATAAAGATATTCGAGAATTAGAATTTTGAAGTGAGAAGGTGAACACCTTGAAAGAGTGACTTGACTGGAGTCGCTTAGAAGAGTCTGTGTGTAGCTCGTGTGAGGAGAAGACCTCCTCAAAAACAATATAGGTTTAACGTAAACTAGAATCAAATTTTAAACTTAAAATAAAATCAGTTTTATAAAGAAACGGAAGTGTTTGTTTTTGTGAGTGTTTAGCGGGAAGTTTTTCAGTTTAGAGTGCAGAAACATCAGTGTAATCGTGCGGCAATATGTTCTATAGTGCGGAGAAAGCAAATACGAGTTCGAGACTACCCAAGGAGGACAACAATGGTAGCCCACTCTTCCCGGGAAACCGGAAGCACGGTGGTGCACCAAAATATATTATAAGCCGTCCATCATCCCTTGTAGGGTGTGCTCGGAGTGCACACCCTAGAGAGTCGTAAATTTAAACCCCCGAGGCTGTTTTGTCTACTTCGAGTAATGTTTTCCGGAACAAAAATCAATTGCCATGAGTCGCAACATTTTCCTGTGCCATTCGTGTGTGTTAAATAGTTAGTGAATTCGCAATCATTGTCAACCTTAAAAATGCCATCTAGCTAAATTAAAAGTTCCATGGAACGTCATATCAAACATACAATTAACGTAAAATTTATAACTTGTGAACTATTAACAACAAACAGAAAACAATAAAAATTAATTAAAATATAAACAGTGTGTTTTATTTTCTGTGCTGTGTCCAATTGGAAACGAAGGTCAACCATCGTTTCTTTATTTCGTTTGTGAACAATACTGGGAACAGTTTACGGAGGTACGATGCTGGGGAAAGAAGTGAACCTATGATGTTACTGTCTTTTTTTTAATAATTCGACATGGTACGGAATCGGTAGTACTTAGCAGAGGGTTGCCGGTTGTAGAACTCAATATCAAGAAACACGACACGCCGTTATTCTCTTTAGTGTGTTTTTATTGTCTTAATTACTCAAAAGCAAAACAAAACTTACTAATTCACTTTTGTTTAAGTCTATTTGTGGTTAACTAAAACTGCTTCATACAATATTTGCTCTCACTCTAAGAAAACAAGTGATCATGGTTGACATTAATTCGTTTTACAATTTTTACACAATCAGTTCTTATTATGAACAAGTACACATTAATTCGTTTTACATGATTCACTCAAGCAACCGCCACCTAACTTTTGACTTTCACTATTCAACCCTTTTCGAACTCTCGGCCGATCGATAATGACTGAAGCAACTCCCATGGATGTGCACTATCCATAGGGGTTGGTCTTTTACAACCACACAACGACACAACGCCCGCCCCGCATTTGATCTTGATGTGAGGATCATCGCATCCTCCTGGCACGTTGCACGCAGCCAAGGCAGTGAAATCACAGCTGCCTTGGCCTGTGTGTGGCATCGAAGGGAACACACCGCAGTGATGTTTCTTGCGCTGTGATGGCTGTGCGTAGCGCAACGCTGGTGGCCACTCCACTTTCCTGGAAGTGTGCTGGGTTTTCGTTGCTTCTTCATGCATCCATTATTACCATGACCGCTCCGTAGGTAGTAGTCGCCATCGCTGTGTGGGTACTGCCGTGGATACGAATTCGTATCATGAGCGGAAACTAATATGTATTTGGGCGGTTACAGAATGTCCATTTATGGGCATTCATTTGCGCCTCTGTTGGCTTGGGCCGCTTGCTATTTCCATGAATGTGTCGCAAACTTGTGCGACTGAATATTTCTTTGGGCGTGCTGCAGGTGTCCCAGGATTTCCTGAGTTTAGTTAGTTTCATGTGTATGAAACTAATTTGCCCGTTGCATATAGTGCTAGGGTTTTTTCTTATTTTGAATGACTATTGGAAATGTTCCTATGGTGCCGTCTCATGTATGCTTATTGGATCCTTTTGGTAGGTAAACGATACTTACCGACTACATCTGGTGATACCTTTATGTAGGGTTAGGGTAGGTCGTTTGTTATTCAGGGGTTCTGAGGTGGAGGATTAATCAGTGGGCTTTGTATAAACCACCACAAACCCGTGCCGTACGTCGGCGCACCATACTTCGCCCCCCACAGTAGTAGTAATAATAATCGTTATGTTTGTAGAGCTTCAACCCACACTGGCGCAGAATGCGTTAACATTGATGTGACTACCTAACAAACTAATATCTGCTTTATTTACAATAACACATGTCACCAAAAAACAATTAATACATTGAAATAATATCACTCGATGCTTGCAGATCGTCATCCTGACTGTTTTGAACTTTCTAGAAACTCTGAAATTTTAGGCAACGCTTTCCCACTGACCTGAAGTCGAAAAAAAAAACAATTCGAAGACGATCACAAGTGCAAGTAATGTTGACTGTTTTCTTTGACTATTCCATTCGGAATTCATGCCAGAAGGTCAGTTGGTAAATAAAGGATTGTATCTGGGCTTTATGTAGCGTTTAAGAGAGCAAATTCATAGGAGAGAAAATTCATTTGCAACACGATGACAAATCTCACAAGGGTGTTATTGTAAACAAATTTCTGGTCAAAAACTCAACAAAAACCATCGCACACCTACCACATTCACCAGATATAGCAATTTACATTTTTGAGACGAGAACTAAAGTCAATTCCGGAAAATCCGTTTAAAAGATCGTATTATCTCCGAAAGGGCATACTTTGAAGGCCAATAAATTTGAATTAATAATAAATATTTTTTCTTTTATTGACCAACTCCCGTTACTTTTTTGACAGAATGTGTGGCGGTTCCGCCAAACCCCAATCGCAATAGCACCTTAAGGGGACATTCCGGTTTGTTCGGTTCAAAAAATCAATTTTTGCTTAATTGATAGTTTTATACTTCAAAAATAATATATTAAAATTTGGAAACGAAATCTTAGGCGGTTCCAAAGTTATAGGTCATTAAAGGGTCGGGTCTCCTGCGGATACAAATTCGGATCATAGGTGGCAACTACCGTGTATTTAGAAAGATGCAAACTATTCATTTATGGGCATTAATTTGCCTCGCTGTTGGCTTGGGCGAACTGCCACTTCTTTGAATATGTCGCTATCTTGTGCGACTGAACAACATGTTCATAAGCGGTAATGGGTAGTCTTTTGTCTAATATATCTCCAAATTTTGAATGCGTTTTTCTGGAAACAACTTTTTTGAGTGCGGTGTAAGCGATAATATGAAAACGGTGCATGCGATTCTTATGAAAGTTCGCACACATATTTTTAACAAGCACACGCAAATTGTGAGTGAATTACTTTTTTATTTATTTATTTATTTTTTTAGTTATAACTAAAAAATAGAGCAAAAAAGGGCCGAAAAATCAATTTTTCTGTAATAGTCCGCTATTTTGTTGTTTTTTATCAATTTTAAAATTCTTTTCACTCACATTGGGCTAAATGTATTTAGATTCAATAAACTTTTTGCATTTTCCGTATTTTTTCACCGCTGACGAAAATAACCCTTACACGAGCAGAACGGATGGCTAACTTTGAACACCTGGAGGGGGGGGTTTCCGGTTCCGGAGTGACAAAATTTACTAACGTAGTCGAAAGATGACTAAAATGTTTAAAAAAAATTTGTTGTTATATCTTTAATACTTTCTCTTATGAATCATGAAAATAACCTATTTTTTGACCCGACAAACCGGAATGTCCCCTTAAATGCTTTACGCATCTAGGATTACCTTAGGTATAATCGAAAAAGCCCCTGGAAAAGAGAATTCTTACCTGCATGCATAATTTCGCACTTAAAATCCCCTATAAGAGTTCTCTCCAAGCTTGTCATAAATTCCCTGTAATAAAATTCATCGGTTCGCATATCATATGGCCGCATATCACGAAATCTTACCCTTGAGTTGGGTATTCCCAGCCTCAATATGTGTACATAAAAACTATCTACGCACATGTAGCGATCCTAAATCGCTACTCCTATCCAAATCCCCAGTATCACCAAATAATCCCAATTTCATATTGAATCAATGAGCGATAGATTAAACCAAAAGTCATTTTGTCCCACATTGATTCAATTCCACATAATATACCCAAATCCCACATTGAGCCACATGTACGACGAATTTAACCAAAAGCTAATTCATCGTACATTGACTCAATTCCTAAAAATTTTAACATCATGAAATGTTTAATTCAAAACACATTTCATGATTTCCCTTCCTAGAACCCACCCAACTAAAACCTCTAACAAATTCCCAGAACACAACTCAAATTGAAACGCACTAAGTCATTATGTGTGCTTCTGGGAATTTCGACAATAAAATAGTTGACAAAAGTCAACTACATAAACTATAAAAGGGCAGTGCTTTTCAATTTCGGGATCAGTAGCATTCCAGAGGCCGAACCGCTGGCCGAATGGATCAGTCTCTTATCGAAGCCCGAAGCTCTGGCCGATTGTCGAACCACCCTTATATTTTCACAAAATAAAAAGAATACGGCCCCCTGAAGTTTAACTCCCCTTTTTCTTTTTCACTTTTCTCATCGATACTCCGGGCTCTTCTCCCGCCGTTTTGGGAAAGCACCGCCCGGAGTACAACACACACATCGGCTGTCGAACCTTTTAGCCAGCGATAAACAACCTAAGCAGCTGCATGTAATTAGCGCAATTAGCTCTGAAGCCAATTTCTCTAACTCGCACCAAGTGCAAACAAAGAACGCTGTTCCTCCATAGGCTTCCTGGCGATACCATAAACAATCCATATCGTTTGTGGTATCTTAAACGCAGCTTTTCATTTAATGCGTGGCTGCTATTTATTCAGCTGACCCTCATTATCGAACGATGCGCTTTACCTTTTTTATTGTAATTGCTCCGAATTCATCTCTCATGAGCTCGATGCATAATGAAATACAAACCCATTAGCATCCCACGAAATTCGATTTGTTTGTTTCAACGAACACACATCTCCTGGATGCACATTATGCCCCTTCTTGGTGTTTCAGATTCGTTGTCATGATGTGTTCCATGAAAGAACCCATGTACACACATACATGTGTATTACCAACGATCTTCACCCCAACGATTGAACATCGTTGAGTCGCAATTCAATCTTCCAAGCGGTCGGGTCGCTCGCCATCCACCCTACCGGCGCCGGGTTTCCTAGGAGTCGTTTTTCCTCCCCAATTGCACCTCCGCGGTCGTGAGCCTTATTTATTAAATTATATGTTTATCGCCAGAGTGTAAAGTCCGGAAGTGAATAGTTAAAACCTATATTCTAATTCTAATACCGTTCAAATCAAATGTTCAAAAGAATAATACGCAATAAATAATAAACGATAAAGACAAAGTGAACCAGTGCGTTTTATTACTCTCGGTCGTCATCTGTGTGTCTTGCTATCATTTTTGGATATTCCTCTTTATGGTGAACAGTTGCTGCGGTGTTTGATGCGTGGACTTAATCCTTGGTAATCGGTTAATGGCGGAACCGATGAACTCTCTAGTGAATGATAGGGATGCGAAAAGAATCAGCGCCGTGCGCCAGTGCACAGTGCTTCGCTCCCTACAAATGTATAATCATTTTTGACAAAAACCTCGACCATTGGTATTTCCTTTATCATCATCAAGCCAATACAATAAGAAAATAAGTGCGAAAATTCGTTTCTTAGCATTTAAAATTTCAGTGATTCACGGTTTTATAAGTCTTGTTATAACCTTTAAAAGTAAAGGATTTATCAAGACAGCAATGCGATTTCATCTTACCCTAAATAAAAAGAAAATTACTCATATAACACAATTTCAAAAGGCCTGTCTATAAATTTAGAAAAAATATTTAACCGCTGTTTCGCTCAGCTTGTTCAATAGAAATATCTAAACCACGAAACTAAGGGCATCGTCCTAACGAATTCTCCAAAAAATACAATTTCCCAACCGATATAACTTCAACGACTATTTCTATCACATTCTACACAAATGTGACACTTCAAGGAAGCAAACACAATTTGCAAAAACTCTAGTGTCTAAGAATATACAATCCTTATATTATACAAGGACACAGCGACGCTGCCAAAGCTCCTGGATACAAGATTATATTGGGATACAAAAAATCTGCCGCTTTTGTACACAATTATTCCGAATTCTTTCCATTCTATTGCATAATTTATTTGTTATCCTTGTTTGCTTTTTTTCAGTTATGGTACACTGCTGTCGCCGCGGAACGGAAGCAATTGTTGGTGATTTATCTCACACTTTCCTCTACGAGCAAGGTAAGGACTGAGAATAACAATACAAGGACGCGACACAAGGTGTTTTGAATTTTAGTTTTTCTAGTTGTATAGGCAAAACAAGAACAGTTGGCTGTGAGATTATTTCCCTGTTCCTGTTTATTTTTAATATATGTATATATATATGTATATACACACGTAATATATATATATATATATATATATATATATATATATATATATATATATATATATATATATATATATATATATATTTTTTTTTTTTTTTTTTTTTTTTTTAATTCGCGGGACACTAACAACTGTCACATTTTAAAATCCTTGAAATGCCTTAGATAACAGATATAAACTCCCACATATGTAATGTAACACTAAGAAATCTTATATGAGAATCTGTCGTGAATTTTGTCGCATCAAACTGATCCAGTCAACAGCTGTGCGCCACATATATACGAGGGTTGCCTCTTATGTTTCGGGATTTGGCATCATAGCGTTGCAATCCAGCAATTGGCACCTCTGTCGTAAAGTTGGACATTTTTGAGGTTATACGCACTCAGAACGTTTTGACATACGAGCGCTATTTGTGTTGTTTACAGTAACTTAAAAGATTCATCTCGGCCCAAAAATGGAATTAAATCGTCAACATTTTCGTGCGATTATTTTTTACAACTTTCGGCGTGGATTAACTCAGCAACAGTGCATGGATGAACTTAATTCAATTTTTGGCGATAAAGCTCCATCAAGGACCAGTGTTTATCGATGGTATGGTGAATTCAATCGTGGTCGTAGTTCACTCCAAGATGAATTTCGTGAAGGTCGTCCCAAATCAGTTGTTGTTCCGAAAACCATTGATGCTGTGCGCGAACTGATATTGGAAGATCGTCATGTGACCTATCGTGAGATTGAGACAATCTTAGGCGTTAGTGGGACCAGCATACATTCAATATTGCATAAACATTTGACTGTCAAAAAAATTTGTCCGCGTTGGATCCCACACAATTTGTCAAGCCCCCAAAAAAAGGCTCGTGTCAATTGGTCGAAAGAAATGCTCAAAAAATACGGTCGCGGTGCTTCGAAACACGTCTATGACATCGTGACATGTGATGAATCGTGGATTTACGCGTATGAGCCCGAAAGTAAACAGCAGTCGACTGTCTGGGTGTTTCAAGATGAGCCAAATCCAGCAAAAGTTGTTCGCGCACGAAGCACTTCCAAGCAAATGGTCGCCTGTTTTTTCGGAAAAACTGGACATGTCGCAACCGTACCACTAGAACAACGCAGAACAGTCAATTCTGAGTGGTACACAACCATTTGTTTGCCAGTTGTCTTCCAAGAAATCAGGAAAACCAACCGCCGAAGACGGATCACTCTTCACCACGACAATGCGAGCTCTCACACATCGGCTGCGACAACTGCATTTTTGAGCACCCAAAACATCGATTTGATGGGTCATCCGCCGTATGGTCCTGACTTGGCACCGAATGAGTTCTTTTTATTCCCGTACGTAAAAAACAAACTGAGAGGTCAACGTTTTTCGGCACCTGAAGAAGCGGTTGCCGCATTCAGAATGCATGTGTTGGAGATACCTCAATCAGAGTGGCAAAAGTGCTTCGACAATTGGTTCAAACGCATGCAAAAGTGTATAGATCTTCATGGGGAATATTTTGAAAAACAATAAAGTGATTTTCGATGATCAATATTTGTTTTTGTTCTCTAATCCCGAAATATAAAAGGCTACCCTCGTATATATATAGTATGTAAAATTTAAAAAAATGTATAATTTATGTAACGAAAGGCGACAGTAATATAACTTATATAAGAGTGTTGTAAGAACATGTTATCACAATTTAGATCCTTAATGGATAATATTCCTTGAGACAGGATTAATTTTGGAAAAATTTAATAGTGTTACGCATATTTCAATCGATGACCTGAAAACAGATTTACTTTTTATGAAATTGGAAAAATGCTGTCTACGTTCCTGTTAACAATCGCTAACGATTTTATTGCACGTAATAATTTCAATTGATGATGCTTCGTTTATTAGTTTGCTAGAAATTTACAATATAACTCGTACGCAATGAATAAAAGTTCATTGCGTATTTTTGTATATATCGTTGCGTGTTTTGTATGTGTTGTAATTATTTATTTATGTAAAGGAGAGGGATCAATAAATAATATATTTTCCGCTTTATTCTATGACGTTTTGCCATCCAACGCCCCGTTTAATAGATTGCTAAAAATTTACAAAATAGATCGTACGTAATGAGTAAAAAGTCAATGCATACTTTTTGTGCGTTTTTAACATTATTTATTTATATAAAGGACAGGGATCAATTAAAGATATATTTTCCATATTGTTAGATGACTTTTCGGCGAACTCCATAACTCCCAAATAACTTTTGATATGATCGTGGACGATCTCGAAACGTTTGTGGATACAGGTTCATTTAGACTGTGCAATTTCCGGCTGTGCTCATCTGAACTAGTTGTTTTGTTCCTTGATAGAAGTTCAAAGACTCCACATCCTTCCAATCCCACCACACTAAGAACATAAATATCCCTTGATGAGATTTTTCTTTTAAGGTCGTTTGAGGCGGATCATCCACCACGTCGGGTTCAAGACCGTATCGCACCGCGGAATTTCTTGAAGCAGCAATGGCACTCACATGTAATGAATAATGAATAAAGGGGCAGAACCCTCAGTTTATTTCGCTTAGTACAAGTACATATTATATAAATTTATAAATAGACCTACGAACTAACTTAAAAACTACGGCACGTGGGTTGGGGGTGGGGGACTACCTTTAAAGTAACTTAAAAACTGCAATAGGGAACTAAACAAAGATGGATAGAATAATAGTCTAAGTGGTAGGACAGGGACGGGCGAGGATAAGACGGGTGCTAGGGTGAGTAAGGGAGCGTGGGGAGGTTGGCGGGAACGGGGTGCTGTAGCGTCTCTAACAGATACACACACAAACACAAGCATATAGTGAAGAACCCCGGACGAAAATCGAATAAGACAATGCATCAGACCCGTATACCAAGCGATAACATAATAATTCACATCAGTGGAATATACTTGCGTTTAAAAATCGAATTTTAAAATCGGCCAGTAGCCTGATGTGTTACGCTTAGGTTCAATTTTTGGTGATTCTAACTGTCATAGCGTCAGTTCGAATCACACGTTCTTCGCTATCATTTCAAACGCTTTAATTGGTGACGCCCGACGTGATCTGTACACACAGCACACACTTTCCCGTAGTAAACAGAACTTCACACACGATCATGTCTTCTGCATAGAGCACCAAGGCACACTCGCCTGCTCCGATGTTCTCTCGTTCGCTAGGTCGTTCTCACCAAAGCTGATCGTAACGAAGTTACTGAGAAGGGAGTAGTGTAGCGCCTCTAACAGATACACACACAAACACAAGCAAATAGTGAAGAACACCGAACGAAAATTGAATAAGATAATGCATCAGAGCCGTATACCATAGCGACAAAATAACAATTCACATCAGTGGAATATACTTGCGTTTAAAAATCGAATTCTAAAATCGGCCAGTAGCCTGATGTGTTACGCTTAGGTTCAATTTTTGGCGATTCTAACTGTCATAGCGTCAGTTCGAATCACACGTTCTTCACTATCATTTCAAACGCTATAGTGCGGTCAGGAGGGGTAAGAGAGGAGACGATGTTTGAGAGTGGGAGAGGTAATATTGAAGTTAAAGAAGGTGGGATGAGAGTTTGCCCATCCCTGCATTCGGGAAATGGGTTCATTAGAGCCGTAAGACGAATGATGGGCGGGCAAAAAGAAGAGACGAGGGTTGCGCAGGTTTCGGGGATTAGTGGAAAATGTGATGGAGGAGAGCAGCCTGGGGGAGTTGATTGAACCTGAGAGTAGCCAGTGGATGAAGAGGATGTCGGCATGAATTCTGCGGTCTTGAACTGTGTTAAGATTAATTAGGTGAAGACGGCTCCTGTATGGGGGTAGAATCAGAGAATTTTGCCATCTCAATTCTCGGAGGGCAAAACGCAAAAAACGGCGGTGCATATTTTCAACCCTGCGAATTTGGGACGAGTACTGAGGAGACCAAACCTGACTAGCATATTCACGAAGGGGGCGGACAAAGACTATATGAGCGATCTGGAAACGTAGTGATTAGAGAATTCTTTCCATCAACGTTTCACAAAACCAAGGACAGAGTTGGCCTTGAGAATAATGTCATAAATATGTGGGATGAAGTTAAGCCCCCTATCGCATAATATGCCAAGATCACGAATCGTTTGTACAGGTGTTATCTGTTGGTTGAGTAAGACTTAGGAACGTAGCGGGGAGGAGGATCGTTTACGGAAGAAGGTGATTGAGTGACATTTGGCAATATTTAGTTCTAGGCAGTTGTTTTGGCACCAAGTTGAAAAGCTGTCGAGATCCATTTGGGGAAGTGAGGAGTTGACAGAAGACCGTCTTGAAGAGTTTAGTGTCGTCCGCGTATGGGGAGATGGAGGCGTGCTTGATGCTGGAGTTTATATCATTAATAATACGAATGAAGAGGAGGGGTCCAAGATGACTGATATGATACTCGTAACTTTACGGAATCTTAAAAGCTTGATGCACGTTCTTTCCTTCTCCGAAGTAAAACAGTAAAATATGACGAAAATGTACAGTTTGGTCATTCATCTTCAAGTTATAAAATTTCCAAAACAACCTATGCGGTCAATTTTTTTAACAGTGAAGCTAATAAAAATATGTATACATTGCTCCAACAAATGCCAAAACTACACTAACACCATCAGTTGAAAAAATACGCAATGACTTTTTACTTACTTGTGTAAGATATGTATTTTAAAATAGATGAACTTAAAAAAAAGGGAGTTTTAATTAATTTCACTGAACCTTTAGGTAAATGGTTCGTTATGGTCCTAGAAAGTTAGATAATGGAGAAATTAAAGAAAAAGGTTGGAGTAGAAGGCATTAAGATAAAAAAGAAAGGAACAATCGGTGTTGCCTGTAAAAAGCTGACGGATGAAGATGATAGCAGATATAACTCTGCGACCTACAAGAGGGGAGAGATTGATGACGGAAAGGCGATGGCAGATTAGCAGACTGCGAAACTTGTTAGAATCAAAGAAATTTAAAAAAAAAAAGTCTTCCATAGTTCTGTCGACCATCCCTTAATAAATCCAAGACAATTTGAGAGATGTGAGTGAAAAGATAGCTCATGGGTCACAAGAGACATTTAAATCATGGATAAACTAGACGCGTGTTGTAATTATATAGGAAGGCTCAATAGATGATAAGCCATAACTATATAACGAGTAGGTTAATACCTTTTTGGAGCAGAAGAAATACGACTAGAAACCGTTTGCATCATCAGCCTAAAAGATATTGAATTATTCTCTTGGTATTGCTAATGACAGGGATATATAATACGGGTCTGAGATGAATGTTTTGGGGTACTTCAGAAGTGACGTCAACAGGAACAGAGATCTGTCTTTAACGTACGAGAATCCCTTAACGCCCCGTGTTTATAGAACCATAATCATGACGATTGTTCTATACGGATGCGAAACATAAGCTCTCACAAAGCGGGAACAAATCAAATTTTGCGTATTTGAGAAAAAAAATTGAAGGAGTACCTTTGGTGTTAAATATGATAAAGAGGCAGGACAATAGAGGAAATTTTACAACCATGAATTAAAAGAGCTGTATCGCCAACCTACAATAGTGAGTGTAATCAGGTCGCGAAGAATAAGACGTACCGGACATGTGGCGAGAATTGGTAACGACAGAACCGTTCGTAGAATTCTTGACGAAAGACATACGGGAAAGAAACCGATCGGACGGCGCCGACGAAGATAGGAGGACAATGTAAGGATTGGGGAGATCGGATCAGATGGTCGTAGCCGAGTCAGTGAGGTATTGGACTTCCAGGAACCCGTAGACCAATAAATAGTAATAGTAATACGAACGAAAATCCCAAGTGAAGCAGTTTCAGCCTAACGTCTGAAAAGTAAAGTTCAAAAAAAATGTTCGTCAAAAGTCTTGCTAAAATACGTGCTATTAGCGTCTATGTCCTGGCTATTTTCTACCATGCTAAAGAAATAGGAGGCAAACTCGACAACGGTTCTTGTGGTATAGCTTCTGTTTCGAAAACCATGCGACTTCGAAAATATAAAAATTATATTGGAAAGATAGTAACTCATATAAAATGACCGTACATGCCTGGAACCGTGTCGACTCATATACAAGTTGAGATAAACCGTTTTAATCGACGAAGAATTGTGCATACCGAAATGTGTACCCAAAGTGGCGAAGCCCTTAAGGATTGAGAATAATTAAATCACCCGCAATAACGATTTCAGTGAGGGGGTATAGAATCAAGATTCTACCAATAGACCTTGCAATAAATGTGGAAGGATGGTTATTTGCTGTAGTGTGGTGTCATCCTAGGATTCCATCTATATGATCAATTCTCAAAATATTCTGCATACAATGCGATACTCGCCTTTCCCACAAGCAACACAATGCATAGAATTAAACTTCGGAAAGCCTTCTCCACGGGCAATTAATTCATATCGCATACATTGCGATAATTACTCATCCATGCGCAAAGCCAATTATCATATATCAGTCATCCGCCATCCCCCGTCGTTTGTTTTATTTTAAAATATAATGTAATGGTAGATGGTAAGGTAGTGGGAAAACACACGATCCACATGTTGAATGTACGAACATACTTTCGTTCGATTGTGGATCGTGTGGAAGCTGATTTACTTTTCGGAGTGGTTGGAGAGTAAGAGGGAGAGAGTTTCGAAGTAGTCTTGTTCTAGAAATTAAAAGAAGCAGTTGTGGTTGCGTGAATAAAGAAAGAAAAGAGAGGCCCGGAAATAATTAAAGGAAGATATAAGAAAAAATTAACTAAATTAATTATTAAAAAATTAATTATTAAAGTAGAAAAACGCGATGCGAGAAGTTGGCTGTAGAAGCATTGTAATTAAAACGTCTCGCGTAAATGTGTATTGGAAAAAACTAAGACAGCCTGGTATAGTTTAGCCACGCTATACTGTCTTACCGCGTAAGTACCGGTGAGCCGAGTAAACCTGCCAACAGAAACCCAACACAAATAACAACCTCCGATAAATAAAATCAAATCACGATAACTAAATAATAAATGTTAACATCTGGGGTTACGCTCAGGTGTTACAGTGGTCAATGTTATTTCCTAAGTTTCTACTCAAATAAGCCCAAAATCCGTCATAACCTTTTTCAAACCTACTTAAAGCTCTTCTTCATGGTTTGCCGCGCAACCGTCGTTCGCGGGCATTACAAAGTATTTTCAGTTCCATTTTACCTCACATCGCAAGTGTACGTTTTTCTTTTCAGTTATTTTCCAGGCTTGGTTCTTTTATTAAATCCACAAAATTTGTTGGTGTTAAAATAATCTCTAAATAGGTACTAGACCGGATTCAGTTTCAAGAAAAGAATTATGATAAAAACAAAGACCATTAAGTGTCACGGTTGCCTTTTACTATTAGAAAAACCAAGCAGCTTTCGCATAAAATTTAGAGCTATAATTACTTTTCTTCCGCTCCCTAATTCTTTTCGAGGACACTTTGTAATTTAACACTTCCTAGCTTATCCCAGTGCAGTTAATTATTTGGACTCTGCCGGTAATGGGATAATTAACATTTCTTTACTTCGAAGCCCTCAAGGAGACTGATTTTAATCCATTTGTGCCCGTTTGGAGATAACAAAATAGCTATTTAAATGAAAAACGAACTGCAACAATGTCTAACCCGGAAATTTCTTCACTCCAAAAAAGCCTCTCACAGGGGAACATAAAAGAATGACACTGATTAGAGTTATTTGCTGGTGGTTTCTATAGCGAGGGTAACGTTCAATTTAAGTAAGCGGTCTTCCTTTAAAAGGTCGTTTTACTATACGGTTTTACTTCCTTGAATCAAAAAGTAATGTAGTTAATGTATCCACAACTAGCATCCCTTGGGAAGGAATAGTGTGAAATCCACTGGCGCAACCATAATTATCCAGTCCAATGTGGTTGTGCCCACCTTTTTAAAAACACTATTACAAGAGCTCGTGAATGAAATAGGAAAAGTGGGAACATGTACTTAAAACTGTTCCAATTGAGCAATTTAAAATTTTCTGTTCCACACATTCATGTCAGAACACCTAAATCGCACACTCTGCAGTATTTCTAATGTTTTGTTGAATTCCATTCACTACTCTTACGTAGGATTTGCTTGTTTCTTATAGGTGGCGCTGCTCAACTAGCAGGGGTGCAATTAGCTACAATCAAAAATAAACCAGATGGGACGTTTTGCTTAAAGGAGTTACAACAAAAAATCCGTTGCCCCGATTACCATGAGCCTATTACTGCTCTGGTTATAGTTGAAAACACCCACAATATGTGTGGTGGTAAAGTAGTGCCCCTTGAATGGCTAAATGAACTAGCGGATATTTGTAGAACACACTCCAGCAAAACCGGCAGCCGCATCTACTTGCATATGGACGGAGCCAGAGTTTTCAACGCAGCTACAGCAATGGGCGTGAGTGTGGAGCGTATCACCAGGGATTTTGATTCAGTATGCTTCTGTTTGAGTAAAGGACTTTCAGCCCCGGTGGGGTCCTTGTTAGTTGGATCAAAGGATTTCATCAATGAGTAAGTCAATTTAAATTGCAGTTGTGTATTGAAGTTAAGATTATCTCCACTATGGTAAATCTATTTATAATGCAAATATTGGGAATGTATCAGGTTCCATTCCTATAATAACGTATTATTATTATATGGGAAACAGTTAATTAGCATACATAAATTCTTAATCAATACTAAGTATGTGAAGTCATTCCAATAACCACGTTTGATCATGTAGGAATGTACTTCCATATTTCTTCCTCCAGTCGTATTAAAAAAAAGAGTATTCTTTGGCTTAAGGGGACATTCCGGTTTGTTCGGTTCAAAAAATCAATTTTTTTTGCTTAATCAATAGTTTTATCCTTCAAAAATAATATGTTAAAATTTGGAAACGAAATCTTAGGCGGTTACAAAGTAATAGGTCATTAAAAAGTCGGCTCTTCCGCGGATACAAATTCGTATCATAGGTGGCAACTACCGTGTATTTAGAAAGATGCAGACTATCCATTTATGGGCATTAATTTGCTTCGCTGTTGGCTTGGGCCAACTGCCACTTCTTTGAATATGTCGCTATCTTATGCGACTGAACAACATGTTCATAAGCGGTAACGGATAGTCGCATTTAGTGTAAACGTGGTCTCATATACGTTTTTTAATAGTAAATTTTTCTAACATATTGTTTAAAAACGTTGAAGGTTCGTGTAAGTCAGGGGTGCGTCCAGGGAGTCGATATAAAAAACTGAAACGGAGTATGCGACTACATTGGCACAAAAATCGGCTACATTGCCCGACTTCGCTCCAACGGTCACAGTGACGGCAGCATACGTGATGTTACATTTTGTTTTTTTAGTTTTTTCCGAACTTTCAAACATTTTAAAGTGTAAAAACTGTGGCGGTTCGATAAACTTTTCAAAAAAATCTGAGGAAGGCCTAGGATTCAAACTGATCGTCGAATGCAACTGTGGTGAGAGGGTCATCGAGTGCTGTCCACGAATCGCCAACAAGCTTACGAAATTAATCGTAGAATAGTATTCGTAATGCGCATCATGGGTGTCGGGTTAAATGGATTACATTGTTTCACTTCACTGATGGATATTGGCGAATTTACGAAACCCATCTACTACGCTGCTCTCGATAATGCACACACCGCTTGTATCGGCGTTTTTTCCTCCGTCATAAAAAAAGGCTAGCAAAGAAGAAAAGAAAAAACTGATGAAAGTGAAGATAAAAAATGTACTGCTTCTGGAGATGGTAGTTGGAGCAAAAGGGGTCATACTGCTAATTATAGCGTTATGACATTGATCGGCAACAAAACAAACAAAGTTCTCGATCTTACTGTGAAATCGCGTTATTGCCAAGGCTGCAATCTTATGAAAACAAAGAATGGCACCCCTGAATATGATACTTGGTGGGATGAGCACGAACCAGTTTGCACATTGGATCACAATGGAAGTTCGGGTAAAATGGAGCCTGACAGAATGTTAGAGATGTTCGAGCGCGCTTTTGATCTGCACGGCCGCATTTACGAAAGGTACGTTGGAGACGGGGATGTAAAAATAATGAATGCGTTGCAGAAATCATTTCCAAATGTTGTTAAGGCCGAGTGTATCAATCACGTGGGAAAGCGAATCGGTTCGCAATTACGCGTGTCTTAAAGAAAACCAAAAAAAAAAAAAACAGAGCAATTAGGAGGAGCTGGTCCTGCCAAACTTACGGGAAACATGATAACAGAACTGACGACTTATTACGAACTTGCGATTAGACGCAATGCGCACTCTGCTGAAGAAATGGCGAAAGAAATTTGGGCAACATACTACCACAAAATATCAACCGATAAAAATCCGCAATCAAAACTGTCCAGAGGGCCCGGAGTCATGGTGCAAATGGAAACGCTCGGAAGCTGCGAATAAGCTGTCAAAGTTCTACCACGACAAACCTCCCTTGGATCCTAAAGTACGAACAGGTATTTACCCAGCTTACGTAAAACTGACAGATCCCGATTTGTTAAAAAAATGCGAGGGAGGTTTCACGCAAAATAACAACGAACGTTTCAATGCTACTATCTGGCAAATGGCGCCAAAACACACATACAGTGGTAAGAAAATCATTGAAGTTGCGGCTCTTACCGCAGCTTGTATGTTTAATGAGGGGTTTTTACCCGTATTGCTAATAATGTAAGTCATGGGCATCAAAATTGTGTACGCTGCGAGAGCGTTTGCGAACGAGAGGGACAGAGATCGACTGCCAGACACTGACCGCAGCCTAGTATACAACTCGCACTAGGCACGAACAGCGAGGAAAAAGGCGAAAATGCAACTGCAGGACCAATTCGAAGTCGTGGAAGGAATTGTTTATGATCCAGGAATAGATGTCTGGCTGTTAGTATAAGAAATCCCGATGATTGATGATGAAAAAAATCACCTTTGTTTTTTGTCTAATTTATCTTCAAACTTTGAATGCGTTTTTCTCGAAACGACTTTTTTGAGTGCGGTGTAAGCGGTAATATGAAAACGGTGCATGCGATTCTTACGAAAGTTCGCACACATATTTTTAACAAGCACACGCAAATTGTGAGTGAATTGTTTATTTATTTATTTATTTTTTTAGTTATAACTAAAAAATAGAGTAAAAAAGGGCCGAAAAATTAATTTCTTTTCAATAGTCCGCCATTTTGTTGTTTTTTATCAATTTTAAAATTTTGTTCACTCACGTTGGGCTAAATGTATTTAGGTTCAATAAACTTTTTGCATTTTCCGTATTTTTTCACCGCTGACGAAAATAGCCCTTACACGAGCAGAACGGATGGCTAACTTTGAACACCTGGAGGGCCGCCGGGGGTGGGGAGGGGGAGGGGGGGGTTCCGGTCCGGAGGGACTCGAGAAAATTTACAAACGTAGTCGAAAGATGAATAAAATGTTTAAAAAAAAATTGTTGCTACATCTTTAATACTTTCTCTTTAAAAAAATCATGAAAATAACCTATTTTTTGACCCGACAAACCGGAATGTCCCCTTAATCTGGGGAATTGACTAGAATGTCCACGCTAGCCAATTATTGCAAAATAAGAACATACATATAGTATCTGAAAAATCGAACAATAACAATGGACTCAGCACTAGATTATTCGTCATTCAATTCCTAAAAGGTTAAACGCACTCCCTAGCTTTAATTTCTATTCCTTAAATGGTTGTGAAGTCACTGAATATTGCCACACTTTTAAAATGTCTGGAAGTATTCAATATCTTTAGCGATTGCCAATGTGGACCTCGTCGTATATCTGATAGCATACCATATCGACAAACATAGTAGCTCGAACCCTGAAGAGTGAACGTTGTGAAGAGATCAAGTACGGGCGCATAGTAAAAGCGTATTCGAAAACAATTGAATAACACAGAAACGTTTTCTTCCAAGTGCAACAGCGACACGCAGCACAGAAAGAAAATCCGCTTAAAAATCCAGATGACCACATTGTTCTTAACTTACTAAACTTACATAACAGATCAATAAGTAATAGGGAAAAAGTGCGCGGCAAAGGAATGTATTAGGACTTCCTAGTATTTCGTGTTTTTTTAACTGGGGACAAGAACAAAAACGCCCAGCTGCGAAAAAAACTCATAGACTTATTAAGGAAAGCGTCTTCACACAGAGCGGTCCTTCCTAGTGCACCCATGGGCGGGCGGGCATCATAGGTATCCAGTCCACAAAAAATGTCAACGACTGCGCTCGATCGGTGGTAATAAAAAAAAACCGAACTATGCTAAATGGTGTACCATGAAATAAGAGCGATTAATAAAAAAATGAGAAGCATTGTTCGTGACATCGAGTCCCTCTACAAGGTGGTACTCAGTTCGAAGGGGACGACGGACATTGGCATTGTCCAAGGTAACAGCACCCAAAGTGAAGAGTCAGCAAAAATACACACTGGAGAAGAAGTGAGAAGTGAAGGACCAACAGCCGATGAGCGATAAAAAGATGATAAAGATGCTAAAGCCCAGCAAGCGAATGGCGGGCAATAGACACTATGCCAAAAAAGAAAGAAAAACAAGCTGCGGGGATTGGGGTGGAGGACAAACAGTCACAGAGCCGGCACAAACATGACCGGACGGTATCTTAATAGAATCCCCAACAAGTGCGGGCAACTTCGCAGCGGAAAGGCGAACGTGAAACTAGAACCGCTGGGGAAGGCCGTATCCAGAATCCCGAAAACTCCCAGAAAAAAAAAAGAAAGGACGCAGCAGAATACACGACCGCAATTAGTGGAGTGCTGGGAGGAGACACAGCCGAGAGAAGCCTGGCATCGAACTTCAATACAACGATCACCCAAAGATGGAATTATGTGAGGCAGGACGCTGTCAGTTTGGAATCCAAAGTATAAGGGTTACACAAACTGCTATGATCGGGTACGCAAACTATTATGATCAACCTTCCTACAGCAGTGTGGGGAGGAAGTATTGTGCTGGCATGGGCACTCCGTTCACTTCCATCCCCATCGTCTATTGTCACTTAAGTTCCGATGTCACTTACGCTTGTTCCGCGGCCTGCAAACGAACGATCACCAGGGGAACAACAATAGAAAAATGAAACGCACTGATTTACTTTTATTCTCTATTCAAAACCACTACTTTTGTTAACACTATTGGATCCGATGCAAATGAATATTAACACTAATTTAAAAAATGTCTTTCTTTTGGTCCAGTCAATGAAATGTAATTTTTATCCGCACAGGCGACTCGCACGATTCAAGAATGCACTCGAGGGGGTGTTACTTTCGCGACTCCGGGTTGTACGCGTCTCCGCGGCGATGCGGAGAGCGGGAGCGGCAACGACCGTGCCGGTCGGCGGATGGAAATGGACTCCACGATAAACGGCTCGTGGTGAGCCGACTCGCTTATGGGGTAAGGTTTTCCGAGAGAGAAAGTGTTTTTCTCGTGGTGAAAACAAGGAAGAAAGATTTGGCAATGTATGTGTATGCGTGAGTGAAGATCACATTGGTTTTTTCATACACAAGGCCATGGGGACGAATCTGAAACAAAGAAAGGGAAAATGTGCATTCATTAGATGCGAGTTCGGTAAAGCAAACAAACCGACTCTCCTTGGATGGTAATTGATTTTCTGTTTGCTCTTGCCGCTGCTGATGAGAAGCAGATCCCGAAGTATAAAAAGACAAAGGGGACGTTTGGGTCTTTGTCTGTGATGTGCATTGCGGCTAAATAAATAGGCGGCAATGCAATATGGAAATGTGCTAATGGGGTTTAGCTAGATTACCGGCAAATGGTGTTTATGGCATCGCTGGTAAGGGTAGGATATTGAATTCCTATTTGCATTTGCCTATGCTGTAGGATTGATTGATGCCAAGAGACGGGTGCAGGTCGCCAGCCAATGTGTATGTATGGTGATTTATGATACACTTGGTGAGGACGGGAAATATGCGAGGCATTGTGTATGGTCCCTGTTATGATGGTTACATTGTATATACACCAAATCATCTTGTTTTCAGGAATTCATCTAGGGGGAAATACACTTGGTGAGATTGGGATTCCCGATAAGTTAGGGAAGGATTCTTACAGGGAATTGTATGCGAAGAAATGCATGAAAGATAATAATTCTTTTACAGGTACTTTTAGGTTATATAAATTGGATGCGCGCAGCATTTAAGGTGCTAATGCGATTGCATTGTATGCGGATGACATCGCCGTTCTGGGCGATATTCTCGAAACTATAAGTAAAAACTATGAAATCATCATGCAAGCAGCAGAAGAGGTGGGCCTAGAAATAAACGAAGACAAAATGAAATACATGATTACGACGAGAGCAGGTGGACCTCAGAGAACACATATAAACGCCAGGGGGAAGATATTTGAAAATGTCAAAGAATTTAAATATCTGGGAACGATACTGACGACCAAAAACGAAACGTCAAAGGAAATTATCAAAAGACTACATTCCGGCAACGCTAGTTGGCATGCAGCCAGTAAACTATTAAAATCCAAACTGCTATCACGTAATATAAAGCTCCGTGTCTATAGAACCATAATCATGCCGATTGCTCTATACGGATGCGAAACATGGGCTCTCACCAAACGGGAAGAGAACAAATTCACGTATTCGAGAATAAAGTTTCAAGGGGTATATTTGGCGGTAAATATGACGAGGAGTCAGGACAATGGAGGAAACTCCACAACCACGGATTGGAAGAGCTATACCGCAAACCTACAATAGTGAGAGTGATCAAGTCGCGAAGATTAATATGGGCCGGACACGTAGCGCGAATGGGCGATGATAGGACCGTGCATAGATTTATTGACGGTAAACTAACGGGGAAGAAACCGACAGGACGGCCGCGACGGAGATGAGAAGACCGTGTTAGATTCGACCTCGAGGAGATCGAATCGGATGATCGAACGTGGAAGGAGAGCGCACAGGACAGGGAACAATGGCGGAGCCGAGTCGGTGAGGTCATGAACTTCCGGTTTCCTACAGGTCAGTAAATAATAAAAAATAATAATAATAATGCGATTGTATTAGTGAAACTCATAAGGTTGAGTTGTAGGGATGGGGGTTCTTTAGGTAAGTAGTCAGTGGAGTTTGGCGGAACTGCCACAGCAGTAGCGCAATAACTCCTGGAAACGAACAAAATTAAAATTGGAATCCTTAAATCCATCAGCACATAAACAGGCATGTTCCTTATGGGCAATTTGGTTGCATCATCACGCAGCCAACATGAACCGAACCAATACATTGTACATGTTTCGGTTCGATTTCCATCATATGACACGCATTCTCCACACGTAAGCGCAATTTGGTTGCACCATCTAGCAACCAACATTGCCCGAACAATATCCATGAGATATTCCCTTGCGCGCCACCCGCAAATATGGAGGAAATGTTTTATCTTTCTATTGAATATCATGCCCATATCGATTGGTCACCCGACCGACAAATACATGAGGGCATACGGCCGACCGCCCAAGCAAGTCGAGTTTTCAAAATGGAAATTTACCGTCGAGAATTCGACTATGTGGAGATGCCATCAACATGTACACGGTCAGCAGTAATGCTTTGCGCAGCCGCTGATCTTGCAAAGATTTCAATCCCTATGCAGGGATATTGGTACCAGCTGCAACCATGTCAGCTTATGTTCCTCTTAGGAAATTATCATATCCGCGGTTCGATTGTTCATGCACAGCTTGAGAGGGCGAAGCAACCTCATGTGTGTGTGTGCACATCCTTTCGATTATCATCCCTTATATGGTCATCGTGTCCATGAATGAAAGTTTCGGTATTCTGTCGTTTCAGGTTATATCTTTAATCGCGATCTGGATTCCGTGGAGGCAAGTCGGGCCTCCACGTTAAATAAACATATAGTCTGTCGTCTACATTTGAAGTGTAAATTAGGTGCTTAAGATCGGTGTCGGGAGTCAACTCATAAATCGAGTCTATAAATAGATTGTATCAAAGTTAAATTACTCATTTAGTGACAGTACAGTTGATTTATGTAATAAATCACTCGAACTTATACTTTACTAAATAAAGTGTATACAAATTAAATCTTTTATTTATTTACCGAACTGATGATTTATTGACTGAACTGTTGATTTATTAGAGAGATAACAGACAGCTGGGTTTAGCGTTTCCCTAGAACAGCGTTCGGATAATTTGGTGAACCTGTGCCCCTGTGGCACCTTACTACTGGGACAAATATGTATCAAAGAAAAGATGTACGCCGAAAGGCATATATAAAAATCAAGTTGTAATGTGTAATTTAGAGAGCTCGCATAGAGCCAGTAAGTTAATTTAAGGACTGTGATTGTAGAAAAGGGTTTAACATTTACCCCTAATATTATACATGTAAAAAGAATTAGGAAAATAAATGTGGTTTAAAAACTAAAAAAAAAAAAAAAAAAAAACAAATACGTATCAGGAAAACACAGAACAGCCCAGGATATTCTGACACATACAACCAACGCGGAGAAAGCCGATGTGGTACTGACCAGCGGTGATGAATCCAGACAAGCAGCCAATTGGGTATGTGGAAGACATTGCATTCCAAACATTGGTGAGCAACAGAGAGACTTCATAGGAGCTAAAATTAATGGGGTGGACTTCTACAGCTCTCACATATGTACGGCCTAGTTCGACCACAAATGAATACTATGCTATACAACCTTCAGAAATTCTCGATTCAATTAACCATCGACACCGTTAAAACAATGGTCGACATGACAGTCGAAGCAACAAAACGTAAACGATGGAAAAAAAACAAGAAATGCTGTGCCGTGATAACATTGGTCATTGAAAACACATTTAACTCGGTCAATGGTTGTCCATCAGAAAACGGTGCTGCAATCTGCAATTGATATAATGAAGATATCAAGCGCTGTTTCTTGCTCGCCATTCTCGAGAGAAGTATTATGCTTATGCAAACGCCGTGATTCCTCGCAACCGAGGGAAGACCTTTATATCCCCAGTTTTGGAAAGAAAAACGTTTGTATCTACTTTATTTATATTTTAGTTTATTGGTACATACCTTTGAACGTTCTGCACAAAACGGACCCCTTAAAAACCACTCACAATTCTTTTAACCTATCCGATCAATAGGAATGACAAATTTCGGTCATTAAAACGATATTAACAAAAACGTACCAGAAATAGAATATGATCCTTACCATGGTCATTGAATTATTGGCCAGATGCGGGAACCTGAAGCTTTCCATCATCTGGGTTTTTAGATTTTTTGTAAAGCAATTAAGATGAAATATTTCTCGAGCCTTAATTGCTTTGTTTCCTTAATATCCTCTTGTTTGGGGTTTGGAAACAAGGGCGCTGTGCTTCAGAAATAGAATCCCAGACGGCGGCGATACACGTCTTTATGTTTTAGCGTAACTATGTTTAAATGGATTTTTGATGAACTCATTGTTCATTATGAAATTGCCTGGTGAAAATGAATGTCAATGTTTGACTCTTTTGTTGCAGACAATTTATTTATGTTTTTGTTTTACTTCTCCCAGAAAACGTAGGTTCGCCCTAGTCAGCGTCCTGATATGTTTTTTTTTCCGATCGTGTTCATCAGTCAAGCTCCAGAAGGTGGTCGAGAAATTCTCCACACCATTCCATGGTGCCGATAGCTTAATGAGCCTACAGGTTTGAGTCAGTGCCCTGAGAAACTATTTTTTCTTGACCGAGCCAAAGGTTATCAAGGATTTCTTCCAACCATTTCATGAATTCTATAGCTTAATTTTGGTATTTCACCGAGAGATTGGACCTGGGAACCAACCTAGCTCTCAGTAATTATGGCGAATTGCACAATAGCAAGAGTCAGCAGTTCAAACTACGTTTGCAAAATCAAATACAAGCCAGAACTTTCTTACCAACTCGGCGATTGAGGCAGCAAAATGACATTCTTTTGTCGCTCATGAAGTTAGGAGGAACCATTTTCTAAATGAATGGAACACAAGACCGGCTTAGGGAGGTAAGAAATAAAAGGAGGACCTTGTGAGAAAAATGAATGGTTCCGAGAACACTACAGAAGTATTACAATGAATATTCTGTATTATTATATGAAGTTGGTGATACACTGGGACTATAACTTATTTTCTTGAACCCTGTTCCACAGGGCTTTGTTCTGATCCACACTCTATCCCTAATTTTTTGTAAATGTGCCTTTGTCATTACTCAAACTTTCATTCACACCTGGAAATTTCCTTACCATTCAAACATACTCGCCCAAATGCCTATGAACATATAACCAAATAGCAAAGTACATTCCGCAAAAAAGTATGGGATGTGGTAATTTAAAAAGTCCACTTAAAAGGATTATCAAAATCCTCTTTTCTCGCACAACTGTCCACAGCCCTTCAAACTTCACATCTGAAAAGTATCTAGTTGACTTTTATATTACCGCTTTAGATTATTAACAGGAACCTAAGCAACCCTTAACTCTAATATAAAAGAATGCAACATAAATATAATATGTAGTGAATTTACAATATTTAGCTCACGCATGATACTACTGTGGCGGTTCCACTAACCGACACTACGCACCTTGCCAAATTTACTAAAAGCTTCCAGTCCTGAAGCTCCCATAACCCCATTGTTTCGCTAATGCAACTGCATTAGCACCTGCAAATATTCCTAGCATACCTGAAAAAATTTCCTTTCTCAAGGACATTTAATGCATTCAACGCATTATCTAAAAATCGCTAAAAAGAATTCTCCCAGCATTCACACATTTAATGCGTTATTCAAATACTCTGAAAGAATTCCTTAAAGTACTTACCATCATATTCCTGAAAGGAAACATATCGGTTCACACATAACGCAACCATTTTAATCAGGGAATATTATCTTCGCGTCGGCTATTCCCAGCCTCGCATGTGCAACAACAATTGCCTTTTCATGCACATTGCTTGGTGACTTATTTGTGTAACGCCATAATGCAACACCAAAGCAGCTTGTTGACGTAGCTGCATACAATTAGCGAAATATCCGCTAAAACCGAATTCTTCAGCATGCATCATGTGCCAAACAAAAGAATTCGGTTCTTCCGCGGGCATTCTGGCGATACGATAAACAATCCAAATTGTTTGAAGTATCCCAAATGCATTGACACCTACTGAGTTGCAGCTTATATATTTAGCTGAACCTCATTGCACACGATGCTCTTGGTCCCTTCAATTTGTCAGCTTTGTTTTTCCATTGACCTTCTCGCATGAGTAAACAATGATCTACACGATCCCCTTGTCCTTTCAATTTTTCAGCTTTGTTTTCCCATGGTCTTCGCGCAAGAGTTGAACAAAGATCTGCACGATCGCATATACACACATTGCACCATGGGGTTCACTACGAGATCCGGTTCTCTATTCCAGAAAGAGAGACTCTACGTTTCTCTTGTGGTGGGTAAAACACACCCTTAGCCGAGAGGATATTCACCACATCACCCCAAATCATGCCACCAGCGAATGCACTTCGCTGAGTCGTTTTCCATCACCCGACCGAGCCGGTGGGTCCTCTACCCACGCTACCCGTAGCGCTGCGGTTATGCGTAAGTGTGAAAATCGCGATTTCGGCATATTGAGTCAGATTAAGTAAATAGCAAAAAATTTCTTTTAAATGCCATACAAGTAGAGTACACTCTCTTACATTTTGTTTCATCGTCAGTATAATTAGAATCTGTTTTCTGCAATCTAATTAAATGCAGTAAGATTTGTTGTGAATAAAAAGAACCTTTTATAATAAACAAAAAGTGCGTTTTAATTACTTCCTCCTTGTGTCGGTTTTCTTGCGAGGTTTCGCCTCCCTTGTTGTGAACAAAAGATGGTGGAGTTTTGTTCTTTGGTCGGCGGAACAATGGACGAACTTATAGTGATGATGGGGATGGGAGTGACCGTGCCGTACGCCGACACACCCAACTTCGATCCCCACACTACCACATCTAATCTGAAATAATTCTGGCTGACAGGTGGTGTCCGTAAGAGATATAAATTATGAATATACTCCCTAATCGAATATTCTTTTTCAAAGTTCTTTTATTGTTATCTTTCACCATACGTGTTTTTTTGGAAAAACCGCCGGCTTTCTTACTTTCTCATCATACTGCAGTCTTAATATACCTTTCTTATAGAAAGTATAACTTGCATATGACCTAATCTGTTAGTTTTCTAGTCTAAGTTTTAACGTAGTGTGTCAACTTAGTTGTCATACTTGCTTACTCTCACACCAAATACCACACTGTTCGAAATATTGTTAAATTGCTTCCATTTTATCCCCCACAGAGCCCGACGCCTTCGTAAAGCCTTAGGAGGAGGTATGCGACAAGCTGGCGTAATTGCAGCAGCCGGTATAGTTGCATTGAATGTTTCAACAAAGAAACTTCATCATCAACATAGCAGAACTCGTCGTTTAGCCGAAGGTAATATTCTACAATCTACAGCTGTCTTTTTTTTTTCTTATCTAGTATCATTTCTAGCCATATTTAACATAAAGAGCCCGAATATAACCGTTGACATCGATAACGTTCAAACGAACATCCTTTTGATCCACATAACGACCAGCAAATTGAGTTCAAACGATTTAACTGACCGTTTAAAACACGTCGCTAACAAAGAACTAGGTGCAGGAATCATAGAAAATATTTCCCAGAAGGGAATTATACTGCAAATTAGTACAAGAGATGGGAAATTCGCCAGAGTTGTTCTGTATGAACAAATAACCGATGATCAAGTGAATTTAGCTATAAAGAAGCTGAGCTATGTCATTCAGGAGTTCGATAAAAAGCTATCTACAGAAGCAGATAAATGACAACACACGCTTTACACATCATGACACTGAATCAAAAACAAAAAGTGGAAAAATGTATATAACAAATTGCTGTAAATTGTCGTTTAATAAAGGTTACTATAGCAATGAATACAAAATAAAATATTTGATTAATGTTTAATTAATAACTATTTTTAAATTAATAAATATCAAAAACCTCCAAGTTATTTGTTAACATCATGCTTGAATAATCCTTTTCAATGGAAGCTCGTAGGAAATTGCAGCGATCACAACCACAACAAAAAAATATATATAAATAAACTTATGGTAAGGCGTACCAACACCCAGGTTTTAGTGTGCATCATATTCAGAAGGGATATTAATTTAAAAAAAAAGTATTATATTTTTCACTTAAGACCAAATGTGGTCCTATTTACTATTGTTTTTTCTTAGCTGCCTTGTTGTTTTGTTTTGCGTACAATATTTTCTGAATTAAAATTTGATATTGTATATATATATCGCTATATATATATATATATTGTAGCGAGCTTAGGGTTCGCTGGATTAATTATTTTTAATAAATAAGAGCCGTTGAATCGATTTTGAATTAATGTGACACTTTATTAGTCCGTTAATAACAACCGTTGCTTTGATATTTTGCTTCCACACTTATTACTTCTTACTCATTACTTATCGCTTGCTTGACTTTCTACTTCTTACTCTCTACTTCCGCACTGATCGCTTGCTTCACTTTCTACTTACTACTCATCTCCATAGTATCTGTGTGACGTATTTATACCGTTTGCTTATTCTGATTCGGCGTTTCGTTTCCGTCCGTTCCATAGTCTTGAATGTTCTACTGTTCACGGTCTCCAGTTTTCCATTACTGTATAGAATATTCTAGTACTCTGTGTCGGACTCTCTAGAATATTCTAGTACTGATTGTCATATGCGTCACACTACCCTCCGCCTAGATTAGTTCGTCCCGAACTAAGTTCACTGGTCTCCCGGGCCAACAAAAGCCACCAGTCGGTCACGATGTACCACTTTCATCTTGGCGTTCGGCGGTGGAAGTTCTTGACCTTCTTCCAAATTTTCTACTGCTCCCCTTTTCGCGTCAGCTCTAGCCTGCCGCCATTCTTTCTTTTCCTGACGACGGAATTCCTCTTGCATTTTAGGGATCTCATGCGAATAGTATAAGAGAAAATGCATGTGCACACCCTTGCTGTGGTCCTACTCTCAGGGAGCGTGTCTGGTCCTGAAAAGGACGAGGGATCTCTTTAAGATAGCTCCTGAGGGGACCCGTTGCGGTGCCGCCGTGCTTCCTCAAACCTTGAGGGAAGAGCAGCTACCGATCGAATATGATCCTGGGAATCGGCCAGGATCAATTAAAAATACTTTTCATTTTATTAAATTTTAATTTTATTTTTAAATTCATTTTCTGGCGTCCTTACACTTAGAACGCCAATTGAGACTGAACCTCGAATCTGAAATTCATCACCCTTATAAAGAGAAACATATCGAAATTTGTATCTCGAAAATACACAATTTCCTACAAAAATCCCGATTTTGGAACCCTGAGTGAGATGCTCAGTGTTTATTTAAGATAAGGATTCAGTTTCCTGAATTCCTATGAAACTATTGTGCAGATGTCGATATGTATCTGGTTTTGGGTTTTTGTTTGTTCAATTTATTAAGAATTTTCCCAAATAGAGATAATGATCTCTGGATTTTGAGTTTGGATGATGCCGTGGGGCACATGCAAAACGATAAACGAATATATGATTCGTTTATTGTGAATTTTGATTTTAATTTGGTTTTTTAGATTAAATTATGCCGTGGGGGCAAATGTTAAGCGATAAACGGATGTTTGATTCGTTTATTGCCAATTTTGGGTCTAGTTTGGATTTTTTCGGGTTTTGATTGAATTTCAGGTTTTAGTGTATTACTGCTGGGATTTGGATGTAGGTGTGGGGGAAAGATATGGTAGGGCTCTTCAGAGCACTACATCCTCCCCTCCTTCAAAAAAAAATTAATCTGTAAGAGATTAATTTTCTAGGAGTGGCGCGATAAAAGGTGAAGGGCGATGTCATCATGATTCGTTACATAATTTGGATTTCAAATTATAATGGTTACTTTAAATTTTCATTGTAGTTACAATTGGTAGCTACTTTTTTAAATGTTTGTTCTTGTTTTTACATATTATTCAATATTTTGTGTTAATTCTGTAGCTTACGGTAGAGTGTTCTTCAGTATTTTGTTATGTTTTTAGAAAATCTAAGATTATGTGTTAAACTATAGGCTTACATTCACAATTTTTCTTATTGTGTATATAAGTACATTTTTAAGTTACATATATTAATAATGTTATTTACATTGTTCTTTTGTTTTTTCAATATATTTAATAATAATTGTGAATTATTTTTATGAAATAAGATTATTTTAAATAAAATATTAAATTCAATTTGTGCTACAGATCAATTTTAGGTAAGCCTTACAACTTGTGTATTATATAGGAATTTACATTATCTACAGAGTATATTTCTGTTTCATTTTGAGGACACTATTTGTTTTTTTTTTTTTTTTTTTTTGTATTATAAAGAAAGTTTTAATTCTAAATTTTTAAAATTCATTTTGATTTAAAGTGAAAAATGTTAGTTCCTTATTTTTCTTAGGATATATGTGATTAGGTTAATTGAAGAATGTTACTAGGTATTTGAAATTATTATATTTGTATATAATATTGTTTATTTCATAGATTTTTTGTTATTAATTTTTGCTTACTTAAAGTTATTCAAACTGTCATTTACAGCTTCCTATTTGAATAATTCAAGACAGTTTATTTGTGTGTTTTATGTCAAGCTTTTATATATAAGCGTTAGCTATATAATATTTACAAACTTCATTTGATATGAATTTGCGGAGATTTTCTTCATAATATAAGCAATTTAAAGATTTATTTGTATTAGATTTTGCTTATTATCTCCTGAATTGTGAATACAGTTGTATTATTTACAAATTTTCTTTGTTTATTATAGATAATTTTCTTTTAGATACATAAATTTCCCAAAACAAAGTTGGTTGTTTTATTTTATTTATTTCCGTTATTATGTATATGTATCTATTTTGTTTTTGTACAATTATTTGTTAACAGGGGAATTCAATATTATTAATTATATATTTTATGTGGATATATTTAATTTACATATAGTTTTTTATATATTTTTAGATTTATAATGTGAGCATTTTTTATATATTTATATGTTCATACACGTATACATATATGTTTGAATAATAAAGGATCCATTTGTTTCACTTTAAGTTTTTCTTTAAATTTGTGGAAGACTTTCCAAACTCTCGTCGGTTTGGTTTGTGTAAAATTTTTCAAAGTTTGGGCAGTAAAACCATCTATGAAAAGCATTTTAAAGGATGTAGAATTCATAATCGATTTTGGAAGATTAACCATTGTTTTATTTGTGAAAGGGATTTCGATCATTTGTTTATTTTTATGTTTCATTTGCAGAATCCATTTTAAAGTTTGAAAAATTAGATAAACGAGGGAAACGATGCGGGCAAACAAGCAATTTAAAAGCGGTAATTTGATATAGCTGTTATTTACAGGCTCACATTCTACTGTGACTTCTTGTTCCTCAGTCTTACTCTTAGCTGGGAATCTTTGTTCCTCAGGCTTATCGGATGCTGGGAGTTCTTGTGGCTTTTCAGGCTTAAGTTCTGCTGGGACTCTTTGTTCCGCAGGCGTACACTTAGCTGAAATTTCTTGTTTCTCGGGCTTACAATCTGCTGAGAGTTCTTGCTCCTCAAGCTTACATTTTGCCGGAATTTTCTGTTTGTGCTCTATGAGCTTGGACGTGGTGTTGCTAGAAGTCGGAGCATTTAAGAATATAAAAGTAGATGGAGGTGTTAGGATAGTATCGTCAGGAGTCTTTGTCGAATCATCAGATCCGGCCCGTAGACAAACGGATTTAAATGTTGACTGTTGGATGCGATCTTTGGCCAATACCTCCTCTATTTGGGGGGCCTCTAGATCGTCCTGCCTCTGATTTTTGTCCCTATTATCTCTAATGCCAATTTCATCCGTAGACGACACCTTGTAAGGTGAGGCATTTTCTACCCTCCTGTTTATACCATTAGCTTCTAATAACGATTGTTTAGATCTTTGGCTGTTTAATGTTCCTATATAAATTTGTGATTGCTGTACCCTACTCGTTTTGTTAATTACTCCACTTCTCCAAACGTTTGCGGTAGAAGTGGGCTGAGTTCTCAAATCATTTTTATTCGATGGAGAGTCGTTTAGACTTTTGAAATGAGACTGTATCCTACATTCTGCTTGAGAATGATCAAATCTTTTACAATAAGTGCATTCAATGCGTTGAACCTCTGTCTTCATTTGTTGGGGACCAACATTTAGAGAGTTTGTATTGCGATAACAAGTCCAGGAAGTATGCCCAGTCTTATTGCACGATTGGCAAATTTGTGGCTGGCTATATTTGGAATTATTACATAAATTAAGAGGGTTTCTATCGCCTAGTCGTGGGGCCTGCTCGAGAGCATAATTGATTGCTGCTCTAAGACTTGGGTTACCTCGTGCTTTAACTAGAAATTTTAAATCAGGATTTCTAAGACCATCTTCAAACGCGTGTAGGGCGAGTTTGCTATTTTCCTCGAAGATATATTTCTGCACGGCAGGTTCGACAGTGTTTTCTAACGTGGCTTTGTCCAGCAGATGCAGGAGGTGTGCGAGTCTGTTTCCAAACTCCTTCACATCTTCCTTGCTATCTTGCTTGGCTGTCACTAGACTGTTTTGTGCCGCTGACCTAGAGGTGAGAATTTTAAATTCTCCCTTTAATTCGGAAGCAAGATCATTCCAGGTTGAAATGACCTTGTACCGGATGTGGTCGTATGCTGGCCCTTTCAGTCTGGTTTTCACCACGCTTAGATAAAAAGCATGCTGACTGTCGTCCTGTGCCTGTGAAAAAATAATATCTCCGCAAGAAACAAAATTATCCAATTCGTCCGGGTTACCGTTAAACACCGGTACGAAATCCAAAATATCCTTTAACCCGATTGTGACCTTCATTTTTGGTTACGTAATAAATTCGCGCGCTTCAAATATTCGATTTGGGTATTATTTTGGGGGAAAAATTTCTTGAGTAAATTCATCTTCCCAAACACAAGTGGAACAAGGGCGAATTGTAAGAAGAGAATTTTTCTAACTCAACTGAAGCGATCCTAAAGAGAAAAGAGAAGAAATGCCTTCAAACCCAAACACATCGATATATCTAAAGGAAATTTCGAAAATACTAAAGGTAAGAGAAGATTTTTACTGACACCGCGAAAAGCAATCCTAATATCGAAGGATCCTGTAAAGGACAGATTAGCAAAAGAGATCCTTTCAAACCCAACACATCTTCACCTATAGAGGAAATTTCGAAAATATCAAAGGTAAGAAAAGATTTTGACCGACACCGAAGTAAGACATTCCTAATTTCGAAAAATTCTGGTAGACAGATAAGCAGAAGAGATCCTGTGAAAGAAAGCAATGGTAAAAAGAGAGGACATTTTTATCGAGCCCAAAGTGAAACGAGCCTGCAAGTGGAAAGATCCTGGATAGGGGAAAGTGATCCTAAGGAATTTCGATCTAAACAGATGAAAGGAAAAAGACCAACAGACAGATAAGGATGAGCGCGTTAAAATCGAGAATTTCCTGTTAGAAAGTATGGAAAATATTCATCAAGTAAATTAAAGCCTTAAGAAACCTATTTAATGCATGTAAATATGTATAGGTATATGTAAAAATGTAAGTAAAAATTGATTTTATAAGTGTAGGGTTTGTACTTTCTAATTCTCCCTTTGTATATTTAAATTTTTCTTGGGGTTTTTGTTATCATTGTAAACCAGTCAAGTGATTACGTTAAAAAATGCTGTTTATAAAATAAAATGTTCAAAATTTGCTTTTCTTGATATCCCCTTTGATTAATTTTTCACAATTTAATTTGTTTGGTGATTTTCTATGCGTTCCTTTTTTGTTTTTATGAACTTTTAAAATGTGTATTGTGGGTTTTGTTTGTCCTCTTAAATTAACTAATACAATTTTATAGATAGAATGTATGTGCATACCTTGTACATTTTTGTGCCGGTGTTGCTGGCTGCTACAGCTGTATTGACTGCTCCTACTGGTACGGTGTTGTTATATGGACATGAAATTTTTGTTGTTTATGATGTTGAGTATGTTGCAGTTGTCCCTGATCACCTTGTTGTTCCTTTTGCTAGTGTCTTGCTGGGAATAGTAGATTGGACAAGTAGCCAGCTGTTCAGACTGAGACCTTTATCGGGTTTTGCTAGTTCCACATTTCACAGTCCCACTAGAGCTCCTGCCTATCGATTGCCAGAGTTTCCGTCTCCATTCGCATGTGTCGATATAGTTTGTGTTTGGTGTGTTTGCTTTTGGCCGCTGGACGTTGTTTTAAAAATTATATTTTTTTTCACTATTAACTGTGATGTTTTTGTTTATGAGGTGTCGTTCTCGTTTTGTTGGTAAGGGATTATGGTATAATCCCAGTTGATCTTTGCCTGGACGCCAATTGAGACTCTTCTTGGTAGGGGATTATTTGTCTCTGATCCAAACCGCTGCCGTCAGTCTTCTTTGTAGGGGATGAATGAATCAGTCCGATCCACTGCTCATTTATTTTATATTTTATTGGTAGGGGATGTTGGGATCCCAAACCGCTGCCACCATTTTGCTATGGTCCTACTCTCAGGGAGCGTGTCTGGTCCTGAAAAGGACGAGGGATCTCTTTAAGATAGCTCCTGAGGGGACCCGTTGCGGTGCCGCCGTGCTTCCTCAAACCTTGAGGGAAGAGCAGCTACCGATCGAATATGATCCTGGGAATCGGCCAGGATCAATTAAAAATACTTTTCATTTTATTAAATTTTAATTTTATTTTTAAATTCATTTTCTGGCGTCCTTACACTTAGAACGCCAATTGAGACTGAACCTCGAATTTGAAATTCATCACCCTTATAAAGAGAAACAAATCGAAATTTGTATCTCGAAAATACACAATTTCCTACAAAAATCCCGATTTTGGAACCCTGAGTGAGATGCTCAGTGTTTATTTAAGATAAGGATTCAGTTTCCTGAATTCCTATGAAACTATTGTGCAGATGTCGATATGTATCTGGTTTTGGGTTTTTGTTTGTTCAATTTATTAAGTATTTTCCCAAATAGAGATAATGATCTCTGGATTTTGAGTTTGGATGATGCCGTGGGGCACATGCAAAACGATAAACGAATATATGATTCGTTTATTGTGAATTTTGATTTTAATTTGGTTTTTTAGATTAAATTATGCCGTGGGGGCAAATGTTAAGCGATAAACGGATGTTTGATTCGTTTATTGCCAATTTTGGGTCTAGTTTGGATTTTTTCGGGTTTTGATTGAATTTCAGGTTTTAGTGTATTACTGCTGGGATTTGGATGTAGGTGTGGGGGAAGGATATGGTAGGGCTCTTCAGAGCACTACACCCTTAAGCTCTTCTGGAGTTTGCACATCACGTAAGCGATCTAGATCTTCATCCTTAATTACACGCATATCATCTGGTATTTGAGCATCTGTCGATTTCATAACCGTATCCAACTGGTAGTTCCGCATCTTTTCAAATAACCGGAGCGGTTTGTTCTTTGGAGCTGACAGTAAACACCATCGTGCGTCGAAGTAATAGACTTTCCATAGATCGTCGCACGTTAATTCTGGTTTCAGGTGTTCTTCTCTATAGAACGCAATGAACGGCACCTCTAGCTGTTGATTACGCCTACAATCTAGGGCTTGCTTGATTTTTCTCCCCGTATGTGGTGGCTTACAATAGCGGTCTCGACCTCCAACATCCGTTGAACTCTCTTGTTCGGAAACAGTTGATTTACAAAACGCCTGTTTGTAAATCCATTCAGCTTCATCTTGTAGCTCGTTGGGTCCCTCTGGAACAGGCGTAACCGGAACTTCGCGTAATTGCATTCGCTCAGGAATATACGTTTTACGGATTTCATTGTCTAAATCCGTAAAGTGACCCCTTTCCAATTCACTAGGTTCGTATTCGGGTTCATATCCGTCCTCCTCACAATTAGTGAAATCCTCATAGTCGAAATCTACACCGAAACTGTCTTGCAATGACGCGTAAGTGACTAGAAGTCGTCTTTTCTTCTTCTCAGCAATTGGCCTTCCTTCGTCGTCTACAATAAAATCCTCAGCACCAGACTCCGATTCCTCATCATCATTGAAATGTTTTGCCGCCTCAGTTTCCCTGTGACTACGTTCAAAGCGGCGTTCAAAATCGTCTTCGTCGTCGAATAGCTGTTCGGCTATATCCTCACGTCCTAAACCTTCATCGACGTGCTGTTCCTCTCCATCACTTTCTTCGTCCTGTGTACGATGTAGACGCTTGGAACGCTTTCTGCGTTCGACTTTCAAACCAAGATTCTCTTCCAAAAGGTCACAGTCGTCGTCTTCCAGTCGGTCGTCCAACTCGTCATCATCATTGTAAATCCGTTTCGGGGAACGGCCTGAAGCATCAGTGTCTCCACCATCACTGCCGTCCTCTTCAATCGGGTCATCTTCGATGAGATCCTTCAGTTCTTCACATAACACATCATCGTCATCTTCCTCCTCTTCCTCACTGTTGTCGGGCATTGCTTTGCTCTTCCTGAGTTTCTTCCTTTCATGTGGCTCCAATTTCTCCTCATCCTCAGATTCCTCCGCTTCCGAGTCCCAGAATTCTTTCATACACTGCCTTTGGGCATCCAGTTTTGCCTTAAACTCTGCAGCTCGTGCGTCCAATTTTGCATTAACGTCTGCAACCCACGCATCGAATTTTGCAGCTCGCGCGTCCAATTTTGCATTAACGTCTGCAGCCCACGCATCCAATTTTGCAGCTCGCGCATCTAATTTTATCATCATCATCCTGAGCATCTCCGAAATGTCCAACTGTGGCGAACTCTTCTCCGTTACATTGGCACCATCTTGACTCGCTGTTTCTTCTCCATCCGGACAATCTGGTCCAATCGCAAATACATATGTGTTAACATCAATACCCTCTTCCTCCATTGCTGCTTGCAGACGCTGTCGAAGAATTTGCTTCTGTCCTCTACTATCCAGGTTCCGGTCCTCAAGTTCCTTCTTCAACTCAGGAACGCGAAGATCCTCCAAATGTCGATCTGACATCGTTACAACACACTTTCACAGACTTATTTACTTCACCAATAATTAATCCCAGTTCTGACAGCAATTATAGCGAGCTTAGGGTTCGCTGGATTAATTATTTTTAATAAATAAGAGCCGTTGAATCGATTTTGAGTTAATGTGACACTTTATTAGTCCGTTAATAACCACCGTTGCTTTGATATTTTGCTTCTGTACTAATCGCCTCCGTACTTATCGCTTCCACACTTATTACTTCTTACTCATTACTTATCGCTTGCTTGACTTTCTACTTCTTACTCTCTACTTCCGCACTGATCGCTTGCTTCACTTTCTACTTACTACTCATCTCCATAGTCTGTGTGTGAGTGACGTATTTATACCGTTTGCTTATTCTGATTCGGCGTTTCGTTTCCGTCCGTTCCATAGTCTTGAATGTTCTACTGTTCACGGTCTCCAGTTTTCCATTACTTTATAGAATATTCTAGTACTCTGTTTCGGACTCCCTAGAATATTCTAGTACTGATTGTCATATGCGTCACAATATATATATATATATATATATATATCTATTATGGTAAATAAAAAGGTTTTTCGTGTGTCAGATTTTTCTTTTTGTGCCAGTTGCACAAACTCAATATTTAATTATGGGTCGAAAAAATTAAACCTATCACCCGAAGAATATCGTGAGCATTAGTTGGCAATAAAAAAATGATATTATGAAAAGAAAAAACGAAGAAATAAATTCAAAAAGGCGCGTAGCAAATATGTCTAAAGAACAGGTAGCGAAAAGGCACATAGAAAACATGACAAATGAACAAATTGAAAGCAAACCTAAATTAGATTTACGATATCGTGCAAATAAGCGGGCAAAAAAAAACAAAAAGTTATCATTGAGTGCTGATTATGATCCAAAAACTAAAATTGATTACTTAGATCATGGAACATGACAAATGTGTGTAAATATTGTAACGCGTTGAGTTTTGAAGGCGAAAAATCACGTTCAAAAAATAACTGCTGTCATCAGGGCAAAGTACAATTATCTTTTCAACACGATCAATATCCCAAAGCAATAATCGATTTACTGTATGGTAATGATGAAATAAATAAACATTTTAGAGAAAACATTCGTGTTTATAACAATATGTTTGCTTTTGCTTCTTTTAACGTCCAAAAATACCGTCAACTTTCGAAATATCTGGAATCAAATGACCTCCTCAATGACCGCTAATATGGCTTTCGTAGCAACAGCCCTGTGGGGTTTTTCAGGGCCCGGAGAACCGCGCATCGCTCTTGCCTCATATTCCACTGCAAATACCTTTAATCATCTCACCTGCATAAGAGTATCTTTCACCTGAAAACGTTAAGCCAACGGCAAAGATTACACCTTGCCGTGGCATCAAAAACGTTCGCCCTCAGGCATGCATTGCATCCACTGCATCACGTCCCTATAATCTTATGCTACCCACGTCATGCCATGAAAACTAAATCAACACAGAGAATCCCAATGTGCTTGTTTTGTTTGCCCATGTCACCCCTAATTGTGCGGCTACCCAGTCTCACCAGTTTGCCACCGTCGACAAGGTTTCGGCCGACCCAAAGCAAACATTACCCGCATGTTCAGCAGCAGCTAATTTTCCATTATCGGTTTCCACCGATCATGGACCGCAAACAAGCAACGAATTGGATGTGGCCATCAAGTGTTTACTTTTAACAACTGGCAATGGTCGCATCCTATATTCGTTTGCAAAACCAAACGTTGCATCCATGTCTTCCGGATTGTTTACCTACATCGAGATTTTCTATTAACGGCCGCCAACCGTCCGCGGACCTAGAAAACAGCATGTCCATCAACTAAATGTTGATTTATTGCTTCTCCTAGTGCGAGCAGATCTTCGGTGTGTTTTTCACACCAGAAGGATCTACCGCCGGCAAGCGTTACACAAATCAATTGTGTATACCCATCGTTCGATCATGGAAATAGCGTTTCTGTTGACATAAGATCGCAGAGATCTATTCCTTCACCTAATGATCATTACGATGGGTTACAATAACAACGCCCGCATCCTTTTATGTTGTTCGTTGCTGGCTTTCAGTAGCGGATACCTATACATGGAAAATCCAGCCCATGTCATCTGACCCAATCACGATTGACTGCCTCGGGTTGATCGTTTCGCTCCTCCCCTTTTGAGGCTATTCGCTGCCATGTCATTCTGATGGTGGCGAATGGACTCCAGTCAGATTTCATCCAGAGAGTGTGCGGTCCGAGTGGAAGAAGAGTCAGTTTCCGTCCGAAGTGGTGTAACGTATTACTTTTCACAGTGGCCTTTTTAAATGAGATTCCGTCGTCCGTCGCAGTCGTTGTCGAGGAGATCAACGAATGTTCATCACTATTTGTTGTGCGTGTGTCCGAAATAGATTTCATAAAGAACCGATTGTGATTAATTTTTGTGCAGTTAAGAACTCGTTTAATTAAATTTGCCTCGAGTACGAGAAGTTTTACGTCAAATTGGATTTAACAAAGAACTAATTGTGCTTATGTTTTATACAGTTTAACAACTTGATTATTTAAAGTTTGTTTCGATTGTAGCACGTTTTACGCCAAACTGGATCTAGTGAAGCGGACAATAAAGAAATTTATAAACAACATTCAGTGTTTTAATTCTCCTCTCTCAAATCTTGCGGATTAATCTTTTGGGCTAACCTATTAAGAGACAAGTCGGTGGAATATTAGTGAATCCCTGTCGTTGCCGACACACCGAAACTAATATGATACCACAGGCCCACAGGAGATCTGATCGCGTACCTTACCGAAAAGTGGAGCCATTCCATCCACTACCTCGGTGTAAGCAAGGTAGTCGCATTAGATATTTCAAAAGCCTCCGACGAAGTTTGGCACCCAGCCCTTTTGTCAAAATTGCAGTCATATGGAGTGGACAATTCCCTGATCCAATGGATAAGAGACTATCTTTCTGGCCGTTCAATCCAAGTGGTTCTTGATGGTGTCAAATCTGTCTTCCATCAAATTAATGCAGGTGTTCCCCAGGGTTCGGTACTCTCATCCACTCTATTCCTCATCTTTATAAATGATCTCTTGTCAATTACTCACAACCCAATTCACTCGTTTGCTGATGATAGCACGTTGAGTTTCTCATACTCATACGAATACTCCCGTCCAAACTTTTCGAACGTCACTACCAACCAGCAACTTATGCTTGATACATTGAATTCAGACCTCAACAAGATGTATCAGTGGGGATTATCTAACCGAGTAGAATTCAATGCCCTAAAAATTCTGAGCTGCCTCTTGTGAAACGTGAGCCCCAAAGTAAATATACTGTCTATGAACGGCACTTGCATCGACGAAGCCAAGGAATTATCAATCCTCGGCACTCGAATTAATTTGACTCCTGGAATGACCACATATTTGAAGCTGCGAAACGTGCAGCCAAATGTATGGGATTCCTTAAGAGATGCAAAAGATACTTCACTCCATCCAACCTGGCCACAATTTACAAGGCGTATATTCGTCCAAAAATGGAGTTCAACTCCCATATTTGGTCAGGCACATCCAAAACTGCACTACACCTACTCGACAGGATACAAAAACGAGCAGTGAAACTTATTGGGGACCCAGCCGTAAGCCGATCAATTCCGGCCGTAGAATACAGGCGCAACGTATCATGCCTATCTCTTTTCTATAGGTATTACCACGGTCGTTGCCCAACTGAACTTGCTGAATGTGTTCCGCCCCTTCAGACATTTTCCCGCGATACCCGTCAATCTGTGAATGCGTATCAGTTCACGTTGAAAGTAGACCTTAGGCGCACAAATAAACATAGAGAGTCATTGTTTAGTCGAACCACACCAATTTGGAATGTTCTGCCTGATCATGTGTTTCCTGGCCGTTGTGATGTTTAGTGTTTAGTGAGGGCAGAGCCCTCATTTATTTTGCTTAATGCAAGCTCAAAGATTAAACTTAAAATTAATTAATATAAAAAAGAACCTTAAAGACTATCTTGAATCTAGAGTGAGAAGGAGAATAAAAAAGAAAAAAGAAAAATTAGGAGGTGAAAAAGACTTGGAGATAGAGGGGGTAGGAAGCTAGGGAAGGGCAAGTGTATATGGGGGAGGCAAATACGGCTTTTGTGAGACAATGACAATGAGGGGCACGTCTACGTACTGGTATGTGGCGGGGTTAGAGAGCTAAGGGGAGAGGTTTAAATTGGGGTGGGGTGGGGTGAGGACGGGTTTCTTCTGAGATGTCGTTTGAGGGCAGGAGTGGAGAGGTTGAAATCAAAGGAGGTGGGGAAAGAGTTGGCATGTCGTAGCATACGCGAGATGGGCTCGTTAACGGCGTAAGAGGTGTGGTGAGCGGGCACGTAAAACAGACGGGGGTTCTGCACATTACGGGGTTTTGTATAAAATGATAAAGTGGAGAGCAAGCTTGGGCAATTGATTGAGCCCGACAGAAGGCGATGAATAAAGATGATGCCAGCATGGATGCTGCGCTCCTCAAGTGTGTTAAGATTGATTAGTAGGAGCCGGCCTATGTATGGTGGTAGAATGGGTGGGTTTTCCCAGTTCAATCCACGGAGGGCAAAGCGCAAGAAACGACGTTGAACGCCCTCGATCCTACGAATGTGAGACAGTTGATACGGGGGCCAGACCTGACTAGCATATTCGAGTAGTGGCAGGACGAAAGTTGTGTAGAGTGATCGGGTGACGTAGGAGTTTAGGAATTCCTTCGACCAACGTTTTACAAAGCCAAGAGCGGCGTTGGCCTTTAGGATTGTGTCATCGATATGTGCGGTATATCTAAGTTCCTTGTCATATAGGACGCCCAGGTCGCGAATCGATTCAACCGATGTTATCGGTTGGTCTAGCATGAGATGGGAACGTGGCTGGGTGGGGGAGCGTTTCCAAGAGAAGGTGATTGTGTGACATTTGGCGTTATTCAGTTCTAGGCAGTTATTTTGGCACCATATCGAAAAGCTGTCAAGATCCGATTGGAGAAGTGAGGAGTCAAGGGGAGAGCGGATTGTCTTGAAAATTTTGGTATCATCCGCGTAAAGCGAGATGAGGGAGTGATTGATGCACGAGCCTATGTCGTTTATGGTAAGGATAAATAGTAGGGGGCCGAGATGACTGCCCTGGGGGACACCTGGGGTCGGAGAGAAAGGGTCGGAGAGGGTGGATCTAAATCGCACACGGCAGGTTTGAGAGTTAAGATAGGATGAGATCCCCTTAATCAACAGGGGTTCAAAACCAAGGGAAGATAATTTAAAGAGAATGAGGTTATGGAAAATTTTGTCGAAGGCCTTGCTAAAGTCGGTAGTGGCTACATCAACCTCATCGCCGTTCTCTAGGGCAAGGAGTGTGTAAGATGTGAATTCTACAAAGTTGGTAGTAGTGGACCTGCCGGAGAGGAAGCCGTGCTGGTTAGGAGAGATGATGGTGTGGCAACTCTAACAGATACACACAATTCACAAGCAAAAATAGTGAAGAACACTGAACGAAAAATCGAATAAGAAAAACACGGTCAGTAGTCTGATGCTTCACTGCTTCGCTTTCCAACCTTTTCATCGTGTGTTCAATTCACCTTCTTCACTGTCCTTGCTTAACACCATAATTGGTGACTACGGCGTGATCTGTACACGACGCAGCACACACACACTCCCCATAGTAAACAGAACTTCACACACGCAATCATGACTTCTGCATAGAGCACCAAGATACACTCGCTTGGCTTGCTCCGACATTCTCTCGTTCGCTCGCACCGAATCTGATCGTAACGAAGTTTCTGGGAAGGGGGTGGTGTGGCAACTCTAACAGATGCACACAATTCACAAGCAAAAATAGTGAAGAACACCGAACGAAAAATCGAATAAGAAAAACACGGTCAGTAGTCTGATGCTTCACTGCTTCGCTTTTCAACCGTTTGAGAAGAGGAACATTTTTTTAGGAGGATAACATGGAGTCCGTCTGGGCCGGGACTGAAATCGTCTTTCAGTTGTTCAAGTTTTTCTTTAACTTGGTGTTGTTGAATGTGTAGAGGGATAAGTGGGCCAAGGGAAAATTCAGACGTGCCAGTAAAGTAGGAGGGGTTAGGCTCGAACGAGTCCTCCGTGAAGGAAAGTTTGAAGAAGGACGCGAAAAGATTGGCTATGGTTTGGGAGTCAGGTGAAGTAGTTGGGTCGTAGAAAAGAGAGTTGGGATAGGCATTTGATTTCCGTTTATAGTTGATAAAGTGGTAGAAAGATTTGGGATCATTGATCAGATTTAGTTGGGCTTTGGCAAGGTAATTGTGGTAAAGGGAGCTATAAAGCTCGGTGAATTGGTAAAAGTAACCGAGATAGTTGGAATAGTCCATAGGAGAACGCGTATTTAAGAAATTATTCCACAACGTATTCCTCTTGTTACGAAGTGTGCGGAGTCTGCGATTATACCAAGGGGGCGATGAGAATGATAACCTGTTTCGAGAATATGGGACAAATAGGGATATGTCCAGACATTCAAGACCAATATACATCGACACCTCCTTTCCTTAACCACTTCCTCTCCATCCGCTCGCACTATGCTCTGACATTTAAGGGTACTTCAAAATCCTTTTTTGTGCGCGCGTTAGTGTAAAAAAAAAAAAAAGAGATAGGCTCATGCTTCAATCAATAACGCAGTCAGGTCATGAGTTCTAATTCAAAACGTTTGAAAAATGTTGATGCTAAAGGTGGGAGTGTTTTTCCAAATAAAACATTTTTTTAAATCACAAATTTATTATAAAATCATTACTTCCCCGTATATATAGAATGTTTAGAATGAATGACATCTTTCGTCTTCGACCTGAAGTTTTAGTTCAGTTAGTTTATAAGAAAAACTATGTGAATTTGTCAAAAACCCTTCCATTTTTAAAGTCTTTTAAACAAACAAATGAGCGCTCTTTTGCATCACATGTATTTATTCGTTAATTCATTTAAAAAATATTGCTGTGACTTACCAGATGAATAATGTGTATTCGTGTAACACTTACGTCAACCCTCTTGGGGTGTCAACCCTCTTGGGGTGTTTACACGATTTCCTTCCCAATATAAATTAATTTTTTCGTACTCAGTAATGGCCGTACTTTATCAATTTGCCAAATAGTATATTGGGAATAATTGTATGTTTGATTGAACAATTTTTTCTAGTCGGTAGGAAGTGCAGTAGTAGATGACTGAATTTGCTGAATTGTTTTGTATGCAGTTTTACTGGCTAAAAATCATACACGAGTGTAAACGAGTATAAGTTGGACTGATAACAATGCAGTATTGAGGAAGCTTAGTAATAAACTTACTACTATTATTCTTTAATAGTAAGGTGAGTTGCGAAATTTGAAATTAATATTTGAGTGTTTCGACCTTACATCGGATATAATGTCATTAGTTTTGTAAATCTGGTTTTTACTTTTGTCTACTACTGTCAATCAGTGACGGAACTAGATAGTCAATATGTAACCTCAATTCAGTCCAGCCAAGTTAACATTCAATCAGTGACGGAACTAGATGGTCAATAGATAACCTCAATTTTGTCCAGCGAAATTAACAGACTACGAAAGTCGAGCTGCAATAATGTCAAACCCAATTTCATATCCTTTCCCCAAAATCCTCTGAAAAAAGAGCATAGGAAAGTTATTGCGATTATTATTAGTATTTCACATTGTTATCCGCCCTCAGTGACCATATATGTAATTTTAGTTTCAAATGTTCAGAAAAAGTCAAAAAACCAATTTGTTTATATCCATAAACCAAAATGTAATATTACCACATCAGCTGTAAGGATTTACAGCTAGTCTCCTGAAGGAGAACGCGTGAGTTCATAAGCGGTGTTATTATTTTATCTTAAGCACCAGAAATTATCCAGTTACCCTGTGGTGTACTCGCTCAATTTACCACTTTAACGTACTTACCGCTGAGAGAAAACTATTACTGTATCCTTGATGTAAAAACATACTTAAACAACAGGCGAGTACCTAATCCTTTCCTAACAACACAGAATGGTATCATGGGAAAATAATTATTTTTCGCACGCTAGTTTTGAAAACACCTAATGCACACACTGCTGTGCATCTAACATAGTTTTCACTTCTCCTTTATCAGATTTGCTTTTTTCTTCAGATGGCGCTGTCCTTGTAGTTGGTGTGCAATTAGCTGGATTCCACATAAACCAGATGGCACGTTTTGCTCGAAGGAATTAGAACTGAAAATTCGCTGCCCAGACAACCGTGAGCCTATTACCACTCTGGTTATCGTTGAAAACACTCAGAATATGTATATGTATACAGAAGCATAGCTACTCCACTAGAAAGCCTGACGAACTACCAGATATTTGTAGAAAACATTCTGGGGAAACCAGAAACCATAGCTTCTTGCACATGGATGCAGCTAGAGTATTTCATATATCTACAGCAAAAGATGAACTATAGAATGTATCACAAGGGATTTCGAATTCAGAGTGTTTTAGTTTGAGTAAAGGACTTTCAACTTAGTTGAATCAGCGATTATAGAAACAAAATATTTCAATGAAAATGTTGGTTAACATTTGAATATTACACATAAATAAACACGTATGAAAGGAGGAGCAACTTGTTATATAATACATGCAGTTAAAAAGCGCAAAAGGTATACATAGGTAGATTTAAGCCCACACACTAGACAAATACCAATAAAAAGTAACATAAAATCACATAGCACGGTCCAAGAACATTTGATTAACATTAAGTCTTGTATAAAGAAGCTTGAGTAGACTAATTCCCCACATTAATGTATGGTCGACGTAGGGCAAGAAGCGTCGAAAACGTGGAGCGCCTTCGCCAGTCAGTTACCAATGTTCGTATTGTATTTTTCGAATCGCGAATTAATAAAATATATAAGGGGCATTCAATAAAAACTGCTACTGTCCTCGTAGGAGGATACGTACCATTAACGCCATATTGTGATATTCATTTGAAACAGGGAAGACCTTTCTGTAAGCATACCAAGCTTGGTTGTAGTAGCACAGAACAGTCTCGCGTGGATCAAGTATAAAATTTTGCCTGGAAAATTTCACCTATGAAGTTTAGTGACGTCTGCATTGGGCAAGTGACAGTATGCGATAAAATTTTGTTTTCGATGGGTTAACATCTACCAACGCTTACGAAGTGTTGCTTAGGGCATATAAGCATGTTCAGAGCACGTGTTTTCGATCGCATAAGTCAATTTAAAAAAAACGGGTAATCGTGCAAATTGGAAGGGGGTACCAGGAAACCTCTCATTGCTCTTTCCGATGAACACGGGGACTGTGATGATATGACTTAACTCGAATTAATAAACTAAACACTAATTAACTAAAAATATATTTATTTTACTTCGAAAAACGTATGTCCTATTCGTATCGTAATATTAGAGTGTCAGTTTCGTCCTCTTGTCTCTTTGATGAAACCTCGGTTCTTTTCTTATCTACGTCATATTTCATGGATGCTGATTATGGTTAGGCTGTTGCTTTTCTGGTTATCGTCGGATGATTCATCATATTGTGTTGCGTTTGGAGATTAGGATTGTTGGGTGCAAGTGCAATTATAACAGCCTTAGAGACTGTTTTGAATGGGCTCTCAAAGTATGGGTTCGTATGGCTAACCTTGTAAATAAAGGCATTTATCGCAGCAATGTCAATCTCCTAGTATGTTACGTATTCTTCACCAATAAAATATCACGTATTGAGTTGTTAAATGTAGATTTCGAATGCTTCAATGCAAGTTCAGTGGTGTTGTAATGACCGAAAGCGCTGCCTTTTATATTTAAATCCTCCGGTGTCTTAACCGGGAACTATCGATCAGAACGTAGTCACAGCAAAATGTGCAGTAGTTGCTGATTCTACAATCACTGCTGCTGTTCTTATTATTAAGGATGTTGCTGTGGTCGTATCTCCTCTTCTAGAAATTCAGTAGCAAAATCCCTCAACTATTTTATATCGTACGGTTCAAGTCAGGCGGGGTACCTCCTTCCTTTCTAATATTCTATTCCTGGCATGGTACTTTCGGGGCTTTATTCTTAAATGCCACATCAATTTTTCAGTGTTGTTAATCTGGGAAATTCTTCCGCGTAAACAGTTTCCTTTAGTGATACGTTTTTAAGATCAAACAAGGACAGGTGAAAACGATATTTTGATTTAATTTTCTTGGATTTTGTTCATAAATTTTCAATTAATTAATAATTATAATAATTATTTTCTAAGTCTAACTTGAGGCTTCGGAAAAGGGTATCAAGTTCATTGGTAAACTGTGTACACAGGGGAGCTCCAGGAGCATAAACAGGACTACATATAGATGCCTTTGACTTTTCAAAGGAATATCTATAATGCAGGCTTGAAGCACCTGGAACCTATGTACATCTATGCTGTGAAGGACCTTGTGTTGCACACCTTTACCCCACCTCCTTGGGTGGAGTTTGGACGATCTCGTCTGATTAGTTTATAATTTGAGTAGCCTAATTTATGCCCTTGGCTTAGTTTAGTTAAATCTGGTCGTTCGGCTTCTAGCAGATTGTCCAGGTTATCTCTTCTTTCCATTTATATTGGTGAATTGACATTCATAGTAATAGTTTTACTAGTTAACTTAGCCGAAAAGAACATTTTGTCTATGGTGTGCATTTATCTAGAGGCAGTGCCCAATAGATAGCATTGTTAGGTAATTAAACATCCGCTTTGCAAAAGAAAAATCGTTTTCCTAAAATCCCCATAGCACTATTCTACATGAAAACATCAAAATCCGTCGTTCTGTTTAAAAACAGCAAAACATGGGTTAATGGCATTGTTTCTACATAGCGAAACAGTTTAGCCCATCATTAAGTTCCTTTTTGCACATTCCAATGCAAAAGCATATCCCAAGCCGATATTCCGAATAGTCTGTATCCTGTGAAAAGTGAGCATGTGGGGGGTTTCTCTATTCTACATGAGAAACAACCCACAATTCCAACCAAAATTTCCACCTAATTTCGACCTCTTTCAGCGCGTCATACTTACTAATTTCCTTTATATGTATTCCCCTGTAAAACATTTCAAACGGACGTATAGCTAAACTCATCATCCTTTGCAGATAATGCATAATTGAGTTTAGCTACATAAATGTCATACGGCAACTCCATTCTTGCTAACCATGAGTTTCCCATCGGAAATCTCATAATGTCGGTTAGCAACAACAAGTCTAAAAGAACGACGCTGTTGCATCATAGCAAAATAGCTGCGTCTTAGAGTCTGGTTCTCACGCGAATTATTTCCCAAACATCAGCGGCGTCCTATCGACTTTCCCTCAGATCACCCATTCGCTTGGGATCAATGATCTCTCTTTGCAGGGGAGTAACATCCGCTAGGTTTCCCTCTCATTCGTATTTCTTTCCACGGTTCAATGTGCTCCGACTACACCATAGCCGTACCACAGGGTCATCAGGTCATGTCAGTAGCTGCATCTGATACCAACACACACAACCAAACCTACCCCGAGATCACAGATCACATCATATTTTCTGTTCTCACATCCTTCATGTCCGTCAATTACCCTATTAACAAAAGTTAATCATACTTTGACGGACGTGAGGTTGAGAGAGTAGAGGCGTGGTATCTTTTGGTTGTCCTGTGTGAAGAAAGAAATATAAATTTCCACCCTAATTCCTTCAGTGACTATCCCATCTCAATTACGATCGGACACGCTGTCTCTCGGGCACAAACTACAAAATTAATAAAAATCAAAAGGCACAATTTCCAAAACAAAAATTACAAAATTAATTTAAATTAAAATAAATCGCGAACAAAAAAACAATAAAATTACCCAAAGTGAAATAAATTTAAATAAATAAAAAGGTGTTTTCCAATTCCTTCGGAGTAAGAAGTGTCGGGGGATTTTAAGTGAATCCTGGGCCATACGTTGGCATCATACTACTACCCCCACAAGCATACTTTTCAACCCCCACCATTTCTCCTTCTCGGAATATACTTGTAATTCTGCGTTTCGAGAATCACCCAAGCTTCCAAACGAGGTCACGCGGTCACCCTTCCGGTTTCGCTTTTCGTTGCAAGCGAAACCAAATCAAACCCTAACCAAGGTGGTCTCCTTTGCAATTTTCCCATTCTCCCCGGTTCGTTGACTGCTGAGTAAATTCGCGAGTTTATTCACATTTAGTGGGCGGTGAAATATCAAAATAAGGATGAGTGTGCGATCGAAAATGGGCGATCAGATAGAAGGGCGCGAATGGGGAGAGTACCTGTTGTTCGTGACATGTAGTTAGTCAGTGGTTGTTAGTGAGTGGTTGTTCATTATTGGTTGATAGTCAGTGGTTCATCTAGAGAGTTTATTATGAGAGTTTATTATGAGAGGAAAAAAATAAAAATTGAAACGGAGAAATATAAATAAAACAAAAGAAACAAGAACTTAAAAATAAATCAATATGTATGTGTTTATTAAGTAATATCATTATTCGCGAAAAGTATTTTATTCTTGTATGCTTCTGATTAACAAACCAAATCTTTGATATTCGTTCACTTTTCGTGATGAGAACTTTTGAAACAAGGAAAAAGAGTACTTTGTGTGTCGCGTATTGGCACTAATTGCTTTTATCTATTTTGGGGGCAGAGAAGTGTGCGAACCCCAACTCATTTCAGATGTGCAAGACAGTTTAGAGTTATACATTTACATACACCTCACTTTAAACGCTGTTCATTTGAACGATCAATCGTCTATCAGTTGTCGACACATTACACCGGATAGAAGTCAATTTGGTACTGTGGTAGGTGGAACCATCTCCCTTGAGTGGATTTCCCTTTTAATAATGCGTTTGAAACATGACCAATGTGCTTTATGAAAATTGAAGGAGTAAAGCTGATAACATTGGTCGAGCGGGGTTTGTTCACGTGGAATGTGAATAGGGGCTACAAGCCCATACGGACTACTATCGTATTCGACAGTCCGGAGACAATTTCGAATACTACTATTTGTGTTTAACAGTTCAATACGACTGTCTATTAGTAAAAGTTCCAAACAAGAGTTCCGCCTTGGAGAAGAAGAAGTGATCGTGGCGTAAATTTCTAACTTCTGTTCGATGGTGTTTGCTTATCACCATTCAAAAAATGAACCATTTCCAATGAAAAAATTACCTCTCGTGTTGGGGGTTAAGTTGCGCCAAGTAGCATGTTAAGCATTAATATCGTCTCCAAAAAAAAATCTTTGCTTTCCGATTCCAGCTTAAGACAATGCAAAAGCGTATTTAGTTCGTTGATTAATTGTGTGCCCTGATGAGATTGTGGAGCATGTAGTGACACCACATATTAATGCCTCCGAATTAGAAGTATCTCTAGTATGCAAACTTCCTATGTCGAAGACTTGTATTAATTAACGGGATGTTCTCATCAAGAAATTTAGCAAATCGGTTTTTTTATTTTTTTATTTTTTTAAAGGCAAGATATTTAAAAACATTCAAGAATTTAAATATCTGGGAACGATACTGACGGCCAGTAACGAAATGTCGAAGGAAATTAACAAAAGACTGCACTGCGGCAACGCTAGTTGGCACGTAGTCAGACAACTGCTATCACGTAATATGAACCTCCATGTCTATAGAACCATAATCATGCCGATTGTTCTATACGGATGCGAAACATGGGCTCTCACAAAACGGGAACAAAACAAATTCCGCGTATACGAGAATAAAGTTTTAAGGGATAACTTTAGAGGTAAATGGAGGAAACTCCACAACCACGAATTAGAAGAGCTATGTTACACTGCACACCTACAATGGTGAGAGTAATCAGGTGGCGAAGATTAAAATGGGCCGGACATGTATCGCGAATGGACAACGATAGAACCGTGCGTAATATTCTTGACGGTAGACCAACGGGAAAGAGACCGGCAGGGTGGCCGCGATTGAGATGGGAGGACAATGTTAGGATTGAGCTTGAGTATATCGGATCGGCTTGTCAAGCGTGGAAGGAGAGCGTACAGGCCAGGCAGCGATCGCGGAGTCGAGTGGGTGAGGTCATGAACTTCCGGGTTCATACAGGGCAATAAATAGTAATAGTAGTAATTTTTATTAAAGGCTCTTAGTGTGTAGAATAACCCCCTAAAATCGTTTTTTCGAAAATAATTTTATAAAAAAGTTACAGCATAACGAGATCAAATGAGGTATTTTTTACTTCGAGGCGTTTTGTTCAGTAGGCTCTCAAATGTATACTAACAGAGCAATCGACCTGAAAATGTATATACAAGCTAATGAGATATAGTACTATAGACGCAGATATAGCAATTAGACATACTGGTGCCATCTGTAGGTCAGGTCGGAAACTTGGCACCCCACCCTCGTATAACATTTTGAAACTTTAAACGTGTTTTTGTCGAAACCATGTTTTTCACATTACTCTCCACGCTGTCTCAAAAACTACTCGATGGATCAGTTTTTTTTTTTTTTTTTTTTTTTTTTTTAAGTAAATTAAATTTATTGGAGTCTGAACATAAATTTAGATGATTTTTTTTTTATTTTTTTTCTATTCAAAGTTAAAGATTAAAAAAAAAGAAAATCGGTATCTTAGGTTTGCTTGTCCGCCATTTTGTTCAATTTCGACTTTCATCGATGATTCTAGTGAGGGTCCTAATAACACTCATATAGTTTATGAAAATTTTTCGAATATTGATTTTTGATCATTTTTGTAGGTGCCGGAGTGGCCAATAGTAAGGTATTTTTTTTTTTTTTTTTTTTTGAGACGTTAAGATTACAAGACGTATCAACAATTATTATCAATATATTTTTTAATAAAAGAATTTTTTTTTTTTTTTTAGAATATATTAAACAAGTGACAAAATGTTTGAATTCTTTATTTACTTGCTTCTGTGAGAAAAAATTTCGAAAAAATGACATTTTTTTTTAAGCTGCCAGATGAGAACTTCCCCTTAAGAGTGCAACACGACCTCCTTGTGTGGGTTGGGGTCTATCTCTGATTGTCATATTGTGGTTTTTGTAGCACAATTTAAGCTTCTGGTTTAGTTTTGTTTCACTAGCCAGAAGGATATCAGGTCGTTCGACTTCCAACAATTTCCGTAAGTTGCCTCTTCTCTCAATTCTAATAAGTGAATTAACATTCATAGCAATAATTTTTAGGATTGACTCTGTTAAGGAGAATTTTGTGTTTTTGCCTTTTTTTTTTTTTTTTTTTTTGCAAACAGCGATTAATAAAGAAAATCTATTCGGGCCGTTTGTTATTTAATAATTTTTTTGAAGTCCATGCGCATGGTGTGGAGAATCATTCTTATATCTACATGTGCTTCTGTCGGGCGTACTTTTAGCGCAGGTGGATGCTATAATATTTCTTTGGTGCACCATCGTGCTTCCGGTTCTCCGGGAGAGTGGGCTACTGTATAGGTCCTGATGGATACTTGTATCTTTAATCCTTCCAGATAATTTAAAGAATGCGCCATCCGTGAACAAGTGAATAACACGATAATATATCACACTCGAAAATAATACAAAGAACTAAGTGATAAACAGAGGACGAGCCGGAGGGAACCGACAAATTCACGATGCACTTGAACGTCACGGGAAACCAATGCAGCGACACAAAACCTTGAGTCACAGCAGAAAACAAAAACTGATTTATTTTAGAAGACTAATTTATTTTACTGTTCACTTCATTTTGGAAGATCGTCTCCTTGTACATCATACTAACTGACTCTTAAATCTAAAAACCGCGACTATACAAGACAACTTAACTAATCTACTCTGGCTATGCAACTGCCTCTTCACTTTCCAACTTCAACTCTGAATTGTTCTCCATCTGGATAATGCAAACAAGAGTATTCATGCATTTCAGGTGGGTAACACAAAGTCCGTGGGAATTGGATGAAATATTTGCATATCATAAAACATCTGACATATGGAGATATGCACTGTGATGTTTAGATCGCCTGATATTTATGTGTGCAAGATAAATGAAAATTTTGGTCGTTTAGTGCGTATTTATTTTAGATTTTGGATTTCAGGAAGTGATAATTGCACATACCATACATGTGAAGATATGCGTTGGGCTCTTTGAATTTGAAGAAATTGAATTCAATGTTCGAGGGTTGAACGTTTAGCTCAATCTGCGTGACATTGAATCGAACATTGATTTGGGGATATGAATATGGGAGGGAAATGGCATGGCTTCCTAGAGCACTACAGTGCTAAGTTGAGGGGATTATTTAAGCCAAAAGTGATTTGAGCGTATGTCATGTTCGGCGCAACGAAATTGTTGTAAGAGCAAGCTTCCATTCTTTTTTATTCTTCGATCTCCAGTTTTCGCCTATCCATTTTACCGTTAAAGGCTTGAAATTTGGGGCATCCTGTAAAGTTAGCAGTATCACCTGAATTTTAGCATAGCACACTGGCTAGTTTGCTTTTTCCTAAGAATTTTTCTTTTCCTAGTGGACATTCCCCAGTGTTATGAATGTTTAGACAATTGACGTACGGGTATTAAGCCGTCTGTGTGCCGTCGTTGGCCCGGGTTCTACGCCTATTCCACGCAGTTGCCCAGTTGGTTGTCACCAAGGTGGGGTAATAGTTCCAGTATCTGCTCGTTATCGATGGTGCCGAAGGTTGAATTGTGAAAATGCACTTCCCGATTGTAGCCAAATCAAAAGAGTCGAAAGAGATTAAAACGCACTTTCGTTCCTTTTACACAGCACATCGTTGCAATACTTGTTTTTATTTCCTATTGTAGTTAATATAATTCACAATGGTGGTCAAAAGGCAGTCACTGCTGACTTAAACAAGGCTTTTTACTTAATTGATTTTGAGTTAATATTGTTGTTAACTATATATATACCAGGACTGTCACTGTTAACTTAAACAAGGCTTCTTACTTAATTGGTTTTGAGTTAATATTGTTGTTAATATATATATATATATATATATATATATATATATATATATATATATATATATATATATATATATATATGTCTTGAGAATCTCGATCCTGATGAGGAATATTGTCAGCCGAGATCCTATATGTTGATGTTTCGCCGAACGAGGAATGTCGTTCGGGGAATTGCGACGGTGGATTACGTCACCAAAAGAGGATTGATGCAATGGCGTCCGAAACCAACGATGCCTGAAACTAAATGTGTATTGAGATGAAGGGCACAGCAATACCTTTTTGCAACTCCTGCAGAAATTGTTGTCCCTCCGTCAAAGTTCGTGTTTGTGTTTGTAAGTTCATGAACGAAAAGAATGTGCACCAGACAACGCTCGAATAGAAAAGTTCGACTTCATTTATTGCACACTAGAAAATTCGTATAAATTTAACTGCCACATGATGGCGTGTGACAAATCAATTAAAGTAAAGTTAAACTGCAAAAGCCATATGGTGGTGCGCGAGAGCAGAATTCAATCAGTAATTATTGTTGAACACCAAAAAAACCGTAGATGACAGTAATTCAATTTCAGCACCAACAACAGTAAACAAACATGAGATGACAGTTTCTCCACTGTCATCGTGTTGTTGGCATGCGGTGAATATGTGTCGGGGAGAGTACTAGACGATGGAATAGATTCTCCCCGAGCATATAACCCTGAATTCGAAACATATATATATATATATATATATATATATATATATATATATATATATATATATATATATATATATATATATATAAGGACTGTCACTGTTAACTTAAACAAGGCTTTTTACTTAATTGATTTTAGAGTTAATATCTTCATCCACCGACGGTTGTTGGGCACAGACGCGAATTATTTAACGTGGAGGTACGACTTGCCTCCACGGAATCCGTATCGCGATTGATTTATTTCAAAAGATAATTTCATCTTCCGCTTGTCGACATACGGGGATGATTTTCCTTGTATCGGTCCCAGCACAAGGGCGAGAAACACACACACGATGATCGCCTCTGCTGCTCGTCGTGTGTGTCCACAAGTATGCGGGCCGTGGATTAACCGAATCTACGAGGGGAACATTAGCTGGCATGGTTGCAGCTGGTGCATCTATCTCGACTTTGATATTTTGTGTTAACACGATCAGCAACTGCGTGCGGCATTTATCGTGATCGTGCACATCTTGGCGGCATCTCCAAGCAGTCGAATTCTCGCTGGATATTTTCCCTTTTTGAGCACTTGACTTCCTTGGGCGGTCAGCCGTATGCCTTAATGTATTTGTCGGTCGGATGACCATGCCCTTGTGGAAAAACACTTATTTGTTGCTGATGGATTTTGCATCAGCCCAATTATAGTTCTAAAGCATTTCTGAAGACATTGGTACAACTATGGAAGGTAAGTACATGTTTTTATGTGTTTTAGAAAACTGATTCTTCAACATAGGTTGTAAGGTAAGCAGTAGCGTGTAATGGAACTGCCACAATACTTGCTTTATATCGTTGTTGAATGCCCTAGGGGGTAGTTAGGTGTTGTACTTGGAAAAGGCGAGCGGTGACGTTATTGAAACCGTCACAGACGCATCTAAACTGTATGTTACAGTTTGCAGCAACATGCCCAAATCCTTGACAACGGATGCATTGTAACACACGTTTGGCTTTATGAACTTTTTCACAACACACCATTTGATAGTTCAGATGTTTTATGTATCTCAGTCCACCAATTTTGCTATCAGGGCTTACTATGAAAAAGGCAACTTGCTATTACTTTTTCTTGAAAATGAGGTGGAGAATGGCTTTACAGAAATGTATTTTAAACTGTCAAACCTGAGTTCCTCGAGGATTTCCTCGGGTGAAAATTCCGGATCTACTCCTTTGAGTAACATGGAGAAAACGATTTAGATGTGTAAGTAAAGTATTCGCTTTCTGCTCTTTCTGAAACTGATTTGAATTCATTATAGTCTTCGATACCGTCGCATGCTAGGCAATATTTTTAATAGCTACTTTTTATAATTTTAAAATTAAGACAGGCTTCAGTGAAGCTGACGACGATTTGAGATAATTGTTCCTGCTGCTATTGTGACGGCTGCTTCTGTTGGGACTGCTGCTGGTGTTGTTTATTTTTACTTGGCTTTGTTGGTTCCACTGGTTGCTGGTTTTCCTCCTTTTCTCCGAGTCTCTGGTTTTATTTTTGTGTATGTATGTGTGTGTGGGTTTTTTTTTTTTTTTTGGTTTTTCATCGTAGCGATTTACCTGTCGATGTTTTCTGTTTTGTTTGCCTTTTGTGTGGTCAATTCTCCGAATTTGTTTCCTACCCCTGAGTGGTGAACATCATTTTTATATGTGATTTCAACTTCACACGCAACGCTTTTTTGTCCTTATAAGTTGTAAGTTAAACGTCGTTTTTCCGAACGGGTTTTTGAATGAAACAGCTTTGTTTCCCCCATTCTTGTGTATTATTTACTGCCTTATTATATTTTGTTTTTAGCTTTTGTTGTACTCCGGGGCGTGCTTTCCCAAAACCGCGGGAGAAGAGCCCGGAGTGTCGATGAGAAGAGTGAAAAAAGAAAACACGCGAAAGGTTCAGTTAGGACAGTTGTAGTAAATTTTATTTATTTTATTGAATCCAAAGGTACGGTTGGTTTTTACTGTTGATAATCGGCCAGCGGTTCGGCCTCTGGAATGCTACTGATCCCGAAATTGAAAAGCACTGCCCTTTTATAGTTTTTGTAGTTGACTTTTGTCAACTATTTTAATGTCAAAATTCCCAAAAACACGCATAATGACTTAGTGCGTTTCAATTTGAGTTGTGTTCTGGGAATTTGTTAGAGGCTTTAGTTGGATGGGTTCTGGGAAGGGAAATCATGAAATGCGTTTTGAATTTAGCATTTCATGATGTCAAGGTTTTTAGGAATTGAGTCAATGTATGATGAATTAACTTTTGGTTAAATTCGTTGTACATGTGACTCAATATGGAATTTGGAAGTGTTATGTGGAATTGAATCAATGTGCGACAATTGACTTTTGGTTTAATTTATCGCTCATTGATTCGATATGATATTAGGGATTTGCGTTATGGGATTATGGATAGGATTTTTGATGTTATTGGGGATTTGGATAGGAGTAGCGATTTAGGAGCGCTACACTTTTAATGTCAACTATTACTTCGCGAGTAATGTCACAAAAGTGCACATCCCCACAAGCACTTGTTATAATTATTTTCTCATTGTGTATAATCACTACTGAAATTACTGTGGTACTGAAACACACACTACTGCACTTGTCCACCGGTGTAGTTGCAAAGGAACCGAGAGACGTCTCTTCACTATTGACCGTTCTCTACGTCTGTCACCAAACTACTCCCTCGCTTACGCCTCAATGTTTGTTTGTGTTTTTCTTTTCTTCTTTTTTCAGCAAACAATCCAACTGTTACGCCTTCTCAGACACTATATTCCCCGGGCACTATATTATGATAAAAATTCGGTAGAAATTCAATACAAATTCGGTGAAATTCTTTTTTATCTTACGGCCTACATGAAAATTCTTTTTATTCCATTTCTCTTACTATATGAATATTTTAACAATTTTTAATACTTTTCAATGATAACTTTCGTTTAAAAGTAAAATGTATGCTTAATAATTCCCCGGAATATATTTATTATATTTTTTTTTCTTCCATCTAAAAAAAACATTGTTGCAAGGATGGTAGATGCAATTTGAATGGATATTGAGAAATATGTTACCCTGTAGTGCTCCACGAAGCTCTACCATTTTCCTCCCTCATACATCTTCCATTTTTCCTTTCCTACCATTTTCCTCCCACATTTCAGTTTGCCCCATATCATCCATCCATATCCTCAAATTGAATCCAATGTCAAACTTATTGAACCAAACGTTCAATTGTCGCACATGGTTTCAATTCAATCAAACAAAATTCCCAAAACATTAAATAAAGCGAAATGGGGAAAACCAGATGCTTACCCATAGACGCCTCATTAAAGAAAATACCCTTCACAACCATTTATACAGAATTTCTCAACTAATGTTCGTTTTATTGAACATCTACATTTCGGGTCATTAAATACCCATTTACGGATCATCTCTTCGGAATTTATACTGCACAAAATTCTGATCCTTTTATTACGCCGCCGTAGCGCAGGTAAAAAAACCGATTTCCATGTTTCCCTTATTTACCCAAAATCCATTAGAGAAAAGGATGGTGCACCGAAGTTTCATTTTTTGTCGATAGTTGTTAAGTTTCAGTTTTGTGTAGAACGTCCAAAGGAATGGACATATATTTTAAAATAAAAATATTATAAAAGAAGAAAAAACCTTTCTTTTATTAAACAAAACTCCGTGAACGCGACTCTTCCTCAATTCATGAGGAAGCACGGCGCGGCACGACAACCCTATAATGAAGAATTTTCAGTACCTTCGTTTCACATTTGTTCATGACTTTAACAAATTGGTTTGTTTTCAATAGACGAACGGTTTTGTGCTGGCTTGTAAGATAACATGCACCAATGTGGTGTGGTTATTCCATTAAAGATTTCGACTGACCTCAAAATCATGACAGAACCCTACTACCCTTTTCCCCCATTCCTACATCCAAATCCTAGCTATAATACGCTAAGGCGTATAATCCTATCCAAACCCACAATAACCCAAACATGATTCAAAATTCGCAATAAACGAATCAAACATTCGTTTATTGCCTAAAATTAAAAGTTACAATAAACGAATCTAATATTCGTTTATTGTTCTACATTTGCTCCACAGCATCACCCAAATCCAAAATTCAGAGATCGTTATCTCTATCCGAAAATTTTCCATTGAGGAAAACAAACAAAAACTCAAAAGCAGATACATTCCCACATCTGCGCAATAGTTTCATAAGAATTCAAGAAATTGAATTCTTATCTAAAGTAAACACAACATCTCACTCAAAATATCGAGATTGTTGTACGAAAATGTGTATCTTTGGGATACAATTTTCGATTTGTTATCCTATATAAAGGAATAGTCGCGTGATCTCGGGGCCGCAGTTGAGTAGCGTCCGTTGTCCCTGAAGGGAAATATCCTGTAGAAGGGTGGATCTTAAATACGAACAGAAATAAATAAAATATAAATACTAAAAGGAAAAACGAGCCTTGTTTTCATTTTCTGGTGAGTAGAGCAGTGGTACTTCCACAAAGAGAACGTTTTTGAAAATTTGGAGTATCACCTGGCCCCCACGGAAACCAGCGGTAACGACCCCTTCGTAGGACAAGTTTTCAGGAGCGGTCTGTGTTAAGAGATCGCCTTGTCCTTTTAAGGACCAGGAGACACGTTTCCTGAAACAAACCCCTACTAAACACAACATTATCACATAATTGAATAATTATAAAACAAAATTTAAAGAGCCATTTGTCTCTTCATTTCCAACAACAACATAATTAGGAAACTCATATATAACTATCAATATCGAGAACGTGTAGAGGGATATCCTTATAATCAACATAAATACGCGTATATTATCTGCCTTGATTTTAATGAATTTAGGCTACATCACCAACAACAAGTTTGCCACAGAAACAACAATAAATGAAAATAACTCGAAAAAAGGAATTGTCCTGAAAGCCTCTTCAAGGAATTGGAAAGTCCTTGGAGTTGTTGTATACGAACAAATAACTCACAACAATATCGACTTTGCTATTTCGAAACTGACCTATGCTCTCGTATAGTACTGAAGAATAGATAAGTATTAAAGGAATCGTATGGTTTAGACAAACTCTCCGAGAAAATCAAGGAATGTCTTCATGTGTAGGTTTGGATGAGTGTACGAACATGTGTAAGAATGTAGAACTCCAATCTAGTTAGCCTTATAAATAGCATACGAAACTTTTCATCTCATGAAAATTATCGGAAGATATCTTGTGGTTGATATTGCTATCGTTAAACAATACACCATCCAATGTATATACTATATATGTTTACAACTTCTTTGTTGATTCAAAGTAGTGGAAAAGGACATTCATTTGGGCATTTATTTCATGATGAAATAACACGCTCAGCTTAAATATCTGGTCGTGTTTTGATGTTGAAAATTACTTAACTTACTTCTCTCCATCCACATAGTCTCTAAGGATAATGTTACAATTTGTAAAGTTTCACGACATCCAAAGTAGCTAATATAAAATAAATAGGTCGTATTCTATATAACTCAAAAGAGAGGCAGAAATTAAATTACGAGAAACCACCAGAATTAAATTATTGATTAATACTTTGTAAGTGTTGGGATCACAACGTGCTTATTTTCTAACCCTATGCACAAATAATTTTAACAACAGCAATGTCATACTATAGCTTAAAGAGAACCTTGGAAAATGGTTATTAATTAGGACACTTTCCAAAGCCACTTAAGTGATGATAACACAGTATTATTTTGCTTATTGAAACGATTGTGATGTATCAACAGATGATTAATGCAATTGTTTCCGACTATTTGCATGTGCAACTAAAATTAAACTCAAACATATTTCATATTTTTACGGGTTATCGTTAGTTGTAGATTGTAAAGTAATCTATAATACTGTAATGATACTTCGAACACCTTAAACAAAACGTTGACTTTATACAAATCAGGCGCCCATTTTCTTAAATGTCTTCAGCGCTCTCTGATTACAAAATTTCAACATAAGAGATTAAGCCGAGAGGCTACCTTAAACATTTGCTGCATTTGTTTTAATTGCTGTAAGCTGTAATTTGAACCAACTAATAAATCAGCCTACCCGGATGTAGAATAACCAGAATAATTCTGCGAACACCACGGATGTAATTGTACCTTTTGGGGCAAGAATCTATTCCGTACTCGCAACTACGACATTCTTTGATGTATATTGTGCAATCACTTGCATCTCAAAAGACTGACCAACCTAAACAGGCTTGACAAGTATGGAAATAAGGAGCGGTCAATTGTGAGAATTTCCGCGAATTCCTTTCCTCCGTATCATGATCAGAAGCCTGCCTGGAATATGTTTCCGCAAATAAATAAAGTATTTAGAAGAAAAGATCATAATGACATGCCTTCGAGTCCCGAGGACTCCCGAGAATTGTCAAATATTACTGAACGCAGGACTCACCCCGCAACGCATTAACTCCAACGAAGAACTAATAGTAGTCGAGGATTCCCAAGAGAAAGCGAACTCCATTGGCGCCTGTTTCGAGGCAGTACACAAAGTGAATGAATCCATTCATTCTAACCTCGATATCGAAAACAGAGCTATCCAAAACCATATTTCGCTGCACAATGAACGGCAAAGTTGGCATTCCGAAAACAAAAGTTTCACCATCTTCAGTGAAAACAATAGAGCGGATGCGCCGCTTGGAAATTAGCACAGAAATATATTTGTGAATAAGAATGAACTCATGGACATCCTTAGATCCATTAAAAACAAGAAATCCTCTGGAACAGATGGTATTCCGAATACTGTTCTTAAACATCTGCCTCCGGAAGCGGTGGAAATTTACACTACCTTGTTCAATAACGCTCTAAATAAAGCATACTTTCCAAGACGTTGGAAAATAGCAGTAGTCCATCTCATCCCCAAAAAGGGCAAGGACCGGAGCAATCCCGCCAAACTTCGCTCAATTAGTCTGCTGCCAAATATTAGCAAAATATTCGATAAAATCATAAATAAGGCATTGATAAACTGGTGTGATGAAAACGACATCTTTCCGAACAACCAGTGTGGCTTTAGAGCGGGGCACGACACAGTTTATACATCTACAAAACTTGTTTCCGATATACAGTGGAACAAGGCAAAACGACAATGCACAGGCGTATGTTTGGTTGACTTTGAAAAGGCCTTCAATACCGTATGGTTAGAAGGACTTGCATATAAGTTATCAAATCTAGCTTTGCCCGAATATCTGTTATACATCATTTACGATATGATAATGGATAAGCAATTTGTGGTAAAATGTGGGGACAAAATCTCCAATAAAACTTTCCATATTAAAAATGGCATACAGCAGGGAGCTGTGAATTCTCCCATTCTCTTCAATATTTATACTAGTGATCTAATTGGGTTCCTCGATATTATAGTGTCACGCGGGAGACCGGGGTTATATTCCCCGTCGGGGATCCTCTGGCGCACGACTAATGACCATGCCCGGAAAAACAAATCAGTATGGAAAATTTAACAAGCCTCAGGACTTGCGAAATAAGGCCAAGACCAGTTCGCGGTTGTGGTGATGATGATCTAGTTGGGTCTCTTAATCATGCTATTGCATATGCCGACGATATTGTGGTGTACAGATCAGGAAAAAAAATCTATGCCATTAACAGACTTCTTCAAGACGACTTCAATAAAATCAAACGCTTTTGTGACGATTGGGAATTGAAAATCAGCTTCCAAAAAACAGAAACCATCCTTTTCAGAACACCTCTTTCTACAGCTTCAAGAGATACAAGGAATAATTGGAAACACTTTTCCATTGTAGGTAGCAATTATCTTCCGCTGCAAATGAAAACTGTTGTCAGGTACCTTGGTATTTGGATGGACCAATATCTATACTTTGATAAGCACAAAGCAGCTGCCCTCTCCGCATGTAGTGATCATAAATCACTACTCTCACCCACTTACCTACAATCCCAATCCAAGTGAATCATATGAGCGACAAGTTAAACTAAAAGTTAGTTTGCCGCACATTGATTCAAATTCCTAATTACCTCACCCATAAGCCAATTGAATCATATGCATGACAAAATTAAACCAAAATCCATTTGTCGTACATTGATTCAATTCCTAATAATCCTAACATCATGAAATGTTTTACTCTAAATGCATTTCATGATTTTCCCTTCCAAGAATTGATTCAAATAATTCGTATACACTTCCGGGAATCCTATTCCAATTGAAGCACACAAAATCTGGGTTGTGCTTCTTGGAACTTTTACATAAAATTTTTAACAAATCTCTGTTGCCACAGAGTATAAAAGTGGAGTGCATTTTGGATTCGAGATCAGTTGGGATCCAGAGGCCAAGGCACGACCACAGCAAATAAATAAACATTAATTACTAAATAAAAACAAAATTAAAACTTCTTTTCAATCGTGAACTCACCAAAAGAAGGTAAGAATTGGCGCAGCCGGTAGGATCAGGGCAGCCAAAGTAACGCGCTTATAAGTGCTTGAAAACCCCTGATCACTACAATAACACAACTACAAGCGTACTGGACACAAGACACCTTCAGCCCTGCGTCCGGAGATGAGTCTGGCTCCGGAGGTGCGACTTGGTAAACAAAAACCAAAAATATATATATGTATATAATCAAACCAATAACAAAAGCGTGGCTGGGGCTAAAACACCAGGAACAGTATTATAAAAAAATAATAAAAAACAAAAAATAATTCCAAGCGTGCCTGGGGCTTAAGCACCAGGAACAGTACTATAAAAAAATAACAACAAAAATAATTCAAAGCGTACCTGGGGCTAAAACACCAGTGTTAAAAGATAAAAAAAAAAACAAAAAAAGGAGGAGCGAAAAAAAAGTAAATTCAAAAAAAAAGGGAGAAGAGATACGAAGGCAGAATACCATAATACTACACTACCAGCAGCAGCAGTTATTAAACAGGCAGTAAACTACCAGCACGCCACTAGGGGCTAGACCAACAAGGACCAACAAGAGCAGCAGCCAACACACCAACATATAGAATAAGTAATCATTTTCTTTTTTTTTTTAGTAATTCCATTAAGACATTAATTTATTGATTTTTTTTTTAAAACATAAGCTATAACCATAGTCTGCTCCCTCAATTCTGTTGGGTCTATATCTGTTTATAAATTATACTACACTACCAGCAGCAGCAGTTATTAAACAGGCAGTAAACTACCAGCACGCCACTAGGGGCTAGACCAACAAGGACCAACAAGAGCAGCAGCCAACACACCAACATATAGAATAAGTAATCATTTTCTTTTTTTTTTTAGTAATTCCATTAAGACATTAATTTATTGATTTTTTTTTTAAAACATAAGCTATAACCATAGTCTGCTCCCTCAATTCTGTTGGGTCTATATCTGTTTATAAAGTGCATCTACCTATCCTAGGGAAGAATTTCTACTTCTAAACCAATAAGTACAAAAAAAAAAAAAAAAAATACTATAATAATATTGACACTCGCCCTTGGGATAGCAAACATCTGAAAACCATATACCTGTGCCCCTCTCTCCCGTTTATATTGTTACTGTTATTATATTATTCTCTTTTGGTCTATGGAACAAGGAACCACCTCAAGCCCTAACACGCCCCACGACCCTGTACCTCCTTCACCCAAGAAACTTCGCAGCGGAACCATAATCGAAGCAAACCCTCCGATCAAAACTCGCGACCCCAGCCCATCCTTATCGGAAATTCCAGTTCTTCAGCACCAAACGGATCTCGCAACCTTTGAAACAATGGCTATTGATTACACAAAGGTTGCGAAGCTGTCAGCACAGCTAATCCCCATCTTCTCCGGGGAACCAAATCCGCATATAGGTGCAGAATTGGAAACCTTTTTGGATTGCTGCAAGAGGGTTTTAAACTGCCTCAGGACTGAAGAACACGGGGCTTTCTTATAAATATTCCCTACTAGGCTACGGGGTGAAGCTTCTGCCTTATTCGCGTCCATTCCGTTCGCATCTTTTCAGGTAGCCGAAGATTTGCTAAGAAAAGTTTATTTACCAATAGAAAATTACCAGGATCTGGTAAATAAGCTACTAGCTATTCGGCAACATCCGGCAGAAGCACTTATCCTATTTCAGTTACGACTGAAGAAGTCAGTAAGGGAATGTAGGAAAGCCGCGGAGTTAAAATACGGTCCCACATTGTCCGAAGCGGTAAAGGCACAATTAGATGACTTCGCAAAAAGCATCTACAAGGAGGGGTTAATAAATCCATACCATCGGCAATTTTTAGTATTAATGGGCGATGCACCGATAGATTCCTTAATGGAAAAAACCTTGGAATTGGAACAAATCCAACAACCTCAGCTGCCATTAATCTCTTCGCAGGTTTCGTTTAACCCCCCTTCGCCGTATACGCCAATAGCACCTCCAGAAACTTATAAAGCAATTTTAGGTACCGAATTGGGACAAACTTTAATGCCCAATACTCCAACTATAGAAGAGTTTTCATACAGACAACCCATTACACAGGGGATTCCGCAACTTCAGGCGCAAATAACGCCAGCCGACCAAACATACAGGGGAACCGAAGGGGTAATGGAATCAGACCCTCCCAACATATCATTGACACACGATGCCCCCCTCAGCAGAATAACCTGCAGTTATTGCAATAAAAGGGGGCATGTCTATGAGGATTGTGTGAAAAGGAAAAATACGCCCTTTTGCACACACTGCCAGCAATTAAATCCCGATATCCGTGATTGCCGGCGATTACGGGAGAGAGCGAGGATTCTGCACATAAGGCAGATTTGCGACTTCTGTGGCCAAAAAGGACACAACCTAGAATCCTGCCAGCAAAAGTTGAAATGGGATTCGCAAATCCAATGTCAACCCGCAAAGAACTCCTCTACTTCCAAACAAAGAAGGTCAAAACCCTCGGTGGAAAAAAGGACATACCATGCAAGGACTCCACTCTCGCCGTTAACCAGCATACCCATCGTCCAATTATCAATAGATGTAGGTGTTAACAAAAACACAACACTAGTAGTAGACACCGGTGCGGAAGTAAGCCTCATTAACAAAATATAGAAGGCCCCAAACAACGCGTCACTTTTCCTCACACAGAAATAAACCCAAAAGTATTTAGTGTGCCAGTAAAGTTCTCACACGTCGAGAAAAACGCACCTGAAAATAAATACGCTAAAGGGAAACAGGAACAAGCCCAAGGTAAGCGCAAAATCTTCAGGTTAAATCTTAACCATAAAAAGAGGAACCCCAAGGAACTAAGTGGTAACATCAAAAGTATCAATCAAATAACTGACACTTCGTCAGCTAAACCAAAAAAAAAACTCGTGCCCAGGCTCCTCTCAAAATACAAACTTTTTGCAAAAGCCGAACACACCCGAAAAAATAATAAACCTCGATGACATCGCGACGATACTCAGGGTTTATCATAATTCCCTTTCCGGTGAACATCTGAGCATCCCCAAGTCGTATAATAAAATACGACAAAGATACTGGTGGCCGTCCATGCTCTCCGACATTAGGAAGTATAGAAAGCAGTGTAATGAATGCCATTCGTTAAAGGTAACCACCTGCTCTGGTAAGGAAACACAGTCAGAAACGTTTCATGAGGGAAACATGGTGTTGGTAAAATACAAAAACCCCAAAGACAAACAAACACCCATCTGGAAGGGCCCTTTCCTCACTACGGGAATAACTGAGCCGAATAATACAACCATCAAAATAGGTAAAAAGTCAATAAAAATAAGCAATAAAAGATTGAAACCATATTCCAAGGTTAACCTTAGTTTCACCACCCCTTCCACTATCAACCTTAGACATTTACTATCCCCAGGGTGTATTGTAGTTCAATACTTTATCACTTAAAAATACTAATAGATATACAATATAGACAAAAAGGGCAACAACACCAAAAAAGTTGTAATATTAAAATAAATGGGATGAAATACAAAAAAGAAATCACATACAAATAAAACAAAACAAACATTGACCCCAATGAGGAAGACAATTTATAAATACTAAATTGTAAATAACTATTTGAAAAAATATATACGTAAATAAAACCAATACAGATATACGAAACCAGACCTAAGCTAAAATTGCCATGTAATCAATTGAGTAAATCAAAATACAAACAAAGAATGAAACTATAAAGAATTCTAAATAATATTATAAAATTTACTTTATATTTACTACTAGTGTAAGGCTCTCTTTAAAAATAAATACACATGTATCTCTATTAATCTAGCATTAAATGAACAACAATAACAAAATAGATATTAATGGCTTAAGTATAGATTAGAAAAATAACATAGTAAAATACGAACCAAAATGAAAACAATTACTAATTTAAGAAATCTATTTACTTATTCTTATAATACGTATGTCTATTTTTAAAATTCACTTTCATTAATATACTTAAATGATAAATGTAAACATGACATTCTTTATACAAACAAACTTAAGAAGCATTACCGCAAAAGAGAAAATACAACATGTAGCACACATATTAAACATAACGAATTAATACATTAAATGTTAAACTAAAACAAAAAATGTAAACTATCGCGAATTCAAAATGCCACCGCCCCTTGCTTTTCACTCATTCTAGAAAATTAACCTCTTCCAGATTAATTTTCTTTACTAAAGGGGGGAGGAATGTAGTGATCCTAAATCACTACTCTCACCCACTTACCTATAATCCCAATCCAAGTGAATCATATGAGCGACAAGTTAAACCAAAAGTTAGTTTGCCGCACATTGATTCAAATTCCTAATTACCTCACCAATAATCCAATTTAATCATATGCACGACAAAATTAAACCAACATCCATTTGTCGTACATTGATTCAATTCCTAATAATCCTAACATCATGAAATGCTTAACTCTAAATGAATTTCCTGATTTTCCCTTCCAAGAATTGATTCAAATAATTCGTATACACTTCCGGGAATCCTATTCCAATTGAAGCACACAAAATCTGGTTTGTGCTTCTTGGAATTTTTACATAAAATTTTTAACAAATCTTTGTTGCCACAGAGTATAAAAGGGGAGTGCATTTTGGATTCGAGATCAGTTGGGATCCAGAGGCCAAGGCACGGCCACAACAAATAAATCAACATTAATTACTAAATAAAAACAAAATTAAAACTTCTTTTCAATCGTGAACTCACCAAAAGAAGGTAAGAAAAACAATCAATAAAAATATAACCCTACACGCAGCTAAAAGTGCATATGCAATGACAAGAAGTCTGTTCCGAAATAGTCTCCTAGATCACAAAGTTAAAATAATTTCGTACTCAGCATTTATTCGTCCAATATTAGTGTATGGTTGCCCGGTATGGTTTAACGTTTCCCCATCCTACGTGGAAAAGTTTCGCATGTTCGAGAGGCAGTGTTTGCGTTCCTGCCTCGGATTACATAGAACACCCGAGTCTCAATACAGGAAATTCTATCCTAATAAAACACTGTATGACAAATCAGGATTGAATAGTATAGACGATTTCATTATCAAAATTATTCGTGGTCACACTGCAAGGGCAATGTGCAGCGAAAATAATCATATCTCGGGAGTATACTACCCCAATGACATGTACCTGGAGAATACACTCCAAAATGGGTTTATCCCACCTGAAGCATTCCCTCTCTTGGATAGAAAAGGTCTTATCCAAAATAAGCATGGAGTCCCTATTATTTACCACGCTTTTCGTGCTGCCAGGGACAAACGCATTCTTTATAACAGTGATATATCAAATGTTGGAGTTTACTTGCGCTTTAGCATGACAAGAGGCGATCGAGATAAATCTATGAATGACCGATCCCATCTCAACTGGTGGTGGATTGACAATGAAGAAAGAGGTTACATCCCCGAATACAGTCAGATCTTCAGACGCTACGCTTTCCCTTCCCATTCCTCATTTCCCTTTTCATATATATATATTCTTCCTTTTCGTTTCCATTTTGCAATTAGATTCCTTTTCTTTTTACAATCCCAGTATGTTAACATTTTGTGAATACATACATCATCGGCACTACAACCGGGAACCGGTCTTGGCCTTATTTAGCAAGTCTTGAGGCTTGTTAAATTTTCCGTAATGATTTGTTTTTTCCGGGCAAGGTCATTAGTCTTAATCAAAATTTTGTTAATATGTTTGTTAATATTTTTTTAATTTTGTTTGTTTGTTACCTTTTTGTTTTATTTTATGTTATTAAAAAAAAGAACTTCTTCCAGGAAATACCATATATAAAAATTAAAAATTAAAAATATAAAAATAAAAAAATATTATTGTACGCCGAAGGCATAACGCAAACTTGTATCGTGCAATTTAGCGTGCTCGTGTAGAGCCAGTAAATTATTTTAAGAATTAGAAAAGTTTGTAAAATAGGATTTAGCATGTAGTCCTAAGTCAAGATTAGTTAAATTATTGTACAATAAATGCGTTATTCATCATCATCATCAACAGTTTTCCGACCACCGATTCCTTACGGAGACGTATTGCATCCGCGGATCAGGTTCGAATAAGACTCGCCCTCGAAGAGCTCGACGGAGGGAGAGTAAGTTCTAAGGCCAGAATGCCGGGCGTAGAAGAGAAATGGACGCACATTTAGATTACTGTCAAAAGTACTGCCAATTCCATCTTAGGCAGTAGTCGTAGAGATAGGAACGACTGGTTTGATGATGAGCGCAAACTAGCGACTGAACGTAAGAATGTTGCATACCGGGAAATGCAGCAGTCTCATAGGACGAGGCGGTGAGTTATGTTTTTTTCAAAATTGCACTTAAGTGAAATAATAAAAAAAACATTTTTGTTATAATAATTTATATTTTTATTTTAATTTCGATTAGAGTCAAGAAATCGTCTGCTCTTCAGAGAGTCGCTTCTAAAACTAAATTTATTTTTACATCAAAATCTTTTTTGATGTAAAAATAAATTAGGCTTATCTTTCTACATAATAGATATTGTATTGCAATTTGCTTAATTGCCTATTTCGTAATTGCACGAAGTCTTGTTAATTACCTTTTAATTACTTCTTAATAGGTTTTATTTCCATCATATGTTGCAATAGACATTACATTGCAATTTTTATATTATAATGTTTCTAGGAAATGTGTAATTAAGTTACACATTTCTATAGATAGGTCTTTTGGTGTCGTCGAAGGATTCTTTGACGTAACATGCGCGAGGAGAAATACAAAGAGCTCAGAAAATCTGAAAAAAGGTTTCACAGAGAAAAGAAAAGTGCCTGGGACAAAAATCTTGTCCGTGAAATAGAGAAATGTAGATAGCGAGGACCGCATCAGGCGCGGACGTTCTACCAAATAATCCGCAGTATGACGCGGTACACATCACGCTGCATTTACTGCAAGGATAAAGAGGGTAATCTGATCACCGATCCTGAACGCATTCTGGAGCGATGGGAAGTGCACTTCCTTGAATTGCTAAATGGTGAGCTCACAGAAGAGTTGGAAGCTCCACCAATGCAAAATCAAGACCAAATGCTGCCGCCACCAAGCATTGAGGAAACATTAAAAGCCAAATAAAGCCCCTGGATCTGATGGCATACCAGCTGAGCTGATCAAACAAGGAGGGGTAGCGTTATATCACGCAATTCATGAGATCGTGGTACAAGTATGGGAGCAAGAGGAGGTGCCGGGAGATTGGCGTCGTGGTATAATTTGCCCCATACATAAGAAAGGAGATATCACACTGCGCAGCAACTATATGGGTATAACATTGCTGAGTACCCCCTATAAGATACTATCCACTATCCTACAGGATCGGATAGCCCCATACGCTAAAGCCATCATTGGTCAATATCAGTGTGGCTTCATCCCAGGCAAATCAGCAATTGATCAGATATTCACCCTTAGGCAGGCGCTGGAAAAATGTCTGAAATTTAAGATTCCATTATATCATCTATTTATAGAGTTTAAGGCCGCCTACGACAGCATAGCCAGGGTGGAACTATATAATGCCATGAGAGAGTTCGGCATTCCAAACAAATTGATACGACGTTGTAGGTTGACCATGACCAACGTAACTAGTCAAGTAAAGATAGCCGGATTGTTCTCAACATCTTCATCGGACCCCCACACGGGGACGGTCTGGCCTGCCTCCTCTACAACCTGGCGTTGGAGAAAGAAATCCGTGACTCTGTCGTTACAACTAGAGGGGCTATTATCACCAAGTCCAGCCAGATACTTGCCTACGCAGATGACATCGACATCATCGGTAGAACCGAATCGGCTGTACAGGACTCCTTCACCCAGATCGAGCAGGCGGCACAAAAACTGGGTCTGCAAATCAATGAGGGGAAAACTAAGTACATGGTGGCAACTTCTGCGAAGTTGGTCAAACTATCAAGGTAGTGGAGCACGAATTTGAAGTAGTGCAATCCTTTAATTACCTTGGGTCAATAGTATCAGCCGATAACAATATGAAAGAAGAAATACGCGAACGGCTGATCGAATCCAACAAAGCCTAGTATGATCTATCAAGGCTCATTAAATCCCGAAATTTATCCAGAACATCCAAGCTACTAGTGTACAAGACCATGGTCTTATCGGTACTCATGTATGGATCCGGGACATGGGTGCTCAATAAAAGGCAATCTGAACTCTTAGCCGCGTTCGAAAGGAAGGTCTTAAGGAGAATTGTTGGCCACGTATGTGGGGGAGGACGATTCCGAAGACGCTACAACCATGAGACGACCAGAGCCTGGGAGTGCCAACCTGGATGACATCAGTTCGAAATCGGGACCGGTGGAGAGATTTGTTAAATAAGGACAAGACCGGATTCCGGTTGAAGTGCCGATGATGATGAGGGAGTTACAACTGTACTTCCCGAAATTGTGCTAAGCATTGTTAGAACGAATGCGATCTTTGTGTATACTTGCACCTGCATTTCCGATCACTACAGCTCCTTTATCTTCTACCACTGTTTGTTTTGCGTATCGGGAAGTTTATTTTCCCCGTCGATATTTCTTGATATCGTCCGGTGCGTAGTTTGTATCTTTTCTATCCTTGTTTTGAAACTAGTTTTTTTTAATTTGGGCACTTTTTAGTTTATCTTTGATGTCTGTAGATATGATACTGTGGGGTGCAAGGAAGTGCGCCAAGACACGGGCACTGTTTCAATTGAATCCCCATCAAGTTGTTCTGACGAAAATGTTGAAACTCCAGAACTCAAACACCAAAGGTAAAGATGAAGGAAATAAAAGCACTGGTGGTCTTTTGTTGGTTAATGATTTCGTCATTTAACATTCAATGATTCCACATGCACAAATAAATGTTTTCTATGATAATTAAACCGACTTTTCGCGGCAAATATAAACTTTACGCGTAAGATGAAATTTCCTGTGATCGAATCTCGACTGACTGTAGTAACGTGGGTGTACGCGACGACGGATGATTTAACGACACGGTGCGGCGTGACCGTCACCGATGGTGGATGTGTAACGACTCATCCCAATTAGGGATGAAAATTTGGATTTTACATTCGCACGGCTATTAGCCAATCATCATCGCGCTTTCTCATGAATCTATTCAGTTGCATGTCTCAGTGAGGTAAATAATGCTTGCACATCATTCGACAGTCGCTGGGGCATGCGAAGGAAGAAAAGAACAAAAGAGAGAGCGCAATAACTTCGAGGTTGGTTTAGCTTGTGCGCTTGTATCAATGCAGTCTCTGAGGATGACCTACTGCCCTAGTGCGATGATTGTGGTGATCTCAGAGTGAATTGAACCCGGGGAAGATAGAAACGGGAAGGACAGGAAGATGTTTTGTGGTTATTCACCTGTGAAAAGAGATCATTCATTCCCAGCGAATGTAGTGTTTGGGGAAAGTGAGTAGGACGCCGACTTGGCTAGGGAAATCTGATCATGGGAACTAAATTAAATACTTTAATAATTTCCCCAGTGATTGCATGATTATGCAAGCGCGTCGTTTGATCAGACTATACCTTTGCTATCCGACATGATGCGATTTCCGGTGGAAATCTCATGGGTTAGCGAAAGGGGATTGCCGTATGGCGAAAAGACAGCTAAACTCAATTATGCATTATCTGCGTAGGATAATGAGTTTAGCTATGCGTCCTTCTGAGAAACATGTTTTTGCAGGTGAATTACCGAACGGTGGGATAGAGGTTGATATGACGCGCTGAAAGCGGTCGAAATAAGGCGGAAATTGTGGTTGAAATGGTGGGTTGGTTCTCCATGTAGTATAGAGAACCCCCACAATACCAAAAAATAATTCGACTGGTTTATAACCCCTGACCGAGTGCATAGGTTGGTTGATTTGTTTCACTGCGTTGAAAATCTCTTCTTAGACTGTATCCTTTGAGGAGCATGGAGACAAGTTCACCGATTTAGGAGTACACGTGTTGTACTCACTTTTCGATTTCCCCAATGCCGATTTGATTTTACTATAGTCTTCTAAATCATCGCATGTTAAACTTATCTTAAAATTATTTATACGTTTTGTTTTAAACGGTTTGCATGTCAATTCACCCAATTTTATGAGATCTTTTGTCTCAATGTAACTGATGTAGATAGGAGGTACTTTCTTCTTTTTTTGGACTGGCAACTGCTGAGATGGTTCCTGCCTCTGATTTTGTTCCTGCTGTTGGCGTGGTTCCTGCCGTTGTTGTTGATATGATTCCTGTTGTTGAGTTTCCTCATCTTGTTTTGTTTTCTTTGTCTTCGTGGGTTGCTGTTGTCTGTGTTGTTCGTGTTGTTGTTGTTGTTGTTGTTGTACCATTATCCTTTTCCCCTCATTCTGGCGCAGATTGTTTTTTAGTTTGACAACTTCTTCCATTTCTTTATTCAGTTCTTGTTTTTTAAAACTAATCTCATGGATGAGTCTGTTCAGGACCTCGACCTGATTGTCGGCAACTGCATGTGTTTCGCTGACTGCTAGTTCATGGAATTACTTTCCAGCCCTTGAGTACTGGGCGTTGTCTTCGACGTCGCTGTTGACAATCAATCAACCTTACTGTATCCTTGTTTTCATTAGTTTTAAGGCGTTTGGCCTTAAGATTAAGGTCTGTATTCTGCCTTCTCCGAAGCACTATTTTGGTATCCTTTTGATTTTCAAAAGCAAATATTTCTGCGACCTCAGCCTAGATCTTGATTCATTATAGCCATCTGTAAACGAACCAGTGCAATTTTCAATGGGCGATATAAACTCGACTAAATAATATTCACAATCTTCCTTTGATACCGATTTCTTATGACTAAGAAAGTTTTGCGATGATAAAAAGCATGGCAATCGCTCGGCATTGGGTCCCGATTATAAGATGGATGCATCAAAAACTTCACAGCAAGCTCATAGGGTTTCTAGATAGGCATTGTAGTCCTGTGATATTCTAATGGAACACCTCTCCTATTTGTCAATTCTGTTTAATAGCTAGCTTCGAAGGATCCAAATGTTTTCATTTGACGTCTGAATGTAGTGGGCATCATAAGGAAGTAGTTCATAGTAGATTATTGCCTTGCAGTCCGACTAAATTTTACTGGCCGTTGGCTCTGGTTTGGGCAACGCTTGAACTAATTCAGTCTAGTCACAATAGTTTTCATACAATGTTGTTTTATATGACTCAGTCACTACCCATTTGGTCGAATTCGTTCTGTTCAGTTAAGATTTTGCACGTAGAAATTCGATGTTGGTATTTATTAGGCGTCCTCTTTCTTCACAATTGTAAACAAATGAAAGTATAAAAACGTGTACAACAACTTTGTTCTTATGTTGATGTGTTCAGGGAGGAAACATGTCACTACCATTTAAAAAAAACATATTTCTAAAATTAGGGTAATAATCTATCTTGAAAGTTGGACGTACTGTACAGGACAGTTTTATAAAAATCCTATAAACAATGAGAAAACGATTGGAGAGACCCCTTGTGGATACTGTTGGGGTTATCTATACTACACGGAGAACCAACCCACAATTCCTACTTAACTTCGACCGCTAACAGCGCGTCACATTCGCAAACATGCAAAGAACACCCAATATGCAACAGCATCCGTACCCAAATTTGCAAGCGCCAACGAAAGGCATTTCCAAAAACTTACGACGGAATATTAACCATCTCCCTCAACTACATCAAACCGCATACATTTTTCCCAAAAACCACTTCGGCCAATTTCCCATTTAAACTATATCCCTCGCTTACTACCAAGCAGCATCAATTTCCCTCGAAAACCATTTGGGTTCCTATTCTACCTAAAAGATGTAAAACCACATCAATTCCCTACAATCAAACCGCACGCATCTTCCCCAAAACCACTTCGGTTTATTTCCTCCTTAAACTATATTTTTCGCTTGTAACCAAGCAACATTTAGTTTCCCCGAAAATCATTTCGGCTCCCATCCTACCCAATACCAATTCTCCTCTCTGGTAAGTCACCAGCACGATGCGTTGCAGTTTCACGAAACTATCATCGCAACGACCAAGACCCATATTCCCCTGTCTAACCGACAACTCATACCCATACTTGGTCGTGTTTCCAAAACCAATTTCCCCGTATACATAGCCACAGAGGAATCCAATTCAGCCTGCACGACAGTAATTCGTTGGAACTAAATTCTCTATGCACGCATAGCTACCCTTTTCGAGTTCCTAGTAAGTGGCAGCGAGTTTATTTTAGCTATAACTCAACCGCCACGACACGACGAATGATTTCTTGCCCTTTACGGTCAGTCAGATTACAACCACCGTAGAGTGCGCACAGTCGCGTGTTATCTTCCTTGCCCAAGTCGAGTCGATGGGGAGTCCGCGTTAGCTATTAATGCGTAAGTCGTTGCAAGGCGGGAAGGGACAGTTTTAAATTTCCGGCGAAACTAAAACGAACAACCGGCCCCCAAAAGAAAACGCGAAAACAAGGTATTCATACTATTCGACTGAACAAACCCTGTCTCATATCGCGCGGCCATTACATGGCAGATACGTAACCGAAGAAATTGGTAAAGCACTTCACTAGGCGCCTGGAACAGGAGCAACGGCCAAGGGAGAACAATCAAATGATCGTTTAAAATGCAACCGAGTGTTTGTCAAATCCCGAAGGGGACCTTATGTAGTAGGTTTATGTTTCAGGGAGCGCGTCTCCTTGTCCTCAAAAGGATGAGAGATCTCTTATAGACCGCTCCTGAAACAACGCACTACTGCAGGGGTCGTCGCCGTGCTTCCTCTGATCCAGAGGGAAGAGCAACGCCCTTAATTTTGCCTCTTTCCTTGTCTCCGTTGGTTTTCCGTGGGGGTCCAGATGATACTCCAAATCTGCAATTGTATCTTTTGTGGAGATACCATGGCTGTACTTACCCGGTGTTAAATAAAAATGAAAAAAGGTTCGTTTTGTTTCCTTAGGTATCAACCTCATCATCGGCACTCCAACCGGGATCCGGCCTTGGCCTTATTTAGCAAGCCATGAGGCTTGTTAAATTTTCCATAATGATTTTTTTTTTTTTTTTTGGGCAAGGTCATTAGTCTTGCGCCATAGGCTCCCCGACGAGGAATCGAACCCCGGTCTCCGGCGTGACAGGCGGCTATACTAACCACTATACTATCGAGGAGCTTCCTTAGGTATAGGCGTCTCAAATTTATCAAGGATTTTCTTGGGATTAATTCCTTCAGGGCACAGTGTACTGCGGCTTTACTTCTGAGGTACCTCCTTCCGGGACAAATAATAAGGTTAAACTGCGGCTCAGAGATCACTTTTCTATTCCTTTATAAAGGAAACAAATCGAGATTTGTATCTCAAAATTGCACGATTTCTTACATGAATCTCGATTTTTGTATCCTGAGTGAGATGCTCAGTGTTTATTTAAGATAAGAATTCAATTTCTTGAATTCTTACGAAACTATTGCGCAGATGTGGATATGTATCTGGATTTGGTTTTCTATTTGTTTAACTTAATGGAATTTTTCAGACAGAGATAACGATCTCTGAATTATGGATTTTGATGATGCCGTGGGGCAAATGTGAAACGATAAACGAATATTAGAAAGTGAATTTTGATTTTGATTAGGATTTTGGATTAAATTATGCCGTGGGGGCAAATGTTAAGCGATAAACGGATGTTTGGTTCGTTTATTGCGAATTTTGGATCATGTTTGGGTTTTTTCGGGTTTTGACTGGATTTTGGGTTTTGGGGTAATATTGCTGGGATTTGGATGTAGGAATGGGGGAAAAAGGTGGTAGGGCTTTTTAGAGCACTACACTTAGACGTTTAGTAATAAAGTGGATGGACACCGAAACATGTGTTAACATTTTTTTTTATTTTCATAACTCATTGTTAACTTTCCTTTCTGTAAATAATTGTATTTCCCTATTGTCCACCGAGTTGCATCACCCCCGTGGAACAAAAAAACACCTAAAAAAAAATATATAAGAAAAACATCAACGAATAAAACAAGTGTTTTCATTTGCCTTTGGATACTTATGCGGACGATTGTCGGTGGAACTCAGCGTAGTGGGAAGTTGAGTGAACTAGTGCCATACGTTGGCACCTCTACTTCGTGCCCCCACAAGTTAAATTAGACATCATAAAACATTGAAAAATTAATTTCTGAAGGTTACAAAGACACTCGTCGTACCATATCATAGCCAAAGAGATCTGTTAATCATTTAAAAAAAAATCGTATTCATCTTCAAAAAGTAATCCAAAGACGAAAAGATCTGATTCTTTTTAAAGCCACCTTAAGTTGGAATCGTCCACCACCACCTTTCTTCATATGCTCTACACCTAATACATTATTCATTGTGGGTCGTGCTTACGAAGCTATATTGGTATATTCCTTTGTCAAAGTCAACAACAGTCGTCAATAGGAAACAATTCACAGGAAGTCAGCTAAAACAAAACTGCCACAATAAGCACGTCTGTAAGTTGTCTACATAATAACGATTTTCGAAGCTGAAGGAGCTCGCAATTGCTCATTGGATCTGCTTGGTTATGTTGAACAACACTTCGACTAGTTCGGCTATCAACGACGCGTTATAATTGCGAACTGCAAACACGACAGTATTCACCAGATTCAGTTGTAAATGTAACCATTGAAGATAGTAAAGTTTCACAGTTCGTGCTCTTCCTCCCAGTCAATATAAAATGTCGGATATTCTGTAAAACGATATTTGCAGTCACAACTAACACGTCTTGATGCAATATAACTGTTTATATGGCGGCGAGGGTACGGTTAACATGGACAACGATAATTAGAAAGTGGTGCATGTTGCTTGCCATCGCGTTCCAGTAAGAAGTATTTGCATTGATTTTATGTGCCTGGGAATTGCGATGCGGTTTGCCGGATGTGGAAAATATCAGTCCTGACTGGGAACTGAATTGTAAATGAGCAAAATGAAACCGAATTCATTTGACGGAAGCAAAGCCGAAGACAACGAGCAAGAATTGATGTAGGGAAGGGGTCTTCAGGCAAGGTAATTGATTAGGTTAACGCGGTTTCATCCTTTATAGTTGGGAGTTGGGTGCACTGAGTGCAATACTGCACAGCTGTTTTGGGTGAGTATATGAGCGTATTGTGCGGTTTGAAATCAAACCATACTCCAATATTGTTTTGTTATTTACTGTGTTTCGCATTATTCTACTTGTGCTTTTGCCTGATATTCATTTGAGCGAAGCCTAAAAAATGTCTACTTCACTTACTGGGATGCCATATCAAAACATGTCAAGACATTTCTCCACTTTACCCCTCGGCTTCGAAGCGCCCTCTTAACAAAACTAGATATCAATTCGTAAGAGTACTTATAATCTTTCCAAAATAATCGGTAAAAAGCCATAAAGAGTGCTGAAAAGGGGCGCTGATGGATGGTTAGAATTATGGGTTGACAAATGTAGTATTCCAGAATACTACTGTCATTATAACTATTAAGTTTAATACTGAATCTCAGTATTTATCTAACACATCCCTAAAACATTCTCCTAACATATCTAACATTCTCATTTAATACATATCATAAATAAATACCCACAACATTTTATATCAAATCAGTTACAGTACATTTCATAACATGCCCCTTTTTTCATTTGAAACATGGCTCTTTGATTTTCGTTCAAAGTGTGTTCAAAATTAAAAGTCACAGTAGAGTAAGTAATACTTTGATAAAATTGATTTTGTTCAAATTATAATTTACAGTAGATTAGAACTTAAAGTTATATAAGAAGAGGGAAAATTTTATTGTAAAGTCAGTTGGAGAAATACAGAGTTAGAGAAAAGCAGTCGAGAAGAAACAGAGTTGAGATTAAATAGTTTTGAGAAATGGAGAAAATCAGTTAGAGAAAGTTAGAGTTTTGATAGAAGAGTTTTGAAGAAGAAGTTGTATTATTAATTAAATATAGTTGAGTTGTTTAAATAAATATGAACACTAAATAATAATAATAAACGCATTAATTATAACCTTCACGCTCTTCCCTCGATAGAGGAAGCACGGCGATTTGGTAGACGCAACACAAAGAAGAGATATTACTTCGTAAACCTCCAATGTTGCAATGATCGTGGAACAATCTTGCACAGGAAACTAATACCGCCACATAATAGGATCCAAGTTTCGATCTGATTTTTAGGCGAGCCAGGGTCCTAGAAGGATCATTGTTGGCAAATGACGCGAATCAGCGCCATAACAAAAAGTCACACTAGATTAATTCAGGGGACCGAGCTAGCAGCCGGGCACAGTTAATCTCGTCTCATGGAGAAATTAAGATAAAAGAAAAGAAAGGCACGACTCAATATGGAAGATGTACTCCTCCTTTGAATACTCCATAACGATGGCTACACTATGAGGAATTGTATACACCACACTCTAGAATGTACCCATTCCCCACCATCTTCAAGGTATCCTTCGCTTCAGAGTACTGAATTCAAATCAGCATGTGCCGCTGTCCCACCCTAAATTAATGATACCTCACACAATTTTAGATATTCAGGCTAGATGCTAACTCGAAATTCGAAATGTATGAAGTTCAGGTCGCACTAAAAAAAGCATTCCCATTAAGACTCAAGACTTCTGAATCTGTAGTTTCGTATCTTATCACAATTTACAAACATAAAAGGGATGGTTATTGTTCTGCTTCAGCCAGTCGTGAGTTAAACCTGTGGGGGTTCTTTAAGGCGCCTGAAGAACCACCCATCGTCCTAACCAACTCCCCGTTCCCAACCTCCAAATATCGGCCCCTACCATAAGCAGCTTACCTGTTTACGAGCAGTACAAAGCTCGCTTCAATAATTTCGTACCTGAAAATAAGCCCACGGCAAGATTGTGGGGCAATAGATTTGCGTGTGCCAATACACGGGCAATGATTTATTATCTCCCCAGCACTTTCACTTGTCCCTCGTAGGTTGTTCCGCAGCAGCAAACAGTAAATAAAAATAAACACAGCGTTGTTTCTTTTGTTTGATAGTTTCCTTTTATTAGTTCACAAGTTCACAGTATGTTTTTTTTAGGATTTGTAAAACTAATTTATCTTTAACTAGGTAAGTAACATCATCTAAGATTGAGTAACGTTTACTTAGTGTTTGCACTCCTTACCGTACCTGAGAGAATTTTACGTACGCACAATTTATTAGGCACAAGTGTCAAGAAAACCGAATTACTAATTTATCCGCACTACTCTGAACGAGAAAGCAAAGTATAATTTTAACGACAACCGGCAGACTGGATGCGCTTCGACATGAATAAACACCTCGGGGAAAAGAACTTGACTTTTGGTGTACGAGTGACGATTTTTCTAACTCCCTCATCAACGACCTCCAAATGTGCGTTCGCTTACGCGATTAATATCTGCCTCCTCGATGCAACTCATATCTACCAGATTCAATGGCCGTGAATTGCATCGATAGAGGAGGAGCAAAACGGATCCACTTGACTGTAGGTCAAATGGTGGCACGCATAATGTACATGATGTGCCTATGTTACAAAGGGGTCGTCATTGTATTTGCTTAAGATTCCGAGGAAATACCGATGTAGGCAATATCTACTGGTGTCAACAGCTCGACCAGAGATTGGGAATCTGTTTACTTTAGCCAAATGGCTCTGAAGCAGAATGGGGGAAATTGGTCCTGGACGTTAAGTCCACAGAAAACTCGACGACGCTGGCTATGGATTGTTTGTTCGGGTTGGATGATGGGTTTTCATGGGACATGAACGTGAGTAAATAAACGATCACGTTCATGCTTAAATCAAATGCACGGCTGGGTAATGGTTAGAGAATTGGTCGCACTAACGCGGACCTTAGGGAAGGATAAGATATACGGTTGGGTAGGTATATCGATTGCAGCTGTGTCCGCAATACGATGGCCAGCGTTTGCTTATCGCTAATTGAAGACAAGCTGAGCCGATAGGAGATGAACTGGTTCATGGAGTATGAACCAGAAAAGTTCAGAATGTATGTATGCCGTCGGGTAGGTTTCCTTTCAGGTATGGAAAATGCTGCTAGGTGCTTACGCTGCCCAAAATTGCAGGTAAGTACCATGGCTTTGTATGGGAAGAGGAAGGTTAGGTGGGGTTAGAACCATGGGTGGATCTTCGGCGCCTTGAAGAAACACCACAAGATCATCATCTTGCCATGGCATCATACAAAAACATACACCAATCCTCCTGTGTCTTCTTGTTCCAACAATCCGTTGATACAGGAGGACAAGCCGGGCAACTTGCTTGCTTGCACATCTTCATGCCAAATTTCCGATGATCGATCTCCTAACCCGATAACAATCATCGAGTTGCACACGACTCATGATTGCTATCCCAACAACTGTACCGTTTTGCTAACGCAAACAATCTCACCACTAGCCCTTATCATAATGAACAAATTTTCTGTTGACTTAATGTCACAGAAAAATCGATTGCCTACAAGGGCATGGCTTTAGCCTTCATGTACACGCATGTATTTGTACAGCTGCATGACCGATTACATGATCCGTTGTCTTATCGAGGAACGATCACCGCATCGGTCATGTCTAATGATTCGTTGTCTAAACAACGAACAGCCACGATTCTCACGTTGGCTAATCGAAACGAAATGCTTCCGTATACCCAACGTAAACAGAAGAAACTATTTTGGTCTGCATGACAACATTCCTTTGCATTATCCAATGGCTAAAATAAACATGCACGCAAATATTGTAGCCTTTGCCATCGCAGCGAAGTTATGTTGACATAACATCAACAGAAAAACGTATTCCCTATCGCTTCTGATGCCAGGACAGCCAGCCTCCGTATTCGATCATCTAATTGATCCGCCGGATATTCGGATTCCCTTTTGAGCACCTTCGCATTTCCGTTGATCGTCGGCTTCAGCGAATGGCTTTTCATCCAGACCGTACGGTCACTACAGGGGAATTCTTCCAAAAGAACCACAATCGATCGTTCATTGGTCATCACCAAAGGAACGATCCGATTCGGCTCCTCCCATAGCGATGGAAATTCACCACCATTGCAGCTAGGGGATGTTGAGTGCTACAGCCACTCGAGGACTCAGATTTTATTCGCCCAAGGAGTCAGGAGTCAAATTCTACCAGCCGAGCAGACAAATCGAGGTCGTTGCGTTGTCGGTGTCGCGAGAATTCGATAAGTTATGTGTTCGATTCGCGTGTAAATACACCTCGTGCGAGAATTCCGTACTTGGAAATTCGTGTCCTTGTGAAAATAGTGTTCTCAGTTTGTTATTGTTCGCTGAGTCATTGTGCGCTGATTTACTTACCAACAATTAATTAATTTACCTATAAACTCCATCGATGTCCACGACAAGTGCTAATTATGTATTCAAGACCTTTTCCGTTTCGTGAACAGTAACATAGTGTATCTTAGACTATAAACAATATCGAGAAACGACGTGACCGGTGAACTATTTCATGTAGTAAGAACTACCAGTGGAGTATACTCTGCAGATCTACTTTTACACTGCGACCAGGAGTATAGAATAAGATGACATTTGTGTTTTAATAAAAAATCCTCACGTCGAACTCAGTGTGTTTTATTTTCCTTTCCGCTCGGTATTTAGAAACTTTGGGTTGCTGAACAATTTTCGGGAGAAGACTGTGGAAGTTTAGTGAATCTTGCACCCTTGCCGGCGCCCCGACTAAACTTACCTACAAACCCACCATTTAAATGTTACAATGGCCTTAACATCATCCATCACTATCCGGCCACCAGGATACCAAGGAAAATATGTCATACTTTCTCTAATTTTAAAATATAGGAAATTTCACCATTTATATGTTTAATTTAATAAAAAAAAAACTCCTTTAAAAATGTATGCAGTAATCTTATTAATTCAATTTAACATCCCATACTTCGATCGATGCATTTTTATATACTGAGTATATTTAATGCCAAATGATTGGATTTAGTTATTCGATTTCAAAATTGAATTATATACTTTTCCGATTACAGTTGCTAACAAAACACGAATCAATCAAATCAACTGCACAAAGTACCCATCTATTACCACCATCCCTTCTCATCCATCAACTACTAATCGCCTGATAGATCAGACCACCCATCAAAACACTCTCTTCTACACCAGTACGACAGTACAATCCAATTTGATCCGACTGTCCATTATCTTGGATGAACAATCAAAGGAAACTTTTAATCCACTCGCCATCTATAAACTACTTATGAAAATTGCGACCGCATTCCGTATGTGAACAAAGTGGAAATCGGGCGTACTTTGTAGTCGAAGCGCCCAGGCGATTTTGGCTATTGTCCTGGCTAACTCCTCAGGATGCATCGCATCGTATTGTTGTGAGTTCGTATTTAATTTAAAGGATATGACTGTGAGCTCGGTAAGCGTAGAGCAGGAAATAAAAGTATCTCAATAAATATCAAAAAATTTTAGGCGGTCGTGAATGAAACAACATTCAGTAAAATTGAAAATGATGTTTGTGGCTTACAGTAGCGTGAAAGCAGTTTTCACAAAGCAATGTAACGACAACAAAACGAAGTAAAGAGGAATAAAAAATCGAATTGGCCACAAGACAGTCTGGCGGGAAGTGGGACTCAAAGAAATACTGCCTAGAAATTCAATTAAAATTTTCTCTCATCGATGTGATTCGAAACGAGTAGCGATAAAAAATAATGTCAGGAAGAAGTCCTTTTCATGCTATCTTCACGGTCGTCGTTCTTGGTAAAATGCTTTAGTTAACTGGTCTTAGAGAAGTTATAAGGTTGCGATACCAAAAAGTGAACTAGATCTTAAATTTATCTAGTCTTCTGGTCCGTTCGCTCATTCATTTCCACAAGAGATTTCTTAAATGTGGAAATGGGAATTCCGACTAAAGGACGAAAAGAAATACAATAAAAATGAAGCTCTTTACTAAACGACTGCTCATCTAGAGCATCTATCTACATAGCTATTTCTCGTTAAAGATTGATCGAAAAGACAACGAAGTAAGATGATTGAATCTGAAGGAAATTGAGATATTTAAATGTTTGCTCAGTTAAAGGATATAGCAGTCCACCGATCCTAGAGACTCCCCATAATCTATGTGATTTAGACCGTCAAAAAACGAACAGAAATAATAAAGCAATTGAAATGAGGATGAAGGAGAAAGGAAATCAGCTCAATCGAAGGACTTGTTGGGCATGATTAGAATAAATATTATACCAGTGAACCATTAATCGTGAATTGAATTGTCCTTCGAAGTTACTTGATGCATTATACCGATCCCATCTTCCTCAACTTACTGCATATATTTTGATGCGCTAGTCTTTCCAATACGAGTAGTTATTAACTGAAGACAGGAAGTCTTTTCTTGCCTCTTTTCAGTTCTATTTTTGGTCATAGTCATTTTTTGTTCTAGGAATTAAGACATCTTCTTGACATTAGCATAAAAGGAAAAAGATAAAAATGAAGAGCGGAAGGAAATTACTTTTCTTGTAAGGAATGTTTTCGTTGAATTGCAAATGTAAGATAAATGGAAATAAGGAAAAGTATTAATGCAAAGACGAGCACTTAAGTGCACAGTAGATTATGTGTGATTTACTACGAAATGCGAACACCAACATGACTTAAAACAAGGTGAACAAGGACGAAACGTGTCATCTGATACTTACAACAATGGTAATACTTCACGAGAAAATGAATCTATTTTTCCTATAAATTTATCGGACGAGGATTGAGCTGTTATCACTGGGATGTTCTGCAAACGCATTAATCAAAATAAACCGCAAAACATCAACAGTAAAGCAATACCCGGGCTTCCAGCAATTAGCAGAGATAGTTTATCCGAAACGTTCATGGAATTAAACCATTGCACATAATATCTTGTAATGAATGCAAGGAAAAATGTAATGCACATTACATCGGTGGAAATGACTCATTTTCTCCATATTGATACAATCAATACGATTTATTGATAAAGTTATATTACAATCCAATTAAATGTGATTAAGCTGTTCAATAATGATCAGTTATCAGTTATAAAATCGCACCGGCTGCGTGGTATCAATTGCTATCGGCAATGACAGCAATGTTGTATATGTATCGACGGGATTTTAAGTCCTGGGGTTTCCTCATTAACATTTGGATGGCTGATGGAACCTTTGTACGAATTAATATTGACACTTATTGATACAGCATGTTATCACTTGCCATCAATTGATGGCTGGTGGTTCAACAGTAAGTTTACTTTGATATTATGGCCCTGATACTGTACATAGCCACTGACTTGAAGTATGGTGTCGTTGCAATGATTTACATAACAAACGTACCTCTCTTTGTTATTGAGGATGAAACTCTACTGATTTATTTTACATCAGTTTGGGGAAAAGAAATCCGTTATATGCTCACTTGATAATGCATCCGTCGTAAAGTATTGATAAAAAAAATGCAGATTTCAGCTCATTGAAAATGCGAGATTCCGTATTAAAAAATTCTTGACCGTTTTTTTGACGCTCGATTCAGATTTAAGTTATAGGGTGTAATATGAATTCACAACTTTTCCTCGATAATAAAAGGCTATCGGGTGAAATTCTTAATGGTATGTATGGTATGTATGTATGTATGAATAACGCATTTATTGTACAATAAATTAACAAATCTTGACTTAGGACTAAATGCTAAATCCTATTTTACAATGTTTTCTTATTCTTAAAATAATTTAGTGGCTCTACACGAGCACTCTAATTTACACTATACAAGTTTGTGTAATGCCTTTCGGAGTACAATAATATTTTTATATATTTGTATTCTTATGTATTTATATTCGTATATATTTAAATTCTTGTATTTTTATATTTTTATATATTTCCTGGAAGAAGTTCTTTTTTTTTTTTTTTAAATAACAAGATAAAATAAAAAGTTAAAAAAAAAGAAAAGAATATTAACAAACATATTAACAAAATGTTAACAGATTTTACAACGAAAAGGAATCTAAATGCAAAATGGAAACGAAAAGGAAGAATATATATATATGAAAAGGGAAATGAGGAATGGGAAGGGAAAGCGTAGCGTCTGAAGATCTTACTATATTTGGGGATTTAAGTCCTTTCTTCATTGTCATTGTCACCACCAGTTGGGATGAGATCGGTCATAGATTTATCTCGATCGCCTCTTGCCATGCTAAAGCGCAAGTGAACTGCAGCATTTGATATATCACTGTTATAAAGAATACGTTTGTCCCTGGCACCACGAAAAGCGTGGTAAATAATAGGGACTCCGTGCTTGTTTTGGATAAGACCTTTTCTATCCAAGAGAGGGAACGCTCCAGGTGGGATAAACCCACTTTGGAGTGTATTCTCCAAGTACATGTCATTGGGGTAGTATGCTACCGAGATAAGATTATTTTCGCTGCACATTGCCCTTGCAGTGTGACCACGAATAATTTTGATAATGAAATCGTCTATACCAGGGATGAGCAAAACGAGGCCCATATTTTGTGCGGCCCGCCAAGCCTTTCTAAAATTGAATTTATTTTATCGACTTTCTCTCATTCTTTGTTCTTAAATATCATATTTTTATTATTAACTATTAATTCGTTATAGTTTTGTAATTATCTGCATGTTTGGCGGCACTGTCTGTTTTCGTTATTGCCTGTTTTCGTTCGTTGGCGTTTGAGAGTTCGTTGTTTGAGTTTACAAATCTGTGTTTATCCTTTCGTTTGCTCTCGGTAAATTAAATTATTCGAATATTGAATCTTGTCGCTTTATTAAACCTTTATAATAAAAGGAATTGTGAAAAATAAACATTTCGTGTATTTGTTTTATTTGTCGTCGCTCGTGTCCGGTAAATGCACCGGGCGTAAAAAAATTAATTATAATAAAGTGGTAGTGCATGCTAAACAGAAGCAATTTTTTGTGACGAGTTACTTACTTGTCAGCGACTTGTGTGCTTGTTTGTGTTTGCTTTTGTCACACAATCAGTCAGACTGGTGATTCTTGAAAGGCGTGAGTGCAATATTATTGTAAAAAGGTAATATTCGAGTTTTTTCATTAAAAATTTTATTTTATTACATTTTTTTTTAACTTTCAAATTTTTAACCCATACTAGCATGTCGGAAAGGCAAACAAAAAAACGAAAGGTTGCGGCTGAGCACAGAAATTTCCAAGAAAAGTGGAAATTTGGTTTTTTTCACTTTCTTTAGAGATAAAGCTGTATGCTTAATATGCTCAGAGGCTGTGTCGGCATTAAAAGAATATAACATAAAAAGGCATTACGACACAAAACATGAACAACAATATAAAAAATTAACAGGATAACTAAGGATGGATAAGTTTAATCAAATGGAGAAAGCCGCGGGAAAACAACGGGATACTTTTAAAAATCATGGTATTTTATCAAATACGGCAGTAAAGGCTAGTTTTGTTGTCAGTCAAATACTAGCAAAAAAATTGAAACCCTTTCCGGATGGAGAGATGATAAAGGAATGTCTGACTGCTGTTGCAGAAATTGCATTTCCTGATAAAATAAATATTAATTCAAACATTAGTTTAACAAGATTCACCGCTGCAAGGAGAATTGAAGACTTGTCCGAGAGTATAGCAACAACGCTTCGTGAACGCATTGCAAAATTCGAATACTGTTCTTTGGCACTTGATGAGAGTTGTGATATTAGCGATACAGCACAACTGGCTATATTTGTACGTGGTATTGACACTAAATTTAATATCACGGAAGAATTGTGTTCACTAATTCCAATGCAAGGGATTACAACCGGCAAGGACCTGTACGATGAACTAAAGTCTGTGTTGGAAAAATTTTCAATTTTATTAGAAAAGATTATTGGTATATCGGTAGATGGAGCACGAGCAATGTCGAGCATGGAGGTAGGAGTATCGGGAAGGCTATTTCAAGACATTAAGAAGGTCACAGGAAGGGAAATATTCGTTAACCACTGCATAATTCACCAGGAAAATTTGTGTGCGAAAAGATTGAGTTTGCCAAATGTCACAGTACCAATAATTAAACTAATCAATTTTATAAAGTCGCACGCGTTAGATCACCATGAATTTAAAGAATTTCTGAAAGATTTAGAAACTGAATATGGAGACGTGGTTTTTAATACCGAAGTACGTTGGCTTAGTAGAGGTGTTGTAGCGGTGCCGCCAAACCCTACGGTCTACTTACCTGAAAAACCCCCATAACTACTACCCAACTGCCTTTAGTTTGCTAATGCAACAGTATTAGTACCTAAAAATGCTGCACGCATTTAAGAGATCAAATCTATGATCTTTAAGTCCCTGTAAAGAAAACTTACCTTCATGCATTCTCTTCGCATACCATTGCTCCTTAAGATTTCTTTATTAACTTACCAGGAATTTCCAATCAATTTCGGCATCTACGTCGCCAGTCAAATTCCCTTAGATGAATTCCTGTAAACAAAATAATTCGGATTGCATTCAATGTAACCGTCATGACAGGGACCATAAATATCGCGCCGTCTATTTTCCCAGCCGCGTCATATACCTTTTCATACACATTGCCTGGCAACCTTTTTTGTTTGTCTTATCAATAAACAACCCAAGCACCTGCATATAATTAGCGCAATAGACGCCGAAACCAAATTCTCCAGCATTTCCTAATGCAAATATGAACCCGGTTTCTATTGCAGCCAGAGATGCCATAAACATCCAATTTGCTTTTACCACCTTTTTCTCCTAACGTCGAAAATAGCGTCGAGGCATCGTGTAAACAATGACCCGCATTACCAGCGGCGCATGTGGTCATTTTTCCCTATTGTCCTTGCCGCCTGCCTGTTTTCGAAAACATGCAACAACATTGAATCTGTTCGATCGCGCACATATACCACTGCGCCACTAGTTACAGCCTTAAGAGAAAAGTTTTTCTCTCCCTTCCTTTTTTTTCTTAGCGAAATCATCTCTGCATGAGATGACGATCACGGAGTCAAATTCTATCCTTCGACCCGAGCGGGTCGCGGCTCCATCGCTACCCTGGTGCGCACAGGGAAGCGATAATAAAAAATAATCGTTTGTGTCGTAGTCTCCGCGAGTCGGTATAGAGTGCATATAAATTTAATATTAACGTGTCTTACATAAAATTAAAACAATAGTGTAAAATTCTAAAGTCGATAATTAAAACACAATAAAACAATAGCGGTGATCACCAACCAAATCAGTGCATTTTATTCCGGAGACTACCATCGGTGCGTTTTCCTTCATTCGTTGGTGACAATTTTCTGTGAATATTTTGCTGTTTGTCCTGTCGTTGTGTCCGGAGAACTGTTTTCAGCGGAATTATGATGGAGGAGGATGTGAATCATGTACCCATGCTGGTACGTACTTCCTTCCCACAGTGCAATGCTAAAAAGAGTATACAACTTAAAAAGCGAAATACAATTGTTCCTGGATATGAAGGGATATGCCTTTCCTCATTTTGGTAATAAAGAATGGAGGAGTGATATTGGGTTTCTTATCGACATGACTCAGCATCTCAATGATCTTAATGTGGAATTTCAAGGCAAAGGACGGTTTATTAACAATTTGTATGATAAAATTAAGGGCTTTGAGCGCAAACTAAAATTGTGGAAACAACATCTTTTGCAGAATAATGTGTCTCACTTTCCACATTTAGATAAAGAAAACGTTACTACTTCTCAAAAATACGCACAATATATAGACATTTTAATCAACGAATTTCAATTACGATTCCAAATGTTCAAAGCCGAGACGGCGACAATGAGCGCAACCCATTTTATAGTATATGCTAGTGTTTTAGGACGCGATCCTGATGTGGTGGGGCGACCAGAGAGGTGTTGTCCAAGATGATGCACTATAATTCCCTTCAGGAAATCACTGACTTAGGCAGCGGTTTCCATGAAATTGTTTTCCTCGCCATTTAATATCGATGTGGATACAGTTCCCGAAGACTTTCAAATGGAAGTGATTGACATGCAGAATAATACCGAGTTAAAAAATGTATTTTTCTCAGTAAACATCGAAAATTTTTATAAATCGTATGTGAGCCCTGAGAAATGTCCGCTTTTGACGAAAAATGCAAAACAAATGATGTCTCTGTTCGGAAGTACATATGTTTGCGAACAATTATTTTCAACCATGAAATTAATCAAGAATGATCACCGATCAAGACTGGGTGATGCACGATTAGAAAGCTGCGTGCGTGTAGCTACCTCATCGATTCCGGCTGATATTGATCAGCTTGTATTGAAAAAACAGTGTCAAACTTCTCATTAAAAATCTCAAGTAAATTCGTTTTTCTGTTCTTTTCTTTATTTTGCATTAAAATTTGTATATGAAATTTTTACTATTTTGTAAATTTTATATTTTTTTATTCTAATGTTTATTGTAAATAAAGTTTTGTAAATTATTAATGTGTTATTTTATGTGCGACCCGCGAAAAAAATTTACAATTTAAATTGGCCCGTTGATTAAAAAGGTTGCTCACCCTTGGTCTATACTATTCAATCCTGCTTTGTCATACAGTGTCTTATTAGGATAGAATTTCCTGTATTGAGACTCGGGTGTTCTATGTAATCCGAGGCAGGAACGCAAGCACTGCTTCTCGAACATGCGAAACTTTTCCATGTAGGAAAACACTAATATCGGACGGATAAATGCTGAGTACGAAATTATTTTAACTTTGTGATCTAGAAGACTATTTCGAAACAGACTTATTGTCATTGCATATGCACTTTTAGCTGCGGAGAGGGCAGCTGCTATGTGCTTATCAAAGTATAGGTATTGATCCAGCCAAATACCAAGGTACCTGACAACAGTTTTCATTTGCAGCGGAAGATTATTGCTTCCTACAATGGAAAAGTGTTTCCAATTATTCCTTGTATCTCTTGAAGCTGTAGAGAGAGGTGTTCTGAAAAGGATAGTTTCTGTTTTTTGGAAGTTGATTTTCAATTTTCAATCGTCACAAATACGTTTGATTTTATTGAAGTCGTCTTGAAGAAGTCTGTTACACTACAATGTAGACTTTTTTTTCTGATCTGTACACTACAATATCGTCAGCATATGCAATAGCATGATTAAGAGACTCAACTAGATCACTAGTATAAATATTGAAGAGAATGGGAGAATTCACGGCTCCCTGCTGTAAGCCATTTTTAATATGGAAAGTTTTATTGGAGATTTTGTCCCCACATTTTACCACAAATTGCTTATCCATTATCATATCGTAAATGATGTATAACAGATATTCGGGCAAAGCTAGATTTGATAACTTATATGCAAGTCCTTCTAACCATACGGTATCGAAGGCATTTTCAAAGTCAACCAAACATACGCCTGTGCGTTGTCGTTTTGCCTTGTTCCACTGTATATCGGAAACAAGTTTTGTAGCTGCATGAACTGTGTCGTGCCCCGCTCTAAAGCCAAACTGGTTATTCGGAATGATGTCGTTTTCATCACACCAGTTTATCAATGCATTATTTATGATTTTCTCGAATATTTTGCTAATGTTTGGAAGCAGACTAATCGAGCGAAGGTTAGCGGGATTGCTCCTGTCCTTGCCCTTTTTGGGGATGGGATGGACTACTGCTATTTTCCAACGTCTTGGAAAGTATGCATTATTTAGAGCGTTATTGAACAAGGTAGTGTAAATTTTCACCGGAGGTAGATGTTTAAGAACTATATTCGCAATACCATCTGTTCCAGAGGATTTCTTGTTTTTAATGGATCTAAGGATGTCCATGAGTTCATTCTTATTCACAAATATATTTCTGTGCGAATTTCTAAGCGGCGCATCCGCTCTATTGTTTTCACTGAAGATGGTGAAACTTTTGTTTTCGGAATGCCAACTTTGCCCTTCATTGTGCAGCGAAATATGGTTTTGGATAGCTCTGTTTTCGATATCGAGGTTAGAATGAATGGATTCATTCACTTCGTGTACTGCCTCGAAACAGGCGCCAATGGAGTTCGCTTTCTCTTGCGGATCCTCGACTACTATTAGTTCTTCGTTGGAGTTGATGTGTTCCGGGGTGAGTCCTGCGTTCAGCAATATTTGACAATTTGGGAGTCCTAGGGACTCGAAGGCAGGAAATGTCATTATGATCTTTTCTTCTAAATACTTTATTTATTTGCGGAAACATATTCCCACCATTGGTTTTAATGGAGAGAATTTTACGTTTCCATTCTTCATTAATTACTGATCTGTAGTTGTCACGGATCAGCTTTTAAACGTTTTTAATCAATGACTTAATTGTCTTTATTTCTGGGCTATAAGGATCGCTGAACTGTCTGTAGAGTAGTTTCAGCTGGGAGAGCAGAGCGCTTTTTTGTCTATACAGGGCATCAATAGTTGAATTTTTGTATCTATTAAAATGCTCCTCCATGTGAGCCGCTTTTGGAATGGAACGGTGCATTGTTTTGATGACAATGTTGTCCATCGTTGAGAGATAATGGTCTATTTCCTCATTTCGAAGGTTTCTATTAGTTGGACGGTCTACCCCATTGGAGGGTAGTTCTCTTTTTATTATGCCATCAAAGTGCCACCAATGTGCTTTTCGGAAAACGAACGAATGTATCTGGTCGTACTGCTCAAGTATTGCGTGTTCGTTTGGAATATGTAAAACGGCGCCGAGGCCGTAATGGTCACTATCATACCCGATTGTGCGAAGGCAATTTCGAGTATTTAGGTCCGTGTCTAATAATTGTAGTCTCTCGTCCGTCATAAATAAGTCCAGAAAGGAATTTCCTCTTGGATAAGATGGTGTACTTGTAGCGTACAATTCTAGTTTATATTCTGTTGCATTTGTTTGCCACCAGTTGAATAGTGCATTACCTCTTGTGTTCGGCGTGATATCACCCCAAGCACTGTGTTTGCAGTTCAAATCTCCCGCCTGAACAAAATAATTGTTTTCCGAGTCTAACTTGAGATTACGAAAAAGGGTATCCAGTTCGCTGATAAATTGCGAACACTGAGGAGCTTCAGGTGCATACACGGATACCACGTATAGATGCCTTTGACTTTTCAAAGGTATATCTATAATGCAAGCTTCCAGCTGTGCTGTAAACGACCTTGCTGTAAACGACCTTGTGGTGAAGGCCTTTCTTAATTGAGATAGCAACTCCACCTCCTTGTGTGGCGTGTGGACGATCTCGTCTAATGACTTTATAGTTTTTGTAGCCCAATTTGTGCCTCTGGTTTAGCTTGGTTTCGCTAGCTGGAAGCACATCGGGGCATTCAGCTTCAAGCAGGTTACCTAGATTATCCCTCCTTTCCACGTGGATTAGTGAATTCAAATTCACAGCAATAATTTTTAGTGTTAAATTAACTGGATAGTTCATTGTGGTATGTTGGGTTGTCTGAGGACAAGGACGAATAAATAATATCTATTCGGGCCGCTTGTTCAGTCAGTTTTTTTTTTCGAATCCAGCAATCTGTCCTTGTATGGCTAACAGGATTGCTCTTATATCTGAATTTGCCGCTGGAGCGGGCGCTTTTATGACGTTGCGTGAAAGTTCCGCCGCCGTTGTACTGATTGGATTACTAGCCATTTGAGAAAATGATATGCTAGGTGGCGAAGATTTTGTAACATTACTTCCCTGTGCCGCGAAGTTTGAGCTTAATGGACTACCGGCAATTTGAGCGAATGATACACTAGGTACAACGAAGTTATTATAAGAACGAACCTTCGTTCGTTTCTCTTCTTCAAGTTGTTTTTTTTTTAATTCCAACTTGGCTTTTAGTTGTTGGAATTTCGGACAACCTCTAAAGTTGGACGGGTGACCTGTACTTTTGCACAGGACGCAAGATAGTTTGCTCCTATCCTGAACCTGTTCTTTACCCAAGGGGCATTCTCCTACTGTATGATTGTTTTGGCACTTTACACATCTAAATTCCACACAGCAGTTAGATGCAACGTGGCCGAATCGTTGGCACCGCATGCACTGCAACACACGGTCAACTTTCCTTATTTTTTCCCAATTATTGTTTGGTGGAAAATAAGTTTAATATTCCTAAGTGTATCGAATTTGCTGTTGGGACTTAGGGAGACAATGAAGAACGGCAACTTGCGGTTGCGACTTCCAGAGAGAGAAGTGGAGAATGGCTTCACATCAGTAAATTTTAAACTGTCATTTTCGTCAGTTTGTAGTTCCGAAAGGAGTTCTTCGGAGGAAAAAGAAGGATCAACTTTAAGTAACATGGAGATAGTTTTCTCCGATTTAGGTGTGTACGTGAAGTACTCACTACTTGCTTCCCTTAGAGCAGATTTAATTTTATGATAGTCATCTAAACTATAACATAAAAAACTTTTTTTATTGTTGCTTAAATTTTTCGTTTTGAAATTTCTGCATGTTAACTTACCCAATTTAATTAGGTCCTTAGCATCCATAAAGCTAACTATGATGGGAGGCCCTTTCTCCTTCTTATTGACTGCTGCTTGTTGTTTTCCCAGCAGTTGTTGCTGCTGCTGTTGTTGTTTTTGCTCTTGCTGTTGAGTGTTGCTTTCTGATAGGGCTTCTTTAATTTTTCGCTCCAAATAGTTCTTCTTTTTGGAGAGCTCTTCTTTCTTTTGATATAACTCCGCAATAAATTGAGCACGTTCGACATCTAGGTCACTCATTTCTCCATTGCTGGTTTTGTGGTCTTCTGTTGCCAGTTCTTTGAATTTATTCCCTTCTCCGGAATAATGTGGCTTATCAGGAGTGGTCATTCCTTCTATGAAAGTTTTTACCTTAGAGTTGGCGTTATGCCGTTTGGCAAGGGGGTTTGGGCCTCCTCTTTGAAATCACTTTTAGCACAGCTTTTCTTTTTTCCATTATTGTTAATTTTCACCGTTAGATCTAATGTTTTATTTGTGAAGCAACATGCAGGGACATCTGCTTTCACACGCATACACACTAACACACCCACAGTTTGGTATGTACACGGCGGTAGACACGCCAACACACACTTTTGTTTCCTCTTTGAGGGAGACACACACACACGTTTACGCGACGAGTATAAATGAACCGACGTAAGTATGACACTGGAGACCAGTTTTGGATTTTGATATATTAGGTGTACAACTTTGCTTCCGCTGTTTTTTCCGATATTCGAGGCTTTATTGTAAAAAAAAACTAGTTATACATTTATGATTCAAAGTATTGTCCATCGCTGGTCACTACTTTCGGGCAGCATACGAATTCATTTCTTCATATTAGGTGTACAACTGGTTATACATCTATGATTCAAAGTATTGTCCATCGCTGGCAACTACTTTCTCCCATCTTTCGGGCAGCATACGAATCCATTTCTTCATATTAAAGCCAAAAATTAAAACCTCCCGCAAATGACGAGAATTTGGCTCGTAAACTGACATGTTTAATCGAGGATAACTTTCTGACGCAGACACAAATCGACTAATATTTCGATGGCGTTATGTTTACAAATACCTAAGCTTATTGTATGACATCTCCTCGATAGTATAGTGGTTAGTATACCCGCCTGTCACCCGGGAGACCGGGGTTCGATTCCCCGTCGGGGAGCCTCTGGCGCAAGACTAATGACCTTGCCCAGAAAAAATAAATCATTATGGGAAATTTAACAAGCCTTAGGACTTGCTAAATAAGGCCAAGACCGGTCCCCGGTTGTAGTGCCGATGATGATGATGATGATTGTATGACATCTATCATCTATTTATTTCAACTACCACTTACCGCTACAACCATCTATTGCAAAGTTGTACACCTAATATATTTTTTTTTCGCACTTCACTGGACTGTTTTCACATTTATTATATGTTTTGTTTGTTTATTTGCAGTTACTTTGTTTTGACTGTCTTGTCTTTTTTTTATATTTTGGTTGACTAAATCAAATAATATATCTTCATTTTGCTTTGACTGTTTTATCGATGGCATTTATTTATAAATAGTTTTTGTGTTTTAAACGCTTCCGGACTCACAAAAACAACTTTTTAATTTCACTCAATAAGCGAATTGCAAGCGCGTCCGAACTCGGTCACTGTGTCACTCATTGTGGTATTTATGGTCCAAGTACTCTCACATCCATTTACGAGTAATTGTGATCCTATAGGGAGCGAAGCACTGTGCACCGGCGTACGATGCTGATTCTCTTCACATCCCTATCATTCACTTAAGTTATGTTCCGCCAAAAATTGTTCGCCGAAAACAACCGAAAGAATTACAGCAAAATGTCACCTAGGGGAAGAACGAAACGCGCCCGCCACGTTTGTTGTCCACATTAATCGATCGGCACCACCAGAAGTAAATAATTGACACTCACTTTTTGAGTCTATTGTATTGAATGTTCTTTATTGGTTAACGAGCGTTTACACATTATTTTCGATCACGGATTTAATATAAAGTCTATTGGTTTTTACTTATTGGATTTTAACAACCACACGACGGACTTGATTTAAATTACTTTAAAAACTATTACCCACACGACTCCGGGTATTTTTACGCGTCTCCGCAGTGACGGGGAGCGGGAGCGGCATGCCCATTGCGGTCAGTGGATGTATTTTGACTCCGCGATAATCATCTCGATAGTATAGTGGTTAGTATACCTGCCTGGGAGACCGGGGTTCGATTCCCCGTCGGGGAGCCTCTGGCGCAAGACTAATGACCTTGCCCGGAAAAAACAAATCATTATGGAAAATTTAACAAGCCTCAGGACTTGCTAAATGAGGCCAAGACCGGTTCCCGGTTGTAGTGCCGATGATGATGATAATCATCTCGTGCAGATCTAATTCGCTACGAGGGAAGTTTTTAGGGGCATTTTCCCTGAGAGAGAAACTATTTCTCTCCATTAGGGAAAAGATTTACCTAACACCAGAGAAACGTAAAGTCTCTCTTGCGGGAACAGAGAACCAGATCTCGTAATGTATGTGTGTGATCGTACCCATTACCGTGTTTATCGTTGCGTTTAGCAAAGGATAAACGAAATCTGAAACGAGAAAAAAAGAACAAATGGAGAAGCGACCTAAGACATCGGTCTGTAATGAGGGTCGGCTAAATAAATAAGCTGCAACTCATTAAATGGGAAATGCATTTGGGATACGTCAAACAATTTAAATTGTTTATCGTATCGCCAGAATGCCTGCGGTAGAACAGAATTATTTTGTTTGCACACGATGTGTGCTAAAGAATTTGGTTTTAGCGGCTATTGCGCTAATTGTATGCAGATGTTTCAATAGGCTGCTAGGAGTTGCTTTGTCGTTGGACAAAAACGTCGCCAGCCAATGTGTATGTGGGGAACAGTGTTGTACATATGGTGAGGCTGGGAATAGCCGACTCAATGATCATTATCCCTGACTATGATGGTTACATGGTACTGTAGCCGATATGTTTTCTATCAGGGTTATGAGGTTTGTTCTTTAAGAAATTCTTCTAGAAAAGCAAATATGATGCATTGAATTATGAATGCCTGAGAATCCTTTTAGGAAATTTCCTGTAATGCATTGAAAGCATTGAATTATGAATGGCTGAGAAACGTTTTAGGAAATTTCCAGTAATGCATTGAAAGCATTAATGTCCTTGTACAAGGAAATGTTTCAGGTATGCTGGGTGGAGATTGCGGTGCAGGTGTGGGAAAGTTGAAATTTGCCTGGGGTTCTTTAAAAGGCAGAAAGAAATTCTTACAGGGAATTTGTATGCGAAGGGATGCATGAAAGGTAAGTTTTCTTTTCCAGGGACTTTTTAGATTAAGGATTTGATCTCATTAATGCGTGAAGCATTTAAGCTGCTAATACGATTCCATTAGCGAAATTATGTGACTGGATAGAAGTTATGGGGTTTTTTTAGGAAAGCGAACCGTGGGATTTGGCGGAACAGCCACAATCCTATTCTACCTACTACTATCCCGTTCCAGAAATAATTTCGATGTAAAAGATGAACCTGCCACCATTTTAAACCACATAAGTAAGCCTGCATTCAAAAACATGGATGATGTTTGAATCTCGAAATCTTTGATTGCTAAAGGCCGCACACGAGTTGGCTGTATATTGGATATAAACCTACAACGTCTGAGCTGATTAATGTTTTATTTCGAAATCTTTGATTGGCGCACGAAAACACCATAATGAATTGAATTTCCATCACTAAAGCTTTGACCAAATGGTACGAAATCGACCACCTTAAACAAATGGTGATCAGGAATGAAAATGAGAGACATGCAACAATATTGTGCGAAAGCGATTTTGATCGAAGGGCGGTAACACGACGGAAATTGTGATCGACCCTCGTACGTATGTATCAATCTTCATAAGCAATAATATATACGAAAGCGCTTTGATCTCCACGCTTTTCACAAGAATTGGAAATTTCCCAGACCGCATTGTGGCGAATGTTGAGTAAATCTTCTGGTACACCCTTAGAAGACCAAATGAACTCGAAAACTGAAGTCTCTTCATCATTTCAAACGGCAAAATTTTTCCGATTGTGCTTTACAGAAGTTTGAAGTAGATCCTGAATTTTATCATTTTTGTATTCATCGTTTTGTCGACCAAAAAAATATGCACGTTAGTGGGCGCAACGACCAACATGAGCTTCAATAGGCTCCATTACATCCACTAGAAATAAAAAGTGTGATGTGGATTTCATACACGTAAATGTACGATTGCACTGTATTTTTTCGTCCATGAAAATGATCACCACAAAATATGATCAAATGAGTTCTCTATAGTACCACGTTGGAAAATTATTTTGAATAGACTTAACATCAATAAAATGTGATTCTAACAAGACGGAGGCATATGTTACACAACTGAACTATTAGAAGGTCTTGTATAAGTAAATAAATATATAAATGAGTTGCGGTTTGTCCGATGGACGTATTGGATCTCGTCTATCTTTCTATCGGAGTTGTCCTGGTGACCGCTGGTGCTGAGGCGAAGCATTCTGGTAATAAAGGAAGTATCCGTGGAAGTATCCGTGGAACCACACCAGTACAATCACTGATTGTGCCTTTGATGCCTTACTCCCAGTTTGAGGTAGTTTGGATGAACCTGTAGCACCTTTTCCTCTGGTCTGGATCAATAGTTCCCCGCTTGTAGCGACAATTTGCAAATTCGGTTGTACGTAATTTAATTTAATGTTGTTGGGTTATACGTAACATACCTCCCCCCTTTATAAAACCCGTATTATTCTTTAAAGAGGAATACTACGCCCCGGGTGTAGAAACGGTGCTGTACCTAGTACAGCGTGTCTCGTTGTCCTGAAAAGGATGAGATCTCTATAGACCGCGCCTGAGGGGACCCGTTGCGGTCGCCGCCGTGCTTTCTCAAACCTGAGGGAAGAGTAGCGACCGATCGTCGATGAAAAATGTTTTTCGTGAATTCACAGTCACCATCCTCTGCAGGGGTTGCTTGACACCAGGGATCTGCAACTTCAAAGCTGGAAAGAAATGCTTTCTTCAAGACTCTACTGGAGCAGCCAAAACTAAAAAAAAAGCGCACGGAGTATCTACTTTTGTATTTTTTATTTAATTATTTGCTGATCTATTTTCGTTTTAGCGATGTTCTTGTGGAGAAGGGTTAGGGCTGGTGCGAGCTCCAGGTGTATATCCATTCGGAAACATTGCCAGTTGATGTTTTTGAAATATCGCCACTCTCTTGGCTCATTTATCTCAAAGTCCGATTGTTTAAGGTTCATTTCGAGAAGGAGCGCATGGTGTTGGGAGAAGTAACCTACCATTTTCACAATGACATCCTGGCTTACCAGGTGCGGTGAGACCAAGTAGTGGTCCAGAGAAGTAGCGCCGTACCAGTATGTCGGATCATCTGCACACAGATGTCTTATGTTTGTGCATGGATCGTCTATCCAGTTCAAGAGCACCCTGTCTATGTGATCGATAAGAGAGTCCGCACAGTTCATGTATTTCGGTTTCAGTTCCCCGCCTATTATTACTCCATATCGCTGTGTCATATTTTAGATCATATTAAGCTCGTCTCTGAGATTTTTGCGGACTTGCGTTAGAGGGTATGTGCACCGACCCTAGAAGTACTGTTTTAGATCTATTTCGTTCTGTAATTTTAATTGGTATGAATGGACTTGGAGTGTTTGGGGTAATCTCCACTTTTTGGAATCTGACCCGCTTATGTATGGCAATCTCAACTCCCTGACGGATGTCGTTCCTCAGGAAAGTGTATTCGTTCAGAGTAATTTTACGGCCCTCTTGGACTTGCGTTTCTTGAATAAAACCAATCAAAATATTTTCCCGTCGGAGTAATTCAAGGGGTGTATTCTCCTTGAATGATCGACCACGGGAAAAACGTTCAACGTCAGAAGTTTACTCTTTTTAGATATCTTTAGCGAAAACTTGGTTTAGGAGTTCCAAGTATTGGATTTTGGGTTGAGTTGTAATCAAGCCACCTTTCCGAAATTCGTCAACGAAAGCCGTTATTTTGGCGATTAGTAGGGACGTGTCCATACCAAACATGTGACTGGAAAAGTTCATAAATTCTCCGATGATTCCTGTGCGAGCGATATTTGAGGTTTTCGGGTCTTGGGTACTTGGCTTTGTGGCATGTTGGGCTGTGTTCGTAATAGGTCAACATAGCCTATACGAGGTCTTGTGTTGCTGGCTATGTTAACTGTCGATTTTACCAGTAGTTTCTTAGAGAGGACTTTCTCTCTCACTTACTGAGTCAGCGCACTTGTTGATTAAAGCTTTGTATCTCTGTATCGTCTTCCCTATCTTTGGCGTTTTTGGCAGCGTGTCTAAAGGATTGGCACCTTCCGCAATGAACTGGACCTTTGGTTTCTCCCAAGCCACCGGCCTGTGGACGAGATTTTAGTTTTAATAATTTCGTCGGATAATACTACCGTATAGATCCGTACTACGATGAGATCATAGCGAATATTTAGTTTTTTGGATCTTAGCGTTTCAACCTTTTCACGTCTTCCGCTGTATTAGGGACTAGGGCATCTAGTTCTGCTTTAATTTCGTCCGATCCGAAATCTGCCGTTAGGCCTATGAGGATGAGGTTCACTCTTCTGTTTTGCTTGGGGGTAAAGGGGTGGGCTTCTACTTCGGCGTTATCTCGAAGCGCTTTTAAAAGCTTCGCATGTATTTGCGGGTCACCAACAAAGAGCTAAGATTTAACCCTAGTTATATATACGACCTTAAAGTTAATTTTCGTGCTTTCTTTTTTAAATCACTAATGAACTCTTTGATAGTTGCGTTCAATATAAAAATGAGGGGGGGGGGGGGGGGGGTGATTTTGTTTGAACCAGGAGGCTTACCCGGGACTGTCGATTCCCGGGTGTTCTTTCTCTTAGTCACATGGGGCTGGAGGTCGGTTTCCCTCCTTTCTTGCTCGACCATTTGTCTACTCGCCGTCTGCCAGTGATGGTGATCCAGAGTCCGGCTGTGAGGATTAACCCAATGATATTATCAGAATTCTGGCTCCTATTTCGGATCTTCGGCTGGTTTACTGCGTCTGTTCTGTCTCAAGTTGGTCGTTTTTCGTTTCCAGTTGCTCCTTGCTTTACTGGGGGAGTGATACTTGGTTTCTTGGCAATTACCCTACTTACCTCAACTTGGTTGATGGTCTCCTTCCATGTGTTTGACGGGATGATTGTAGCTCCCACTGCGATACATTACATGACCCATGCGAGTTAAGGGAGTGAAAGGAGTTAAGGACAAACATAGTTAAGGATAGCAAAATATCACAATCACATTAAAATCACCAAGCACAACAATTTCAGAAGCTGGGTGGTTGATCTGTATCCAGTCGACGGTATGTGAAAGATGCTCAAAAAATGTCGCCGGTCGATCGTCATTCGGGGAGCGGTAAAGACAACAAAGAAATTTAACGTAATTCCTCAGCACGACCCTCAACTATATGATGTCCATATTATTGGGTTCCAACGCCTCCATCCTCTGGCAAACCAGATTGCACCGCGCGAAGACGCAGACACCGTCCTTAAAACGGAATCTCGAATGTAAGTCGTATCCTGAGCAACGAAGATATGTCGAATCAGTTGACAAATCGATCTCGGTCTCAGTTAGGGCAAGGATATCAGGTTTCGCTGCTTGCAAATGTTGGTAGACGGGTTTATATTCGTATTGATGAAACCGATGCCCTTGATTTTACAAAATGCCGCCACCAGGCGAGCTTGGGCAGAGCCTCGAGAGCGAGGCCGGTTATGCGATGACAAACCTCTTAAAGTTCCATTAGTTATCATGATATCTGCCATGGCGTTCCCCCTGACATAGGCCCCCCGGGGATCCGAATGGGAGACTAGTTTACCTCCGGAATTTTTTATATCAGAAGGTACCATCATGACTTATCTCAGTGTCAGTCCAGGCCATCAGCCACACACAGGGCGTTGGGACCCCGGCTACCACTCGGCCTTTAGTCGCCTCTTACGACAAGCCGGCCTAGCTGTGAGTATATTCTAACGCCTTCCTCACAGGGCTGGAGTTCGACATCTAATGATTTTCATTGATGAAATATCATCTCATCTGTGATTTTAAAGTTAAATTTGCAATAGAAGCACACAAACACGTAATTTTTGAAATACACAGTTTATGAAAAACACAATTTAAACCACATTACTTTTACATGGGCAGCATTTTAAAAGGAAGTTTTAAGTTAGATAGGTTAAACTATGACGTTGGCGCCAATTGCTTATGCAAATTATTACCAAACAAAATCAATTTCTGTACCGTCCCAGTTTGTTATATCATTAAGTACTCTCTTTTTGTATTATGATCAAAGACACTAATAAATATAAAGTACAACCGATTCAATTAGAGTCAGAATCTCTCTTGTTTGGGATCTTTACATTTTCATGAATATCCATCTACCAACGTTTGCTTAGTATAACCCGATATCGCCGAAAATGAGTTGAATTAACTTGAAGCATCTCGAATATGGGTTGAACTTTATTATTACTTTCTAAACCTTCATCGTAACAATTATCTGTAATATATGAGACGCGGAAGAGCAAACTGTGTGGGGAAGACCCAAACAAACCAGATAGGCGTCGAATTAAGTACAAGGAACAAAATACACTTCATCCTTCTCTCGCCGTCCAAGTATAGGACAAGACGAAGAAAATGTTTTATGGATCATCATTTTACCGGAACGAAAGTTGCTCCTAGTCAGCAAAGTGGTCGGAACGGTTGAATCTAGCCGCCTAACTCCCAATAGGATACCGTTTACATTAGCGTCGTCACGAACGTATCTGCTCCCTTCAAGAAGTAATTACATCGGATCTTAATAAATTAAATATTCAAATAACTTCAAAAAGAGTTTTCAGGGATGACTTTGCATTTGGATTAGCTGGCATTTAAGCTGTCGTGGGATGAATAGTGAACGGTGAACGATGAACTCCGAACGTAGTACGATGATTAAGGATACAAGGATGATGATGATTTAGAAGAAACTCGAGTACTGAATTAATGCGAACCATCAAACTTCGAGTCATAGCAATTTTGGTTGAATTTTCAATGTATCCGGATTAACATAGAATGTCTACACGCAACGAGTAGCCGACCTTTTTTATATTTGTGTGGAAACTTATGTTCGTGAATGTGTGCCATAATCTGTCGAATGAGAAATGAAGTACTATTTCACATGAATGCTGTTCAACTTTTTGTCTAGGCTTAAGACATTAAACCTGCCAGATATATATAGGTTACATGAATACATCAGGCATATCCTTCAATGCTACTATAGCGTCTTTGTTCTTGCAGTCAGTGGCAAATTGTTCAGTTTAAGTGGTGCGTAGAAAGAATGATAAAGTGAAGTTGATGTAAATAAGGGAAACGTGTCAAGCCAATAAATTTAGTTTCGGCTATAGCCTCATGCACATACGCACACCTACTTTTAATTAATTAGCAAAAGAGGAAACTGCTGGATATATCACATTGGGTGTGGGATTGAGGTAAGTTAGCGTAAAGGTTTTTTGTTGCCATTTCCGATATTCTGCGGCTGTTAACGCCAACTTCTAGCAATTAAGAATCCTTTTGGTGTATAACCACACCTCAAGCTATAAAGCAGAAAATTAAATTCAACTCCAAACCCCTTTTTCTGTGTCCTCTCGTTCAGAACCTATTTGTCACACAGCATGTGGAGAAGAATAATAGCGACACGAATGGATGTGTCCTGAAATGAAGGCTCTTCCAATGGATTGGATTAAATAAAATGTAAATGTTACTCATTCGGTAAATTAAAAAATTCCAAAAATAATTTTGCCGTGGTAATAAATTGTGATGGTGCATCATTAACACGAAAGGACATACGAATACATTGTGTTTAAAACGGATGCAGATTTTACCCTAAAACATCTGAAATGCTCGCAAGCCTGAAAGAGAGGCATTCCCTAAATAAATGAATTTCCTTATATGGAAGTATATTATTGTATAAAATTTTATATTCATCTCATGTGTGGCACGCGACCTTAATGGATGGTTAGTTAGAGTACTCGCTAGCCAATTCATCTGCGGTTGAAAAAACGGTGCTGATTGAACTGGGTTACCCAAGAGTGTAACTCGCAAAAGTTTCTCTCACGTGCTATGTGAGGACTTCCTTCATAAAAACAATGTTGGCACAACATCCGTTTTTTGTTTTTTATATTTCGCACACATCGTTTATTTCATCATATTTATGCCGGGAAATGAACACCAATAGAAAACATCTAGAGTGGTGTTTTAAATAGTGGGTCAATATAAGGTATCCTAAGGCGAGCTGCTAGCGACAATCGGTTTTAGAAAATTATAGAAATATGCCTGCCATATGTCAATGGAACAGATACATTGATTACATAAATATGCTAATCAACTTTTATCAAACAGTGGAATGAAATTCATGCTGGATGCCGCAGCTTATGGGTCTGGTGGAGTTAAGCCTTTATATTGTGTATAAAATTCGAGCGTTTGTTTTTATAATCCTTCTATGATGGTGTTTTAGTTTCCACTCAGTGATTCGATTACTTTATTTTGGTGCAGACCTATGAGAATTACAAAACTGTCAAATGAATTTGGTATACACCGTAACTGTTCGATTTATAGATATTTTCTGTTCCATAATTAGTTCGTGTATTAATGTCACCGTGTTATTGAAAAACACGAATAAAGGAGAGGAATAAAAAAAAATGTCACCGTAGAAGGAAGCGATAGAAATGAAAGAGCTATAGATTGAACAAAAAGAGACATTGTGGGGTACGAAGTCTATGTGTCGGCGTACGACACGGGGCTCTACTTCGTCCCACCGTCACTAAAGGTTCATCCGGATATTGTCCACAACGAAGTATGGAAAAACACTAACACGATCACCCAAGTAAGAATAAGGAAAACGCTGTCCACGGATAGAAATTAAAACACATTGGTTTAATTAATTATTGGTTTTATTTAAGAGGGGTGTCATACAATAATTACAAAATGCCGAATGTTCTATTTTAGTTAATGGGGTCATACATGAATTTCACTATTATGCGCGTTAACAGTAGCCAGGAAAGGTGAGCGGCACAACTAAACGACAGGACAACTCGACTCGCGAGGTAATTTCGCGTGTCTGCAGCGCTACAGACATCGGGAGTGATGTGACCGGCGTAGTCAACGGATGTAAAACGACTCTAGAACAAGGAAAGGGAATAAAGAGTATTTATGGAATACGATTTCGGTAAAGCAAATATAACCGAAATCGTCGGATGCTAATGGGATCTTTGTTGGAACATGTGCGTCGCGGCTAAACAAAGAGACAACGAAGCGATGTGGAAATGTGCTAATTGGTTTTAGCTAGGTTGCTGGGAAATGGTGTTTATGGCATCGCTAGTAAGGGTACGTATTGAATTCCTATTTGCATTTGTTTATGCTGTAGGATTTAATTGATGCCAAGAGACGCGGAATGCGTATTTGCTTTGGTCCCTTGGATGTAAGTCACCAGCCAATGTGTATGTAGGGCACATTGTGGTACGAGGGTTGCCTTTTATATTTCGGGATTAGAGAACAAAAACAAATATTGATCATCGAAAATCACTTTATTGTTTTTCAAAATATTCCCCATGAAGATCTATACATTTTTGCATGCGTTTGAACCAATTGTCGAAGCACTTTTGCCACTCTGATTGAGGTATCTCCAACACATGCATTCTGAATGCAGCAACCGCTTCTTCAGGTGTCGAAAAACGTTGACCTCTCAGTTTGTTTTTTACGTACGGGAATAAAAAGAAGTCATTCGGTGCCAAGTCAGGACTATACGGCGGATGACCCATCAAATCGATGTTTTGGGTGCTCAAAAATGCAGTTGTCGCAGCCGATGTGTGAGAGCTCGCATTGTCGTGGTGAAGAGTGGTCGGTCTTCGGCGGTTGGTTTTCCTGATTTCTTGGAAGACAACTGGCAAACAAATGGTTGTGTACCACTCAGAATTGCGTTGTTCTAGTGGTACGGTTGCGACATGTCCAGTTTTTCCGAAAAAACACGCGACCATTTGCTTGCAAGTGCTTCGTGCGCGAACAACTTTTGTTGGATTTGGCTCATCTTGAAACACCCAGACAGTCGACTGCTGTTTACTTTCGGGCTCATACGCGTAAATCCACTATTCATCACCTGCCACGATGTCATAGACGTGTGTCGAAGCACCGCGACCGTATTTTTTGAGCATTTCTTTTGACCAATTGACACGAGCGTTTTTTTGGGCGATTGACAAATTGTGTGGGATCCAACGCGGACAAATTTTTTGACAGTCCCACTAACGCCTAAGGTTGTCTCAATCTCACGATAGGTCACATGACGATATTCCAATATCAGTTCGCGCACAGCATCAATGGTTGTCGGAACAACAACTGATTTTGGACGACCTTCACGAAATTCATCTTGGAGTAAACTACGACAACGATTGAATTCACCATACTATCGATAAACACTGGTCCTTGATGGAGCTTCATCGCCAAAAATTGAATTAAGTTCATCCATGCACTGTTGCTGAGTTAATCCACGCCGAAAGTTGTAAAAAATAATCGCACGAAAATGTTGACGATTTAATTCCATTTTTGGGTCGAGATGAATCTTTTAAGTTACTGTAAACAACACAAATAGCGCTCGTATGTCAAAACGTTCTGAGTGCGTGTAACCTCAAAAATGTCCAACTTTACGACAGAGCTGTCAATTGCCGGATTGCAACGCTGGGGTTGCCAAATCCCGAAACATAAGAGGCAACCCTCGTACACATGAATGAGACTGGGAGTAGGCGACACAATGATAATTATCCCTGGCTGGGACGGTTACATGATTTGTGAAGCGATAAGTTTTCTTTTCCAGGGATATGCTATTTGGAACAGAATTCTTAAGAGGAATTTTGAATTCAAATAAATGAATGCAGGTATGAACTCTCTTACAGGTACTTTTAGGTTATATGAGTTGGATCTATTTGATGCGTGAAGCATTTAAGATGCTAATGCGATTGCATTAGAGAAAATAGGAGGTTGCTATGGGGGTTTTTCAGGAAAGAGCGCCGTGGCGTTTGGCGGAACCGCCACAACATCACTACGACACGCTATGTATGTGTTCAAAAAGTAATCGGAGGCTTTTAATTTCAGGGATTTCACGAAGGATGTTTGTGGGGGTTCTCTATCCCACGTAGAGAACCAACCCAGCCTACATCCACGCAGAACGCGCCAACCTCAACCCCTTTCCGTGGGCCTTCGCCTCCCGCAAAGGTACCTATCCCCGTGGGCATAATTCAGGTAGCGGATGCATTGCCTGAATCTATCATCACATGCAGACAATGCACCAAAGAACTTGGTTTTTCATGCCGTCTGCAGCATTAAATAAAACCTAAATACCTCACATGACCATTTACTGCATTTCTATGGGGCAACCGCCAAAAATTGCCCTAAACGAAGAATCGTTCACATCGTATGTTGCATAACTTCAATTCCATGGAAGGGATTAATTAACATGCAACACACACCAAGGAAACCAATCGGCGCATAATGCCAACATATTTACACTGCCATGACACGTGCGCAGTGTATTACCAAAGACTTATCCAAGTCACCCCAAGTTATGTCTAAACGAGAAAAACTCGCACTAGCATCGCGCGCGTTAAGTGTGTCAGTGACATCATAGACAAAGATGATGTACATGAGGTCATTGATACACTCAAATCAAAAAACACTTTCCGATTATAAACTCAAATAACCCCCAGAACGATAATGCAATTAATTGCACATTTCATCGCAATCGGTGAACCGCATAAAGCAATTAATTTCATATTGCAAAACAATTGCCGAATAATGCAAAAGCAATTAATTGCATATTCCGGAACGATTCACAAATCACGGAAAAGCAATTAATTGCATACGAAACACTAAAGAAGTAATTGGGTCGATTCGCAATTGCGGATATTGAACTGCGCTGGAAATCGATGAAGAAATATCGGCTGACGCCGCAGTACAAAGCAATTGCGAATTGAAAGTTAAATTACGGAAATTAGGTAACTGCGAAATGTAATTGCATTATCGTCATTGGGAGGTGTTGACCCCGTTGGTAACGAGAAGGGATACAAGCAAAGTGAGAGGCAGAGTTGGTGGTTGGTGATAGAAGTGGTAGTCGGAGGTTGGTCGCGAAGTGAGTGGAGTCTGGTGTTGGTCATGGCAGGAGTGTTGGTGGTCAATCGATAGAGTCGTGAGTCCAAGAGGAGAGCGTTGAGTAATATTGTATCTGAAATAGTAAAACTAAAGACAGAGTGTTGTTAATAGAGAAGACGATATGAAGTGTTTTCGGAAAATATAAACTCGTTGTGATTGTTGCAGCACAAAGCAACAACAAACAACAATAAAGGATGAATCGATTCCTCAAGACACATCAAAAGGAGAATCGATTCGAATAATTAATTCAAATAATCCAACTGACCACAATAAATCTGATCACAAAGGTATGCAAAAGAATTTGCTAAATTGTTTGCATCGGTATCACAACAGAGAAGGCACTAAGTTCCATAGAACAGTCTTGACTGTAATTTCCTGGTACATGAGACGGTGCTTTTTGATCGGATGACACTAACGGCATACGATGGTACGAGGTATATTAACGGGCGCATAGAAAGAATTTTGTCTCTTCTTCGTTTATCAGTTGGTGCTATGTAATTCGGTATCATCGTTTAGTGTCTGGATTTTGAATTGTTTAAAGTGATCGTTTTAAGTGGCAATTATTAAATATAGTAAAATAAAGTAACTTATTGTAAATTAAAATAATTACAAGTTTTCTTTTGACACAATCATTGTGGAAACGTGTAAAAAGCTGTCCCCAGAGCCAACTAGTGGAGTTGGCTTTTGCTGTCACCAGAGCGTGAACAGTGATGTTTAAGTAAAATAATAAAGTAATAATAGTAGATTAAAGACAGAATGTTGTCAATAGATAATTCGATATAAAATGTATTCGAAAAATATAAACTCTTTGTGATGTTCAAGCAAAACAAGAAAGTAATAATAGGAAACTAAAGACAGAATCTTGTTAATAGATAAGACAATATAAAGTGTATTCGAAAAACCTTAACTCTTTTTGGTGTGTTTAAATAAAATAAGAAGATCATAATAGTACATGAAAGACAGAGTGCTGTTAATAGATAACTCGATGTAAATTGTATTCGAAAAATATTGGCGTCTGGTGGTATACCCGCATGTCACGCGGGAGACCGGGCTTCGATTCCCCGTCGGGGAGCCTCTGGTAGTCTTGCACCATGACCTTGCCCGGAAAAAACAAATCATTATGGAAAATTTAACAAGCCTCAGGACTTGCTAAATAAGGCCAAGACCGGTTCCCGGTTGTAGTGCCGATGATGATGATGATGGTGTAAGAAATATAATGAAAAATTGTTATGATCAAGAACTCTCCATTGTAAATTAAATTCAGAACGTCTTGAGTAGTTAAGTTGACGTAAAGTGTACAATAAAAAATATAAAACATTTTGTGGAAACCGAGTAAAATGAAGAAAAGTTGTAAGGATCAAAAACTCTCTTGAAAGGGGGAAACGTACCATAAGAGTAAAGACTAGAATAAAGTAAAGAAAAATAATAAAAGGTATCCGTGTTATAATTGTTCACTGTTTTCTTTTTGGTATTCTGATTGTTATTTTGACGTTCACATCCAAAAACCATAACTCGCGCCAGGCTGTCGAAAACTTACTCCTTCAGCATTATAACATGCAATGAGGAATTCAGCATCGGCCACCAGCATCGATGCGACGAATAATCGACGTAGTATGAATATATTAACATCCATTATCCCATGTCGCACTACCGACGGACAAACCCCGGTTCGGATGCAGCTGCTCCCAATTACGTTTTCTTTTGCGTTTTCTTTTTTGTCGATTTTCGTCGACACGGTTTGGCAAGAAGAAACATCACGTACCTGTGACGTGATCAAATCGGAGATCTATAGCGTTTGAAATAATAGTGAAGAAGAACATGTGATTCGAACTGACGCTATGGCAGTTTGAATCACCAAAAATTGAACCTAAGCGTTACCCATCAGGCTACTGGCCGTGTTTAGAACTTGATTTTTAAACTCGACTATACTCCACTGATGTGAATTGTTATGTTATCGCTATGGTATACGGCTCTGATGTATTTTCTTATTCGATTTTCGTTCGGTGTTTTTCACTATTTTGCTTGTGAATTGTGTGTGTATCTGTTAGAGACGCCACAGATCTCTTCTCTGATCGGTCATCGCACCAACATCTTCACGTTGTATGGCTTCGATCGAGAACTATCCCTTAGTGGACAGTGCACTTCCACGGGAACGTTTAAAGAGGAGTCTAATTCCAACCACGAGTGCGCACACATCACACGGAGAGTCGCTTACCAACGGCAGGCGCGCCCGCCGCGTTACCCAATCGTTGAGTGGATCGGGGTCTAAACGCAGCCCCCAGTGGCAGCACACATTCGAGACGAGAGTCGTGTTACCGAACCTATGCATATCATCTGCGGGTTATGTTCTTTGGCGTCCGTCCGATAAGTGTTTTTTGTTTTCCTTTTTTGTTATCATGTACAATTTATAACAGTAATGGTGTACCTACATGGAGTCAGATTAGGATGATCTATTTAGTCCTTGGAATTGGACAAAGTACTCAGTTTTTGAGGCTATCAATACAACTTTAATATATAATTTAATTTTGTGCCGGTCCCACGATCAAGCCAGGGCAATCGCGTGCTTATACAGCTGCAGGCAACTATCCCCGACTGGTTGCATAAGCGATAAACATGTAACGAATTGGACGCGACCCTAATGTGTTTACCTCAAACAACTTGCAACGGCCTCGTCCCTTGTTCGTTCGCTAATACAAACAAATGCCCATTTCAGAGCTTGCCTGTGGGATTGTTTACCCAATATACCCTATATCGCTTACGATAGCAATTCTTTCAGCCTCTCCGCATGTTCATTTGTTTGGACAGCTACATAATTGATCTCTCTTCTTTCACATCCAACCGCCGATGCATTATCGTTTGTCCTCACTTCCAGTGTATGGACATACAACCAGATCTGAACGATCACATTGGAAATCCTTCCAATTAAACCAAACCGATTTTTCTTTGGTCACCGCCAGAAAGAAATATCTGATTCGCTTCTCACCACAGCGGTGAAAATCCACCCGAGTTACGACTGGTGGTACGATTGACTCAACGTCTCAGTGAGTCAGACTTTAACCGCCCAACCGCACACAAGTGCCGAAGTCATTGCGTCGCCGGAGTCGTGAGATTATGTTGTGTTTTATCCTCGTATAGATACAGCTATTTCGAGAAGTCCGAATTAGAATTTCGCTTTCCTTTCGAAATTAGTGTCTTCGTTTGCTATTGCTGCCGCGTCGCTTGACGCTATAAACAATTAAATGTAACGTTGTGAATTTATGCAGTTAACAATTATTCAGCAACTTGTTGATTACACCATAAACAAAATAATAAAAAAACGATTTACATCAAAATCCAACTGCAGCGTCTTTATTTCTTTTATTTCTCCTCGGCGAACAAATTTTCAGTGAACTACCTGTGGTGTTTTTACGGAACCCGCATCTGTGTTGATGCACTGGTAAAAACTACCCACAAACCCAATGAACATGCGTTCGATAAGTTTACTCCCAAGCATCAGTAAAGTATTTGAAAAAACCATTAACAAAGCTGTGCTAAAATGGGTAGACGACAACAACATTATTCCGAATAACCAGTTTGGCTTTAAGACGGTTCATGAAACTACACATCCCACAGCTAAACTGGTCTCCGACATACAATGGAATAAATGTAAGGACCAATGCACAGGTGCCTGTCTGATCGACTTGGAAAAAGCCTTTGATACCGTCTGGATCGAAGGGTTACATTACAAACTGGTCAGACATGGCATACATAAGCCTTTACTCTATGTACTTTACGATATGTTAAAGGACGGGAGGTTCGTGGTCAAAAATGGTAATGTAACCTCTAATAAAACGTATAATATCAAGAATGGCTTGCAACAGGGAGCGGTACTCTCTCTTTTTAACATTTACATTAGCGACTTATTAGATGCACTTCCGCAGGCTATTGCGTACGCAGACGATCTCATAATTTACAGAACAGTTCCGAAAGTTGAGATCATAAATAGTTTAATACAGCGAGACTTCAACAACGTGCAGCGCTATTGCGATGACTGGAAACTTAAGATCAACTTCCAGAAATGTGGAGCCATCCTATTTAGAACCCCAATATATAAAGCAACGAACGACACAAAGAAAAACTGGCGAAAGTTAGTTATCTTGGGACCACATGGAGATAAACTGGAAATCAAGAGTTTAGTTAAATACCTTGGCATCTGGCTAGACCAATATCTGTATACAGACATGTAGAGACTGCTTTGGTCAAAGCTAGGAAGACGTTTGCTATGACAAGGAGGCTATTTCACAGTATCCAACTTGACAGTAGGGTAAAAGTTACATGCTACATGACGCTAATCAGGCCAATGCTCATACATAGTTTATGGTTTAACATAGGTCCAAATTTGATGGAAAAGATTCGGGTGTTCGAAAGGAAGTGTCTCAGAACTTGTCTTAGATTATATCGAACACCGGAATCGGACTATAAAAAATACTACTCAAGTGAGACTAATAAATAGGGTGGATAATTTTGTGATTAAATTAATCAGAGGACATATAGCAAGAACAATAAGCTCGTGCAATGACTTAATTTTCGGGGCTTATTATCCAAACACTCTGTACTATGAGAGCGTGCGTTGCAATGGTCTTTGTTCCACCAGAAGCGTTCCTTGATTTGGATATGAAAGGGCTTATACAGGATAGATCCGGAATTCCGCTGATCTATCATGTAAGTAGATCATACGTAGACGGGCGATTGTGCTACGACCGGGAAGTAACGCGCACCGAAGAAGATCTCTTGCGCTTCAGTATGGCTATCTCCCACAGAGACCGGGACGATAGTATTAGACAGCGTCAACAGTTCTGGTGGTTGAATGACATATAAAGACCTGGATACCAATGTCGGTAGAATAACAGTATCATCAGCCAGCTTACACAGACTTAGCTTTTCTAGAATTAGGGTAGTATAAAATTAAAGCTAAGTTCTTTTAAATGATATAAAAAAAATTGAAGTACAAATTTTAAGAAAAAAAAAAAAAAAAATTCGACGCAATGTTTTCCAAATTTTTCTTTGTCAGTCAAATGATCACAAGTACAGCCACAAACAAAGTTCTGTCGCCGAAAGGCAAATTATACAACAGCTATATAATGTTTAGTTTAGAGCCTCTGCGTAGGACCACTAAATTATAATATAAGATAATTAAGCTAGAATTTAAGCATTTTTTGTCTAGCATGCAATTTAGAAACTAGGAATATAAAAAGAAAATAAAAATAAAAATTAAAATGAAATGAAATGAGTATTCCTACCACGCCGCAAAAAAAAATAAAAAAAATAAAAAATAGTGAAGTCATAGATTCAAGGACCCATTAGAAATATGACAAGAATATTGTAGCGAGCTTTGGGTTCGCTGGATTAATTATTTTAATAAATAAGAGCCGTTAAATCGATTCTCTTTGCAAACCCTTTATTAGTCTGTTAATAACAACCATTACTTTTACCGTACACGTCTCTTTTCGATTCGCGTTATTTCATCCGACACTTTCTTAAAGTCAGCTTCGTTTTTTAGATCCAGGTTTTCTACTTCGTTTCGAATTTCTTCCTTAAAGTGTTGAAAATTACATTTCATCCACTGCGTTTGGGCATCCAACTTTGCATTAACATCTGCAGCTTGCGAGTCCAATTTTATCATCATCATCCTGAACATCTCCGCAATGTCCAACTGTGGCGAACACTTCTCCATCACATTGTCACCATCTTGACTCGCTGTTTCTTCTCCATCCGGACAGTCTGGCCCAATCGTAAAATCATATGTGTCGACATCAATACCCTCTTCCTCCATTGCTGCTTGCAGACAATGTCGAAGAATTTGCTTCTGTCCTCTGCTATCCAGATTCCGGTCCTCAAGTTCCTTCTTCAACTCAGGAACGCGAAGATCCTCCAAATGTCAATCTGACATCGTCACAACACACTTTCACACACTTATTCACTTCACCAATAATTAATCCCAGTTCTGACATCAATTATAGCGAGCTAGGGGCTCGCTGGATTAATTATTTTAATAAATAAGAGCCGTTAAATCGATTCTCTTTGCAAACATTTTATTAGTCTGTTAATAAGAATCGTTACTTTTACCGTACACTTAATGATTTCTTGACTTACGGCTTCCTTACTTATCGCTTCCTTACTCTGCTTACTTCTCACTTAGTACTTACTTCCCGATCTGCGTGTGACGTGTTTATAACGTTTTTTCTCATTTTGATTTGGTGTTTCGTTTCTGTCCGTTCCATATTCTCAAATTTTCTATTGCTTCTAGTCTATAGTTTTCCAGTACTTTCTAGAATATTCTAGTACTTTGTTTCGGTCTTTCTAGAATATTCTAGTACTGATTGTCATATGCGTCACAATATAATACCATTACAGTAGATGGTAGTGTTTAGTTTATGTAAATTAGTCTTATAATATATTCATTCAATTTAATTAATTTGAGGCCACGCACACTTCTCTATCTGATTCCCACATCCTGCATCATTTTTGATTATCTTCGTTCTTCCGCAATATATTTTACAATTCATGGTTTGCTTATACAAATGACAAATGTCTCAACGATGCATTGCTCCAACTTGGGCGTAGAATGTACAATTTTTTGTTGCCCGGAGACGATTTTTTTATAGAACGGATAGATATAAAATAGTGTTGTGAGTACAGTATTTAGATAGAACAAAATAGTGCTATTTCAGTGAGCTGACACAGTACTATACGAATTGAAAAATACCAAAACACGAGAAAAAATAATAATAAATAATTCAAAAACAGAGCGACAAATATAATATAAAATATTCATCATCATCATCGGCACTACAACCGGGAACCGGTCTTGGCCTTATTTAGCAAGTCCTGAGGCTTGTTAAATTTTCCATAATGATTTATTTTTTCTGGGCATATAAAATATTAAATTAACATAATATAAAAAGGAAGTTGTTGTAGACATAAGTAGAAGAAAAAAAAACGAGCGCGACCAATATTAAAACTTCAAGAATTCTAACCTAGCATAATAAGGAGTGATTTTATGTTACCTTAAGAAAAACAAGTATAAAATATTTGCCACCCGCTTAAAAAATGTGGTAATATTAGTATTGTTTTTACTTCTACATTCAAGTTTGATAATCTGCCAACAAAAAAAAGAACTGCAACAGGGTTACATGTCCAATTCATAACCCTTTCATATTTTAGAATTTGTATATTCTTGTTAAGATTCCAGTAAACAGAGGGCAAACGCTAAACGTATTCTAAACTACTGGGCAGAAGATTAAATAAATCTGGGGCAAGCCTTCAATTCAGGTAAAAAATTAGATACATTTGCTTACTGATGCGACTTTCCATATTCCCAGTATCATTTTCTTTACATTCTTACCTGCTTTATGTTTCAATATCCCACCGAGGACCTCATTAATTGACATTAGAGTCCATGCTAATGTTATCCACTATTTAAGAATGATCGCCCGGGAATCCATTTAGAAGAAAAACCCTCACTCATTGGTGCAACCTTATTTTTATCTGTATTAAGACTCTTGAGGTAATCTTGTACTTGTGTGTTTATTGGTTTTGTAACCCAATGGAAATGGTCTAAATAGTCCGGATGTTATTGTCCGTAAAACGGTATAGCTATTCCAATCACCTTCATTGGTTCGGCATGACCTTTTTGAATGTTGTTTTTTTTTAAGATCTCTTTCTGACAAAAAGAGCTTTCCCTTTGTGAAATTCGCCGATAAAAAGAAAACAAACCGAAGCAAAAAAAAAAAAAAAAAAAAAAGGAAAAACCCAAAAAAGAAAAAGGAATTATGAAGGTTGACCGGACTTAGGATGTTGCTAGGATCAGGGCCCAAATATCAAAAGGAATATAAAAATATGGTTATATCTACTTTCCAAATAAAAGAACATGTTTTTATGGGCGCATCTCGAGATTAAGTGTCTTGTAAACAGTATAGAAGGATATAGGAAACAGACGGGATATGCATTGTAATACTTTTCGCAGATATTATATGCGTATCTGTGGTAACACTTAGGGGTGACATTGAACTGGCTATGGAATGGAATGCTGACAAGTGAGCCACGGATGCCTATAAACTCTTATTACTTGTAGTATCCGAAAACGTTAGATTGGAACATAAATATCCCAAACTACAAGAAGGAACCTCCAATATATGAATACCATCACGATCTCTGACATAAATAAGTTACCTTATTTGATATGTTTCATATTTATAGAACTTTATTACTTACAACAGTAAATGCCAGAAGACACTGCTCTCTCTCTTTATATGCAACAAAATCGGAAACTCATAAAAGTTCCCACGAATAAAAAACCATCAGACTTCGAATTCCAAACCGAAAAACAAGCTAAAGGTTACTTAATTCTACGGGACGAAAAACTGGAGAAGTTATAGACTTAAATTTGCATTAAAAATTGCGCACTGTTTAGTTAGATTAGAAAACCTCGGGAGTAGCAAACATATGCATATGTTCAACCTATTTTGTTCTTCGAGACTAGAACTTGGAGGAGCTACTTACGATACCGACCGTGTAATTTTCGGGTTTTCTTCCCAAAGGGATTGGTAAAGCTTTCAGAGTTGGTACCCATTGGAGGAAATTCTAAACCCTGTCCTGACACATAAAGTTTGCAATTCCTGGACAGAAAACCATTCCCCAAGAAGCCAACTTCTGAGATCCCTGGCAGTGACCTTACCACTTGGAATGAGGATGATACGATCTGTGCCAATTGGAAATGCCCCAAAGAAATTCCACTAGGTTTCCCCAAACCAAAGAGTGTCTACAGGGTGTATGAGGTTTTGTTATCTACTTGACATGTGGAGTAGAGTGCTTTATGTATGTTCTATTATCCTGATCTCAACGCCAGTGTCTACTACTCATTTTGTTTCCTTGTTTCGCCCTATGTCCAAGGAAAGTTGGGTGATAGAGACACAGTTCACTGGTGCCTAAGGGTGGCGGCTTGCCTTACGTGATCTTAATTATGTCGTGTTGGGGGTTACTTCTCCCACATTCGCTTTTGATCGTGTTGCAGAAGCAACAAGCCAATCAGCAAATCCAAACGATGATTCAACTGATTCAAATGACTCGGCGAAGGCGCATTCAATACAGAGCACCTAAGAGTAGGCAATGGCAAGGTTACAGTCGGAACTGTGTTTTATATGCCGCTGCATGAAAATCGGAGCGTGCTCTCAGGCAACTGGGACGGCAGTGGAATCACCGTCAGTTGGAACCGTTGCTGCCGCAACTAAGATTTTCAACGAGACAAGCGGTGAATGCTGTTTTTCTGTTGCCTTGCGGTGGACTTTTGGATTTAAGAGTGTTAGAAAACAGTTTTGCTTTTTCTTTGTGATATTTTATTACAATAAACAAATCAATAATAAATTTGCTTTTTCTTTTCGGGTAAAACGAAAACGAAACAGATGGCATTCCGCCACCGTATGATTTCACCTATTGCAAGACTCTCAAGGTTTTCTCCAGCTTTGGGCGGGAGGGTTAGAAATTGAGGGCGCATTGATGAGCTTGGTTGGGCCGTTTTGTTCGGTGGGGTTGTCATTAGCCCAGTTCCTTGATGTGCTGTGGCTGTGATTCGGATGCCTTACTTATTTTCCTTGCTCGTACATCACGTCCGGATACACGTGGCGGGGCCTGCCTCTACCAAATTTAATTTGTAGCGGCATTTCGAACAATTATGACCTCGTCGGTCACAGAAATATCAGCTGAGTCGCACTCTGTGAACTATGCAGGTTTGAGTGGACCGCGTCTGAGTTGACGTTGATGATTGGGGATCGTCATATAGTTTTTCATAGGGTCCACTTAGATTAGATGGTTGCCGACCGCTTTTTACGGCCCCATAGTTTTAAATTTTGGGTTTTGGTTACACGACAATCCCTAATATCGTACCCATATTGCCAGCAACCCACGCAGAAAGGATTATTTCTGCGTTTGAGACAGTCGTCATAAAGGCGTCCCTTCGTCTTGCAGAACCTGCAAGATATGCATGCTACATGTGGCAGAGGAGAACGAGTGCCATGAAAGTTAGCCGATTTTTTCTGGTTCTCCCCACGGTATGCAATTGGAGGCAATGTAATTTGTATAACCTCGCTTGGATTTGTAGTGTTCCATGGAGGGACACGTGGATAGTTAAAGAGTGTTTGATTTATTGTCGCCCTAGGATACGAATCAGGGGCAGAAGGAGATTTAACAGGTACACTGCTTGATACAGCCAGTGTGATTTGTCGCACAGGGGCAAGTAGATCATAATATCTTATATAGTTTGCCACCTGTGAATACGGAGGAAATTAAACGGGAGCATGAGGAGAGTTGAAATTATTAGTAATATTTGTATTCTGTGCATATGTGACCCATTGCACATTAGCAGAGGAACCGACTCTTGGGCCATTAAATTGAGTATAATTAGTTTGACCGGGGAGAGGCTGGTTGGAGTTCTGCAACTGTAACATTTCCTACTGCGACTTCTCCATTTCGATTAGCTTTTGCGTTAAAACGTGAAACGTATCGTACCCGATGAGCAACAGAAACTGTCGAAGAAAAGAATCTGCAATGACACTCTTTAGAGTAGACTTCACCGTAAACTCTAGTTGGAGCTTGAACCGTGCAACGTTTTTCAGGCTGTACGTTCAATGTGTTCCATCCTGACACTGGGGCGAACATACAGGGCAAAGTCTCTGCTTTCAACCCGACTAAGGCCTGGACGATCCTTATCCCTGTTCAATACAAGTTGACATGCAGTCTCCATGTGACACCCCTGGATAGCTACTTTGGCACCCGCCAAGTAGTGAACAAATGCATACAGCGACATCCTAAGAAAGGTTCGCGCAAGGCTAATAACCTTGCCGGGAAAAACAAATTATTATGGACAATTTAACAAATCTGGGATATGGACGGTATACCGGTGGAGAGACTTTCTAAATAAAGCCTAGATCGGATCCCGGTTGTAGTGCCGATGATGATGATGGTTTTCAAACTGGGCAAAGCATTAGCTCCGTAAATTTTTATCCGATTGAAATTTTAACGGTAACTTTAAAACAATGTGGTCGAGCGAACGTCGTAGTTTTTGATAAATTAATTTTTATAGACTTTATATGCGATTTTCGGTTCAAATTAACGGCATTTTTTAAATTAACTATTCCAAAAAATCCTTCGATGTCCACTAGATTTTGGACTATATTTTAAGAAACTTTTTTGTTTTTTGTTCCATATTAAAAATTATAACCCGTAGCGACGCGTCCGATATTTTTTTTCCAGCTGGCACAGTTCCGGCCCAAGTTCATCAGGCACAAACAACGGAGGATTTGTGGGGGTTCTCTATACTACATGGAGAACCAACCCACTGTTTCCGCCTTATTTCGACCACTAACGGCGTGTCACATCATTCCCCAATTCCTTCTACCAACATAATTCACCTGTAAATCACGTTTCAAAAACGGACGCAGAGCTGAATTCATTATCCTATGCGGGTAATGCATAATTGCTCTCAGCTACCTTTTTGGCATACGGCAACTCCATTCCTCTAACCCATGAGATTTCCACCGGAAATTCCAATTCATGTTGGTTAGCAACAACCAAGTCGAATCAAACGACTTGGGTAATTACCGCATTCCTTAGCGTTTTTCCCACCGTAATATTTGCCTAGCCGATGTAGCGTTCTATCGACTTTCCCCAGACACTCTATTCGCTGGGGATCAATGATCTCTTCTTACATGTGAATAGCGCAAACTACAATTTCCTCTCGTTCACAATTCTGTCTTTCCATAGTTCAATGCACTCTGAGATCACCACATCACCGCACTAGGTCAGTGGATCATTCTCAGACACTGCATTAATACACACACACTAAGCCAGATCAACCCTGGGCTATTGTGGTTTGCTTTTGATTTCTTCATCCTTTCTACGCCCATCGATGTCGAATGAATATGCAATTACTTATCCACATCGACGAGCGTGGAGACTTAAGGCATGCACGAGCGAGCACGATTACCATTGGCCGATCGTTGTACAGAAGCAGAAATCTCAATTTCCATCCCTAATTCGAGTCAGTCAGTTACCATCCATCATTGGAGGAAGTCAAGTCTCAACCGCCGTGCTGTCGGGTTGTTAAATTACAAAGTAAAGTCAGCCAATTACAAACACTCGTGGAGAAAAGTCGCCAATCATTAATCATACGGTCGAATCGTTGAAGGATAAATAAAAAACTAAATTACCTCGTGCGCGAAGTACAAATAAATGTGTCAACTTACGTGTACCATTTTAAAAGTGTAAATTCTAATCAAAAAAAAAATTATCATTCAGAACAATAAAAACTAAATTACAACTAAACCAAGTGCCTTTCATTTCTTTCTTTCCTGTGAATTCGGCGAAGTGTGTTCGGCAGAACAAGTGACGGGGATTAAAGTGAATCTGCGCCCATGTTTGGCATCATAACTTTCATCCCCATAGATTCAGCGGTCTCCATAAAAAGAACCTTAGCACTCAACGCCTGCATTATCGAAAACAATGATAGTCAGACTGTTCTTTTGGCTACAGCTCTTGTGAAGGTCTACACAACCGCGGGATAGCCTTTGATGCTGCGAGCTTTCCTAGACACTGGATCGGAAGCATCTTTCATATCTGAGTCGACATCTCGGGTTTTGAAGCTCAAGACGAGGAGAGACCACGTGGCCGTCTACGGCATCGGAGAGACAAAGATGAGTACATCAAGGCATAAGGTGTCATTCACCATCCACTCTAAGATAAACGAAACCTTCGGATTGCAAGTTCAAGCCTTTGTTTTACCCAAACTCACCGCGATATTTCCCATGCAGAATATCCAATGCGTTAATTGGGGCCATCTGAAAGGTATGGAGCTGGCTGATTCGACTTCTTACACGCCAGGCTAAATTGACATCCTTCTTGGGAGCGATGTTTACTCGGCGCTACTTTTGGACGGAATGATCCAGGGAGCGCCCGGCACCCTCATGGCACAATGAACCGAACTAGGATGGGTGCTCTCTGGTGGCATCGTAGATAACCAATCATCGGCAACATCCTTTTGCGTACGGACGAAGGTTTCTAAGCTAGACTCTCGGTTGAGAAGATTCGGGGAAATAGAAGATGAAGAACAAGAAAAGATGCCCCCACCTTTCAGTAAATCACATCAGCGCCACCAGTTAAGGAAGGAATGCACCCAGTGTTGGGATTATTTCATCCAGGGGCGCAATTGTCAACGAAGGCTCCTACTGGTCAACAGATTATGCTTCCTACTAATAACCCAAGTACGCAGCCTCTCTTTCCCAATCAAACATCAGTTTTAGATAGACAGGATATGCCGCAAGGTGTTCAACTTATGTTACAACCACGACACCATCAGAGTCTAAACAACAATGCAGTTGCTGGTGGGCATCCTGCGCTGTCACAGCACATGCAACAGCAAGTACATTTTAATGAAGATAATGTTACTCCACAAACAATGACTGCACCTCATGGTCATAGTCCGAGTTCATCAAATAAGAATGGCGTTCAACGACTTCGACGGCGGATATACGATTCGTTGATGGCAACTACAGTTCAAATTCTAAAGTATCCAATAATACTGGTGGATCAATTTTCACGAACCAGTATCAAGGGAATAATACAAATAATTCTAGTCTTATGGGAAATGCAGCAAATTCTATCAATTCAAGAAAAATATCGGCTTCGTCTGGTCCTCAAAGCCAGCAAGGTTATTCCTATGGTGGTCATCATAGTAATAACCGAAATGATCATTTTCAACACCATCACTCGACCAGTGCATCGAATACTCCTTCAGGCAATGCTGCCAACATGAATTTCAGTTCCCATCGAGAAAATCGCCAAAGCCCAGGCAGTGGGACACGTCCCCAACTGCAACGGCATCAGCGACAGCAATCACTTCGGATGCTAAACGCAAACGGCGCTATGCAGTTGGCGACTACTCCAACATTTATAATTTCAACACAGGCCAACTTTATTCAGCAGATCGTGAACTTACAAACTATCTAGGCCAACACTACACAACCGGCTATACCCCAACTAAGTGGACTTCATGCTGAATCAGCGGCCTCATCTAGTGCACCTCGATCTCAGCGATCAATAAACGGTCTTCAACTTAACGACAACCACATCGCTCAAATACAAATGCCAAATGGTCTCAATGGACCGGTCATTCCACAACTGCCCACGTAGTTGCAACAGATCTTAACCGAATTTAATCAAATCAACCAGAATATTAATCTCAACCAATCGAAGAGCACAAATATTCACCAAATCGTTCCCGCGGCTGATGCGGCAGATATCGCCTTTCAGGCACCTCCTTCACAACATGTCGGAGATTTACAAATGTCGACAACTGCAGTTGGTATGCCAGCCCAGAACATCCAATTGTCTGGCATGGTCTCGCCATCAGTCTCTCTTCAACCCCAAACGGTTCAGTCAGTTACCCCTGAACCGGCTAGAATTTCTACGTCAGTTAGTCTGGGAAATGTGATGTCAAGAACAAAACACATCAGCAATGTTCCATCAGCGGATGTGTCTCACAATTACAAACAAAGACGCACGAGATCGCCATACACGAGATTAGATTGCCGAAACATCAACCGCGTAAAAGTAAGGACAAACAAATCCTCCTCCTGTGGTTGTATCAACGAATTCTTTCATCTTAACGATGCCCTCAATGACAATGACGACGACATCGCCTCAAACTACGTATTCCAATTCTGTTAGTGATTCAAGTGCCATCAATTTGACACCAAGACCTGCTAATCAGGAAACACTTTCATCATCAATGACACGTACAAAACTTGATTTCGGAAATATGATGGTGCTTGGTGACATTTTGGAAGATTATGACGATTTTATGGCTTGTGATGAGCAGAGGCAGCATGCACAATCGCTGCAACAAGACGAATACACCAGCCGGATTCCGGTCCGAAACATCGACATCCCTTTCCCACTGTCTATTCCCATTACATCTAATCAACAAACGGTAGTGAATTTCCTAAGTCGCAATCAGACATGCGGTTACAATCCGAAAGCGTGATTGATGTGAACAGCATGGAGTCAAGGCAAGGGAGTCTGTGGGAGTTCTCTATACCACATGGAGAACCAACCCACAATCCTAACCAACCTTGACCGCTGACAGCGCGTCACTTTAACCCAACTCCTCATGCAAAATCCGCAATAGCATACATTCCAAACCTTGCAATAAACACACTCCAAAACCCGGAAGAGAAACAATTCAACAGAACATATTCTAAATCATCCCCGCATACATTTTCCCAAAATTGCTTCGGTCAATTCTTTACTTAATTCATATTCCCTCCTTGCGACCAAGCAATCTTAATTTCCCCGGAAATTCATAAGTTGTAATAAAATGCATATTCCAACCTACAACGAAATACCAATCATCTCCCTCAATTACATCACCCCACATACATTTTCCCAAAATTGTTTCGGTCAATTCTCTACTTAAGTTTTATTCTTTCCTTGCGACCAAGCAATCTTAATTTCCCCGAAATTCATATGCTGTAATAACACGCATATTCAAACCTACAACGAACATTAACTATCACCACCAACTATACCGCGCCGCATACATTTCCCCGAAATTACTTCGGTTAATATCTTATCTAAACGATATTCCGTGCTTGCACCCAAGCAGTTCCAATTTCCCCCGGAAACCATTTCGGTTCATTTCTTGCTTAAATCATACTTCTCGTCTGCGACCAAGCGACAGCTAATTTTCCACGAAACAATCACAACGATCAAAACCCTTGATCATACTTGGCCTTATCAATTTCCCGGTATACACAACCAACGAACCCAACTCAGCTTATATGGCGAGGATTTGCTGGAACTAAATTCTTATGCAGGCATGGCAACTCTTCCCGAAATCCTTAGTAAGTGGCAGCGAGTTTATTTTAGCTATGAATCCACTACCACGCCGCGATGAACTTTTCCTTTCGTTAGTCAGTCGAGATCCAACCACCGCTGCGTGCACACACGCCAGAATCGGTTCACCCATATAGTCGCTACCCATCCGAGTCGCTACAAAGTCGAAGTTCACCAACCGCCACCGGGGCCGGACACATATCGAGGAGTCGCCTTTTATCGAGCCCGGGGTGTCGTGCTGAGCCGCTGAATTCGATTTTGCCCCCTGTTTTGTTTTGCGTTAAGTTAAAAATTGATTTTCGGGCCAAACAAAGTCGAACAAAAGCAATGTTATTCGTAGCAAGTCCCCAAGCGTGGGCGACCTAACTTTAAATGAGATCCTATTGTGTGTATCGCTTTGTAAACATAGTTCAACAATAAAAATAAAAAAATAAAACACTTGACAATAAAACTTTCCAGTGAGTTTTCATTTATGCTCGGTCTCTTTTGGTGAATATATACCTATAACCCCACAGGTCTTATAAAGATCGATCAAATGATGCGGACCAATCATATACTAATTAAATTCCAAAACTCCCCACGGAAGTACAACTCCTACAATAGTTGACAGCACCAAAGGAATGGGCGTCTATTGATGCATCGCGCCACCCCGGAAAGATGCTGTAGTACAGCAACATAAGCAAAACATTAGGCAGACCAGATTTGGGGAAAACACATTTGGTACCAAGCGCCTAAGATTATGCAGTGAATAGAAAACCGCCACTGGCAAGGTTGCAGTCGAAACTTTGCCATACCGCTGGATAGAATTCGAGGTGTGCTCTCAGGCAACGAAAAAGGTAATGAAGTGGTTTCTCAGTTGGAACCGTTGCCAACTGAATGATTTGGTCTTCAACGTCTTGGAGGGAAACCGATCCCTCGCCAATGACCTCGGCCGCTATTCAACTAGAAAACGGAAAGAACCAGTTTTGTTTTAAACAGTGATCAAAAGAGATTATAATTGTGTGCTGTTAAAATTTGAACTATTTTTACTGCTCTAAATAATAATATGTTAATAAAACACAGTGAATTAACTACTACTAAAAATTCTTTTGTAACAAGGTGTTAATCAAATACAGCGAATTAACGTCTTCTTAAAACCCTTTGTAACGAGGTAATAATAAAAATACAATAAACTAATCACAAGTAAAATTTGCTTTTCTTTTCGGCCGCGTACCGAGCGAGAAATCACTAGGCCTCTTGAGGTTGTTGCTCCATATGGCGAAACGGCTGCATGCAAAAGTCACATGTTCAACATTCTTCTCTCACCATTCGAATTGTGGAGAGAGAGGTGAACTGTCATGTCCAAAACGATTTAGGTATTTTCGATAACCGCTGTGCCCTGATAAGAACTGCACCAGGTGGTAATTGCAGTTTACATCTGAGTGCCTTATCCGTACCTCTACGGATGGGATCTAAGCTTAATCTAAACTTAAGCTCGTCTGCCATATGGTGAAAGAAGCTCTCCTTCTTCTAACAACAATTTATATATATATATATATATATATATATATATATATATATATATATATATATATATATATATATATATATAAATTGTTGTATGCGCCTTCACCGCCGTGCTTCCTCGTTACGATGGGGGAAGAGCGTGGGCCATTTTATGTATGCATTAAAAACAAAACACTTTTTATTTAAATTTCTTTTATTAGTTTTGGAACACAAACTCTCGTTCTTTCGTATAAAAAAAAAACAAACTGTCTCTATTTTATTTCAGAAAACAAACTCTTTAAATTTTGACAAAGAAAACCCTTTCTATCTTTCGCGGCGTTCAACCTTTCGATCCCCGAGTGTGAAATTCGACTGTATTCGCCCTCGAGGATCTTTCTTCTTTAGTGCTTCTAACAAGACTGATTTCTCCCACTCCGAGGCTACTGCTCGTAGTCAGTGCAAGGAAAAAAACAAATTCTCTGGGATTTTCTTTTGTTAAATGTTTGTTGTAAGTCGAGCCTGGAAAAAAGGTCGTATTTTTCTTTTGGTAGCTGAAAGCCGAAAAATATGAGCGTCGTTTGGCCAATCACAATCGAGCAGCTGCTCCGGTCGGTCGATTTTGGTTTTTGACTTGTGATGCAAGGGTATGTTATTTATACTCGTAGAAGCTGCCGTCTGCTCGCTTTTGGTTTTTGGCTTGTGGTGCAAGGGTTTATTATTCTTAGCAGCTGCTGGTTGCTCGATTTGATTTCAGAATCGTCACTTTGAGCATTTGCTATTTTTGCTTGGTGACGATTCTGGAATCTTTATATTTGACAACCGCTATTGCAGCTGCTATGTAGATTTGATGACGATTTTGGAATCGTCATATTAAGGTTGTGGGATGATGGATGGGATATGTGTAATGTATGAGGAAAGGGGATGATGGATAGGATATGTATATTGGAGTTGTGGGATGATGGTAGGGCTTCGGGAGCACTACAACATTAATATTGATGTAACAGGATTATTCTCTTACTATACTCAGGTTCATCGGTGTTTGGCAATATTCCGTATAGGGTTGCTTGTACGCCTGCGGTTTTTTTACTCGCATACTCTTCGGTAGACTTAAATTTTAGTCGGTTGTCGAGCATAACTTCCAAGTACTAAACAACTTCCTTGAATCGCATGGTCTGATTTCCGGTCTGGAAGTTAGCATATTCAACGTTTGGGGCTTTTCTTTTATAAATTCGAAGCATATCATCAGCAATGATATCTATGCGGAGTAATCCATCTATGACAACCTCAGCTTCGTCGAAAATCGCCCTAAAGTATATACTCCTTAATCCGAAAAGCCTGCAAGTTGCTCTCATCATTTACTTCAGTCGTTTTGTTTGTAGAGCTTCTGTCCAAACTGGCACGGCAGACGTTGATATTGATATAACAGGATTATTCTCCCAGGTTTGTCAGTGTTTGGCAATATTCCGCATAGGGTTGCTTGTACGCCTGCGGTTTTTTTACTTGCATACTCTACGCTATAGTTAAATTTTAGTCGGTTGTCGAGCATAACTTCCAAGTACTAAACAACTTTCTTTGATCATATGGTCTGAATTCCGATCTAAAAGTTAGCATATTCCACACGCTTTCGACTAGTTATTAGGACTGACTTCGTGGTACGTTAGTTATAATCTGGCCAATTGTAGTTGTGGGGAAGAAGTATTCTGCGTCGGCGTACGGCGCTGATTCACTTCACAACCCCATCATTCACTAGAGACTTCATCGGTGCCGCTGTGGCGATTCCGCCAGATCCCACGGCTCGCCTTCTTGAAAAAACCCCCATAACCATAACCCGGGTCTGCACCAGCTTTCGCTAATGCAATTCGCATTAGCATCTTAGATGCTTCACGCATCAAACAGACCCAATTATTATAACCCTAAAATCCCTATAAAGAAAACTTACCTTCATGCATCCCTTCGCATACAAATTTGCATATAAGATTTCTTTGTTTTCCTATTTGGTATTCTGAACCAATTCGGCACCAGACAAATTCCTGTAAACAAAATAATTCGGATTGCAATCAATGTAACCGTCATGACAGGGACCATAAATATCGCGCCGTCTATTTTCCCAGCCGCGTCATATACCATACATACACATTGCCTGGCAACCTTTTTTGTTTGTCTTACCAACAAACAACCCAAGCAGCTGCATATAATTAGCGCAATAGACGCTGAAACCAAATTCTCCAGCATTTTCTAATGCAAATATGAACCCGGTTTCTATTGCAGCCAGAGATGCCATAAACATCCATATTGCTTTTAGCACCTTTTTCTCCTAACGTCGAAAATAGCGACGAGGCATCGTATAAACATGACCCTCATTAAAGAGCGAACCATTTGGTCGCCTTTTCTTTTGTCCTTGCCTGTTTCGCTGTTCCACTGCACGTGTGAATAGCATTGATCTCAACGATCCCACACATACCACCATGACCTGTATTACAAGATCTGGTTTCCTATACCACCAAGAGAGACTTTACGTTTCCCTGGTGGTAGGTAAAAAACGATATCCTTATTGGTGAGGATATCGTTTGAGTCGAATTCCATCCTTCGACCGGACCAGGTCGTGTCTCCTATCGCTTCCCTGGTGCGCACAGGGAAGCGATAATCAGCGATAATCGTGTGAGTCGAGAGTCGCGTGCGGGTAACCACAAAATGTATTCGGTGTTTCACTTTTCAAATATTATTTAAACAACACCATTAAAGTTATATCAAATCGTTTTTTTTTTTTGTATTTGTGTCACCGTCAACGAACAGTGTAACATTAAAATAAATTAAAAGAAAATGTAGTTACCACAGTGCGTTAGTTTCTTGTTGTTGTTCGTCGGTATTTTTGGCGTTCGGTTGGTTGGTTGCGAACAAACGTGGCGGCGTTTCGTTCCTTTGCTTCGGCGGAATTGTTTAGTGCTCGTCGGTGGAACAATACATGATGGAGGAGGAAGTAGAACGGAGTACCCATGCAGGTACATTACTTCCTCCCCACAGTGGTGACTCCGAGTTGGAACAATCGCGCCTTCCGGAAAATAAACAGTCGACGAAAACAGTGCGCGTTTATTGTGAAGCACGAACTTGCGTTTCTTGATGTTTTTCGTTCTAGTGACAACCGAGAGCAATTGTGGCGGCAGTTGCCGAAAAATAATCAATGGGCAAAACATCGCCCCAACGCCAGCCTTCCTTCCAGCACCAGCAACCAACACGCACCAGCACCAGTCACCGCAGCAACAACGCCAGGAATTTAAGTTAAGTAACCTTTCTTTTTTTTTTTCTTTTCGTTATATTTCCAGATTAAAAATAATTTTTGTAAACCCCTTCTGGGTATCAAGCAACACACATACATTATGGTTATATGGTTTATTAAAATAAGCATTTCAGTTTTGTGAACGCATTTAATTTGGGAAATTGTCCAAATAATATTACTCCTTATATACATATATATACATAATTAAACAAAACCATTGGTATGCATAGATTATCTGCGGCTGACCGCACGAATTATTCTCATAGCTAACGCAAGCTGAGTGATCGAATAAAGTTTCTGGACCTTTTCCATCCTGTACATCAAAAGTGATTTAAAGTTGTTAAATTGAAAATTTATGTTCAAAAAGAATAAACTAATGGCAATTACAATACCTTTTTTTCTTTTCCCTTTCTTGCCAAATTACGTTTAACGAATTTTTTCGAAAAAGTGTTAAATCTTATAAAACATTGCCAAATTTGTAAGAAAAATTTAAAGTGACATATTTCAAATTAATAGCTCAGTGAGAATTCCCCTTTTTCCGAACAAGAACAAGTAATATTTAATACTTATAATAATTCATTCGTAATAACAATAACAGTTTTCGTTGTCATTATTTATTATTGGCTATTATTATTATCAATATATATCAATTAATAAAAACAACTTTACAATACCAAAATAAAATCGAATGTAAAAATAATACAAAGACTTAAAAATTAACTTTCAAGGATTACCTTAATATTCCATTAGTTACCATCATCACTATCACTATAACTAAAAAATGAAATAGAAAGAAAATAAGAGACGAAAGAACTATTTTCTGAAATATACGTATAAGCATTTTTAATACGCTTAGCAAATAAAAAACACGTCAAGCAACAATCAATAATAAGAAAAAACAATGTATCATTATAAAACATTTTGCTAATTAAAAATTACAAACAACGAAAATGCGAAAGAATCGTTGACCCAAGTAAACAAATCTAAACCCCTGAAACATATTTAACTGTTTTGGTTTCATATAAGAAAATCTAGAAACTATGATAAAATCTAAATTATACACACAAACTTAAATGACAAAGCAAATTTTGAGGACTTCGTGTCGATTTTTTTTCTCTTTTTAGTTTTTTTTCTTGCCAATACAGATAAATCTTACGATGGACTAGATTGTTTATTTTATTGTAGGTGAAGCGAAAAGTGTCCTCTATTATAACGCGATGCATAATTTATACATCTAAGCAATGAATTGCTTCCTCGCTTGCCTCTACATCATGATTTTCGCCACAATTGTATTAAAAAGGGTTGCTGCCAAATTTTATAGAGTATACAAATAATTTTGACGATAAATATTTTAAATAATAAATATTGTAAGCCCCTTCAGGGTATTAAGTAGCGCACAACCCTTCCCAGCACATACACGACTTCGCTCACCCCTATTTAAACCTTTCCAACGCTACTCGACTCCACACGACTCTGCTTACTACTCCTCTCGACTCCATTCATTCCTCCACAACCAACTCCTCTTTTGACAGCTCGTCTTTTACATCGGGACACAATGCCCCTTAAGTACTCGACCCCACCCAACCTGACTTGACCCCACATCGGCTCAATTGAACTTCTTTAACCGGCTCCTCATCACACCCTTCGGACTCTTCGAGTTCAAAGTGATGACCTTTGGCCTTCTTTAAATACTGGCAAAACTCGCCTCTATCCACCCTTTTAAGACCCCTTTTTCAAATATTGGCGCACACTCTCGCCACTGCTCAACACCCATTTTTTTGCAAACCGGCCCCTTAGCTAACAACAGCTACTACGCGTAGCATATACCCTATAGGACGCCCGGTTTTGCCTCGCGTGAAACACCTCACCCTTTTCTGTCTCTTTTCTGAAGGTTGGCGCTCACGCTCACCAACCATGGCCTTCACGCAACCCCAAGCAACCCTTCTCGACTCTGCGTGACCTCTAACAACTTTTTCTGCCTCTGTCCAAATATTGGCGTCCATGCACGCCAAAGACAGTTATCACGCGACACCGTTCATCAATGCTCGACCTTCTACCCGATTTCAGCAAGCCAGCTTCCCTCGTTACCACAGCTACTACGCGTAGCATCTATCAGGGCACCTGGTTTTGCCCCTTTATTTAAATTTCAGGACATTCGTCCTTAGATCTCCTACGTCTCCCAAATGTCTCAGCAACACCGGCCCACAAATCAAACCGATACCATCGGGCTGAGACAACATACCTGTTTCCCCAATCCTTTAGCCTTCATGGCTCCCCTTTAGCGGCAACTAAAGGCTATACACGCCCCTCTACGCCGCCTCAAATACCTAGGTGCATAATACTTCGGAGAGTGCAGCAGTTACTCTAGGCCGCCTTGTGGTTAGACACAACCAACCATACCCCAGGAGCCCCGTAATCTAAGTCGCCCAACTTAACGAGCGCGATTGGCCGGCCCTCCCAACAAAGCGCCGCTTGGTCGAGGTCGCGGTCGCCGTTTATCAAGCTCCGGGGTCGACACCGGAGCCGATATATCGGACCTCCCTCGATCGGTAAGCCGCGCAACTGGAGCGCCCGCCCCCTTTTACCAGTCACAGCGGCAAACAATTTGCCATACAAACGTATGGACAAAAGACACCCGCTCTGGACTTGGTCCCTTTCCATTCCGCACACGGCAACCCGTCACTGCGGATGGGAATTACCCTGGGATAAGTTCCCCTCCATCTCACACACACTATTTCGTCACTGCGGATGTGAGCGGATTTCCGATAGGTTCCGACCTATTCGGGCGATAAGCCTGTTGGTCCACGAGACCCATAACAGGCCGATGGACCACGCCGCACACATTTGCGCTTGATGGCATCAAGCGGTAACAACTGTGTCCATCTTATCGATAAAGGCCCAAACAATAACCAGGAACTGGTCACCACGACAGTCCCGTAACATTACCACAGCGCATTCCGAAGCAACCTCCCTATCATCACAGCACCCACCATCGAGCATTCCCTCTCCCCTACCTTTTTTTTCGTGACTACGTCACTGGGAGGGGAGTACTGTGGCGATTCCGCCAGATCCCACGGCTCGCCTTCCTGAAAAAACCCCCATAACCATAACCCGGGTCTGCACCAGCTTTCGCTAATGCAATTCGCATTAGCATCTTAGATGCTTCACGCATCAAACAGACCCAATTATTATAACCCTAAAATCCCTATAAAGAAAACTTACCTTCATGCATCCCTTCGCATAGAATTTTTCATAAGATTTCTTTGTTTTCCTATTTGGTATTCTGAACCAATTCGGCACCAGACAAATTCCTGTAAACAAAATAATTCGGATTGCAATCAATGTAACCGTCATGACAGGGACCATAAATATCGCGCCGTCTATTTTCCCAGCCGCGTCATATACCATACATACACATTGCCTGGCAACCTTTTTTGTTTGTCTTACCAACAAACAACCCAAGCAGCTGCATATAATTAGCGCAATAGACGCTGAAACCAAATTCTCCAGCATTTTCTAATGCAAATATGAACCCGGTTTCTATTGCAGCCAGAGATGCCATAAACATCCATATTGCTTTTAGCACCTTTTTCTCCTAACGTCGAAAATAGCGACGAGGCATCGTATAAACATGACCCTCATTAAAGAGCGAACCATTTGGTCGCCTTTTCTTTTGTCCTTGCCTGTTTCGCTGTTCCACTGCACGTGTGAATAGCATTGATCTCAACGATCCCACACATACCACCATGACCTGTATTACAAGATCTGGTTTCCTATACCACCAAGAGAGACTTTACGTTTCCCTGGTGGTAGGTAAAAAACGATATCCTTATTGGTGAGGATATCGTTAGAGTCGAATTCCATCCTTCGACCGGACCAGGTCGTGTCTCCTATCGCTTCCCTGGTGCGCACAGGGAAGCGATAATCAGCGATAATCGTGTGAGTCGAGATTCGCGTGCGAGTAACCACAAAATGTATTCGGTGTTTCACTTTTCAAATATTATTTAAACAACACCATTAAAGTTATATCAAATCGTTTTTTTTTTTGTGTATTTGTGTCACCGTCAACGAACAGTGTAACATTAAAATAAAATAAAAGAAAATGTAGTTACCACAGTGCGTTAGTTTCTTGTTGTTGTTCGTCGGTATTTTTGGCGTTCGGTTGGTTGGTTGCGAACAAACGTGGCGGCGTTTCGTTCCTTTGCTTCGGCGGAATTGTTTAGTGCTCGTCGGTGGAACAATACATGATGGAGGAGGAAGTAGAACGGAGTACCCATGCAGGTACATTACTTCCTCCCCACACCGCCATTAGCCGATCACCAAGGATTAAGTCCACGCACCGACCACCGCGGCAAAATGTTCACAGACAATTAATCACAAAGACAACGAGGAAAAATTTAAACACAGCGTATTGTTTTGTTGCACATGTAACTTGTTTTATTGCTTTTTGTAGTTTACATGAAACATCTTAATGTTGTAAAATTTTTGACTATGATCACGACTTCACTTAAATGCAGTGGCTTTACACGTTACGACTAAGCTGATAATACAACAAACACTCAACAAATAGGTTTTAATTACGCGACGCTGGGATGTATGCGTCCCCGCGGCGTCACGGGGAGCAGGAGAAGAAGACGGACTGTCCGACCGGCTCGGTCGGGTGAGGAAAAACGACTCAGCGATATCAATTCGCTGGCTAAGGAAATTCGGCCAATGAAACTGGCTCTCTTAATTTAAGGATGCATTTTCCATCCCAAGAGAAACGTGAAGTCTCTCTTTGGGGGTAGGTAACCTGATCTCATAGAGAAGATCCAAGTGGTACACATGTATGTGTGAACACTGCTTCTTTCATGGGACAAAGCCATGATAACGAATCTGAAAACAAAGAAAAGGGAATAATGTGCATCAATGAGATGCGAGTTCGGCTAAGTAAACAAGCCGAATCTCATCGGGTGTTAATTGGGTTTCTGTTTGTTCACGCCGCTTGGTCTTGAGAAGCAGATCCAGAAATATGTAGGACAAAGAGATCGTATAGATCATTAAGTAAGTATACAATTCCTGTTTGCATTTGCCGATGCTGTAGGATTTAATTTATGCCTTACGACGCAAGATGCGTATATATGCTTTTGTCCCTTGGGCATAGGTCGCCAGCCATGGTGAGGCTGGGAATAGGCGACGTAATGTTTATAATCCCTGTTTTGATGGTTACATTGTATGTAAACCAAATTGTTTCATTTTCAGGAATTCGACTAGGGAAAAGGCGTATGTAAAATAGGGATTTGCCTGGCAACCGAAGGTGCCAAATTGAGCTTGGGATTTATGAAGTTTGGAACCGAGTTCTTATAGGGAATTTTGAAATCGAATAAATGAATGAAGGTAAGAATTCTCTTCCAGGAGCTTTTAGCTAAATACATTTGGTAAATTTGTTGCGTGAAGCATTTACAGATGCTAATGCGATTGAATTAGCAGAAACTTATGAAAGCTGAGTTGTAGTTATAGGGGTTCTTCGGGTAAGTAGACAGTGGGGTTTGGCGTAACCGCCACATTGTCACTCTTTAATTACTCGAGTTGCTTCGTTAATGGCAGCTTGCACCGCGTTCATATGCTTAGCAATTTTTTCAACCGCGATTTCGTGATCCCATGCGAATACAAATATTTCGACTCCTTGTGGTAGCTTTGTTTGTAAGACCCCGTCGTACATAACCCTTGGAGAACTCCTGCTTGATTTTATACATTCATCCGTATTATACATCAACTCCCTGTAGGTGAAGTAGCATATGACGATTAGGTGGTAGTATTGTGTTTAGTAGGGGTTTGTTGGATAATCCACGAGTCTTCTTCTTCTGTGGTAGGCGATTTTGGGTATCCTATACCGCTGACCAAAATTTTGTTATGGTTGGGGATTGTTGGATAATCCCACCAGTCTTCTTCTTCTGTGGTAGTGGATTTTGGGTAATTTTGCCACCAAAATTTTTGTTGTGTTTAGTAAGGGTTTGTTTCAGGAAGCGTGTCTCCTGGTCTGTAAAAGGACAAGGCGATCTCTTAAAATAGACCGCTCCTGAAAACCTGTCCTACAAAGGGGTCGCTACCATGCTTCCTCTGATCCAGAAGGAAGAGCAACGTCCTTGATTTGGCCTCAGTCTTCGTCTCCGCTGGTTTCCACGGGGGCCAGGTGATACTCCAGATCTTCAAAAATATTCTCTTTGTGGGAGTACCAATGCTCTACTCACCAGAAAATGAAAACAAGGCTCGTTTTTCCTTTTAGTATTTACATTTTATTTATTTCTGTTCAAATTTAATATCCGCCCTTCTCGAGGAAATTTTCCTTCAGGGACAACGGACGATATTCAACTGCTGCCCCGAGATCACGTAACTATTCCTTTATATAGGATAATAAATCGAAAATTGTATCCCAAAGATACACATTTTCGTACAACAATCTCGATATTTCGGGTGAGATGTTGTTTTTACTTTAGATAAGAATTCAATTTCTTGAATTCTTATGAAACTATTGCGCAGATGTGGGAATGTATCTGCTTTTGAGTTTTTGTTTGTTTTCCTCAATGGAAAATTTTCGGATAAAGATAACGATCTCTGAATTTTGGATTTGGGTGATGCTGTGGAGCAAATGTAGAACAGTAAACGAATATTAGATTCGTTTATTGTAACTTTTAATTTTAATTTGGATTTTGGGGTTAATAATGCCGTGGGGGCAAATGTTAGGCAATAAACGAATGTTTGATTCGTTTATTGCGAATTTTGAATCATATTTGGGTTATTGTGGGTTTTGATAGGATTATACGTCTTAGAGTATTATAGCTAGGATTTGGATGTAGGCATGCGGGAAAAAGGTCGTAGGGCTTTTTGGAGCACTACAGTAGAGCGGAGGCTCCATTCAACTGATATCTCTTTTGATGGACAACCAGTTAGAGGAGTTAAAGGAGTTGTTGATATCCAATGATCCCACGGCACAGTATTTCTTTGTTCCTCATTTCCATCTTTAAATTTTTACCGCTTCGGTTGCCATATCGACCAGTATTTTGATGGCATCGACGGTCTCTCGTAGCGTCCTGAAGCCATATTAGTGACTCGACAGCGCTCCGTTATTTTCGGCTATGGTGAGCAATCTATAGTATATAATCTTCTCCAGTATTTTCCCCATTGTATCCAGGCGGCATATCGGGCGGTAGGATGATGGACTGCCTGACGGTTTATTTCTTCCAATCTCCCAGTAGAACTAAGTACTGAACCCTCCATACCTCAGGATGTATTCTTACTACCTAACACTATTTTGTTGTTTGTTGAACCATTATTTATACCTTTACATTTTATATTACTTATATGGAATTAAATTAATTTTTTGTTTTTAATAAGTTTTCGGAACCCCCTCTTTTGTTCTGACTGTGTGTATCACATAACAAGGTTTCACACAACACCGCATTTTCTAAGAACCCATATACCGTGTTATAGGAGGGCTACCTGTATATGTATAATAGGTTTCGAAAATTGAACGAAGACATTAAAACGTTAAACGAAGACATTACTCTAGCAAGATGTCCTCGATTCAGTCTGATTATAAAGTTATTTCAACTGATACGTTGGATCAATCATATATATCGGGTTTTCCAATAGGGACTTGACAACTTTGAATTTAATTTGTGAACGCACCCTTTCGCGGTGGCCATATGAACGAAGTCGAGTTCCATTCACAAATGTTTTGGTTGTACTTCAAGCCGATAATAAAGTTTTTGAGATATCTCAAATGGTTTGCGTTTTATAAAAAAAAAAAATTTGTTAAGTCCCTATTGGAAAACCCGACAGTTTCATTGGGAGAGTATAGTACATTCGTCGTGTTCTAGATGAGTTTCGTTTGGTTACCATTTCGGTTCGGATAGCATTTATTCGTGGCCTTTTGGCAATAGTAGAGATTGTTCGATAATAATTTTTTCCGAAATATGTAATGTCGATAAAAAAAGCATGATAAAACATTTTGTTGTACATAATTGCGTATTACTGTTGGTTAAACAACTGTGAGTAATGGACGCTCAATTCGATTTGGATGGTTTGGTTAATGAACAGTCTCTTGGTGCATCGAAAATCCTAAATTGATACACTAAAGTCCACCACACTCTCATATAGTAGCACGAAACGCCGTTTGACCCGCGGTATGATTATGCCGTATTTCCTTGATGATATTTTTCCCCAAATAATATGTAACACCAAGAAATAAAAGTGGTGTTTATAAACATTATAAAGATATGAAATATTATGGACGTATTGTGCTTAAGGGATATTTATAAACCCTTTAGCCGCAACAAAGAATGCAAAATCTAGAAGTTCAAATTAAAAGCTACATTGTTTATCAATTCATTCACCACACGCTCATACCTATTATGATTTCGGACGTACAACTGTTGTCTCCTTTTTAATACATGCAGCAGATTTATTTCAAGTAGATCCTTGTACTCGTGGCCTACATTTATTCCATGACCTAAATTATAACAACCCATAAGTACCTGCTTAAATGATGGTTGTTGGGACTTATCAAACGGCTTGATCCATCAACGTTACGTACATATTGTTCATGCTTTCATGGAGATCATTTGAAAATATAGAAATAGTAATTTCTTGCCATCTCGAAGGCGCTAATGGTGGTCTTCGACATAACATCTCATATTTTAGCATTCGGACTCAGTCGTAGTTACCACCCAGAGCATGTCTTATTTCACATACACCAAAGTTCAAGGTGAATGCAACATTATCATCGGCATGCAACTCTAGTGCAATCAACTGCAATTATTCACAATTACAGTAAAACATTCCTTGTTGTCCTTTTCCGTTTTGGTCCAGTTGTTTTGGTCCTTTTTTGTTCTGGTAAAGAAGTTCTTTCGCTTTCTTTTTGAAGTTACTATTTGGCCCCAGTCCAATCAATTACAGTTGCGAGCTCAGCTCACAGCCACACACATAAATAAAGTGGAAAACATTGTAATTCCATGTTTCGACCTTTCGCTCTGCACATAGCCATTGTTTCTAGTACAACCCTTCCGTTGCAAACACGTAATCAACCCCTGGTTTCCGAGTGGAAAATTAGCATAATTCTGCAACGTTATCCCTTATTGCTTGGATGTAGATGGGGTGGTATCCTTTTGGCGGCCAGGTGCACTAAAGGATTCAATACACTGTGAGAAATTGCGAAGGATGACGATGGTGTTGGGGGCGGTTGAATTTGAAAGAGAATAAGAACAAGAAGGCGTATATAGTTGCAAGCTGTTATATCAGGCGAAATAATTTCGTTTGAATGCTTAATATGAGGCAGTTTGATACTAACACCTTCTTACCATCGTACATGGTAGGAAGTGTGGTGCTTTTGCTACTCAGCCTCAGACAGTTTAGGGTGGCAGAGAAAGGTGTATTTTCACTTTGAATTAATCGCCAAATCACGTGCTTAGTGTTAAAGTCAACAGGAGCACACCCTTAGCCGTAGGGTTAGAGAAAATATCAAGATTAGCTTACACACGTAGGATACCAGGGAAACAGGTCTCTCTCCCTATATTCAGATGAATTGTCTATGATAGGGATAATATTCAAGTAGTGTGGATCTATTTTATGACTTAATTGCAGGGATAGTGTTTGGCAAGACCACGAGTGTGGTTGTCGGTAGGAGTACGAGGCTAAATTGAAATTTAAAATATACCTAGCGGGCAAAGTAAATGGATTCTGTTTGAGGCAAAGGTAATTTATGGGTAGTAACTGCGATATATATCAATGCTTGCTATTGAGCTAAAGGAGCCGAGCCCACTAATTTATTAGAAATATTGTTTTAGGTCGTCCATCATATTTGCCGACGAAAATGTATATCTCATTGTTCGTTGGTATAAGCATAGGGTGTAGCTATATTGAGATGTACACCAGGTGAGTAATTTCTTTCAAATTAATTTAGGATTCCCTTAAAACCTCGCATCTTGTTTGAAAAGCCTGGGATCCCTCAATTACGAATATCTATTTCTTCAAATGTAAGTAATAGATATATATATGTATATATATATATATATGTATATATATATATATAACATCTCAATAACTCTGGTCGTTGATTCACCATCAGCAACCTAAAGGAGCATACATAGTCATAACTATTATTACTATTTATTGGCCTGAAAGAACCCGGAAGTTCATGACCTCGTCGACTCGACTCCACCATAGTTCTGTAGCGGTACCGCCAAACCCCACGGTCCACTTACCTGAAAAAACCCCCATAATTGCCATCCAATTTCCTAACTTCACTAATACAATCGCATTAGTACCTGAAAATGCTTCACACATCATATAGATCAAGTCAATGATCTTAAAGTCCCTGTCAAAGAAAATATACCTTTGATTCATGCTCTTCGCATATAATTTCCCGTAAGAATCCTTTCTTTACCTTATCAGGCAGAACCCCCATTATTACGACCCAATCTACATCAGTTTCCGCGAATGCAACAGCATTAGCACCTGTAAATGCTGCACGCATTAAGCTTACCGAATATATTTATTTTCAAGCTTCTGCAAAATAATTCTCACCTGCAAGCATACCTTCGCATGTACAACCCCCTATAAGAGTTCTTTATCTTATCCTAAATTACCTGAAAAGAAAACTCATCAGTTCATATATAATACAACCGCATAATCAGGATACCTTACCCTTGAGTTGGTTTATCCCAACTTCATCATGTGCATCATAAATCACCAGACAAACACATTGGCTGGCGACCTACACTCAAGGGACTAAAACAAATACACACATCTCTTGGCACCAATTAAATCCTACAGCATAAGCAAATGCAAATAGAAATTCAATAGTTGCCCTTACCAGTGATGCCATAAACACCATTTCCTGGTAATCTAGCCAAAACCTATTAATACCATTTCTTCATTGCGCCGCGTCTATTTATTTAGCCGCGACGCACATCTCAAACAAAGATGCAACCAGCATCCGACGAGTTGCGGTTTTGTTTGTTTTACCAGATTCGCATCCCATGAATGCACCTCTTCCTTTCTTTGATTAGATTCCGTCCTATGGTTTTGATCCATAAAAGAACCAGTTTACACACATATATGTGTACTGTGGCGATCTTCCGTATGAGATCTGTTGGTTACCCCAAAGAGAGACTTTACGTCTCTCTTGGAACAGGAAATACATCCTTTATTTAAGAGAGCCAGCTTCACTGACCGAATTCCCTAGTCAGCGAATTTATATCGCCAAGTCCTTTTCCATTGGTCGACGACAATTGTCGTCCGGACTTCCGCTCCCGTTCCGCGGCCGGGGGCGATAAACCTCGGTGTCGAGTGCGTGCTAAGGTGTTAACGTCTTATTTTTAATCGGTTGTGTTGCAGTGCGTGGTGCCTTTAAAGTAAATCGGGAGTTACCATAGTTTCATTAAAATTAAATAATAGAAAAACAATAAAAACAATCACCACCAACAATCCCTTGTGTTTTGCTCTCCTGTGCTGCAGTTTCTTTTCGGTGTTTGACGGAACAGTTTTCGGAACAATTAGTGACAATTGGATGGAGGAGGAAGTGAACCGAGTGTCCGTGTCTGGCACATACTTCCTTCCTACAGTTCCCTGTCCTGTGCGCTCTCCTTCCACGCTTGACCATCCGATCCGATCTTCTCAAGGTTAGACCCAACATTGTCCTCCTATCTCCGTCGCGGCCATCCTGCCGGTCTCTTTTCCGTTGATCTACCGCCAAAAATTCCCATTTTAATCTTCGCGACCTGATTACTCTCACTATTGTAGGCTTGCCGTTTAGCTCCTCCTATTCGTGGTTGTCGAATTTCCTCCATTGTCCTGTCTCCTCGTCATATTTACCTCCAATGATACCCCATAAAAATGTATTCTCGAATACGCGGATTTTTTTTTCCCCGTTTTGTGAGAACCCATGTTTCGCATCCGTATAGAGCAATCGGCATGAGGATGGTTCTATAGACACGGAGCTTTATGTTACATGATAGCAGTTTGGATTTCAACAATTTACTGACTGCGTGCCCACTAACGTTGCCGGAATGCACTCTTTTGTTAATTTCCTTCGACATTTGGTTACTGGCCGTCAGTATTGTTCCCAGATATTTAAATTCTTTAACTTTTTCAAATATCTTGCCTTCATTTATTTCTAGGCCCAGCTCTACTGCCGCTTGCATAAGGCTTTCATTGTTTTAACTTACGGTTTCTAGATTGTCACCTAAAACGGCGATGTCATCCGCGTATGCGAGTACTTGTGTGATCCCGTTAAGGGATGAGCCAGCCATGTTGTCGTCTTGTACGTTTCTGATGACTTACTCGAGCACACGCTCAAAAAGACGTGGTGAGAGGCCATCCCCCTGTTTTAGTCCGTCCCGGATTTGAAATGGTTCTGAGAGGTGCATTTCTATTCTAACTCGCCCTTTATTTTCGTTCATTCAGACAACTCAACTACAATATGGTACACTCTTTGCCTTGCGACTGAGACGTTGGCGTTTTGAAGTTTGAAGTTTGGTGAACCGTATCTCCGTGTTCCCACTTCTTTTCCAACAGTTGCCTTACTATGAACATTTGGTCGCTCGTTGACCGGTTCCAACGGAACCCACACTGGTAGTCTCCCAGTATTTCTTCTGCGTACGGTGTGATTCCCGCCAGTACAAGATTTGTTAGTATTATGTGTGTGGTTGGGAGCAATGATATTCGTCTGTAGTTTCCGGAGTCAGATCTGTCGTCTTTTTTGAAAATGGAGACGACGATTGAGGTTTTCCACTCTTCCGGAGTGATTTCCGTATCCCATATTGTTTTAATCAGTTGGTGGATCTTTCGAACGGTTGCCTCTCGTCCATGCTTCACAAACTCTGCATGTAGACAGTCGACTCTGGAAGCCTTGTTGATTTCTAATCAATTTACCGCGTCTACAACTTCGTTGAAAGAAGGATCTGGGATCTGAGGCTCGGATGTATGTACCTCTGGTGTGTGTGTTCGTGGTTAATGGGTGCGCACATTGAGCAGGTTTTCAAAGTATTGCTTCCATCTTGTCACGATATTGTTTGTTTCTCTCTGTGTCTCGAATTATTCTAATTGAATTTATACCAGCATACATACCTCTGATGTACTTTGCTCTGGCATTTTCTAACTTTTTTCGATCAGAGTCTTCTCCCATTCGCGTTTTTGCGTTTGAAGAGTCTCATTGTCTCTTTCAGAACTGTCGCATATCTTTCTGCGTTGACTTCATCACATCTTTCTAAGTGGATCACTCTGAGGCGTTTACATTCTTCGATCTTCGACCTGCACTCGTGGTCAAACCAACGTTTGGACTTAATTGTTTTCTTAAATGCTAATACCTTTTAGGCTGTTTCTTTGATTATGTCTCTGATCGACGTCCATTTAGTGTCCACACTATAGGCTTCCTCTTCCTCACTGCTCCCATTCTCTAGGATTCTAAATCTATTCGTTAGTTCGTCTTGATATTCAGCCCTTTTGCGTAGGTCTTTTAGTTTTTCAATGTCGAACTTTTTGCTTGTCTCCCGTGACTGCCCATGTGGGTTTGCTGCGAACCGACTTCTAAATTTGCCCATCACTAGAAAGTGATCGGAGTCGCAATCTGCTCCTCTATATGATCTTATGTCAAGGATGTTCGAGTGGTGTCTTTTGGCTATGAGGAGGGGTCTATTTAGTTACGCATCAGGCCGTCGGGTGATATCCATATGTCTTTATGGATTTGCTTGTGCTTGAATATCGTGCTTTTTACTACCAGATCTTTTGACGCTGGGAACGTGATGATTCGAACTACATTATCATTTGAAACATCATGTAGACTTTCTTTACCTATTATTACCTATAGTAGATTGGGAGATATCATCATCATCATCGGTACTACAACCGGGAACCGGTCTTGGCCTTATTTAGCAAGTCCTGAGGCTTGTTAAATTTTCCATGATAATTTGTTTTTCCGGGCAAGGTCATTAGTCTTGCGTCAGAGGCTCCCCGACGGGGAATCGAACCCCGGTCTCCCGTGTGACAGGCGGAGATACTAACCACTATCGAGGAGCTGGTTGGAAGATATATTCCTTTCCAATTTTCGCGTTGAGGTCCCAGAGGAGGATTTTAACATCGAATGATGAGATCCCATCAAATACTTCCTCTAGGGTCTCGTAGAACGTGTCCTTCATTTCTTCGTCCGTAGATTCTGTTGGGGCGTGTATGTTTATAAATACATAATTGTATCATGGGCCCTGTATTTTTAGCACAGACAATCGGTCATTAATAAATTTCACATCTTTTACATGGGGCGTAGTCTTCTTGCTTATGATGAAGTCGGTTCCGAGGTTATGTGTATCAGTACCTCCACACGCCAGTGTAAACCCATTGGTTTCGATTATTTGATGTGGGAGTCGGACTTTCTGAAGCGCGTCGATGTCCATTTTATATTGTTTCGCGTTTTCTACGACGTTCTGTATCGCGCCTGGTTTATATAACGTTCAAACATTTCACGTGCCGACGCGTATATCCCGCTTTTTCCGTGTTTCCCTACGTCTTCTTTTTGCCGAGTCGGTGTTTTCTTGATGATTTGTTCTCTTATGGAACGCCTACGGGTTTTTCGTGAGATTGTTTTTGTATATTGATTATTCACTTTTGTTCCACGAGTTTTGGGGTTTCAAGTAGTCCGCCATATCTTTGATATGATTAGGTCTGCTTACTGCTCTGATTCGATCTGGTGTCAGAGAGGCGCCGTTATAAAACAGTCGGTATACCCCTAGCTGCAAACCTTCCAATGGGAACGGTGACGCGTAACACCCTGGATTAGGGGTGGTAGATCTTTGTGTGTTACTCCTCGCTAGCCTGTCTCACATGGGTGGCCCTACTGGAAGCATATGTTTCCGTCAGCGTAGCCTGAGTGATTCATTGTAGTTCAATCCCCCGCACTACGTCAAGGTTTTCCCCAAGCGGGGGGGGGGGGGGGGGCGGCGGTATAAATTCAGCATTTTAAAATTTTCTTTTTAATTTTTTTTATTAACGTACAACATTTCAAAAATGTTCTCCCACCTGGAGTTCAATTCAAAAATGTCGAGTCCATGTCAAGGATATTGAATGAATTTAAGTCCCGCTCTTCCGAGTTGCTCTAATATTTTTTTTTTTTTACCCAAACGCGCGCACAAAAGAGGATTTTGGAGTACCCTTAAATATCAGCCCAGTGCGAACAGAAGGAGAAGAAGTAGATAAGGAAAGGAGGTATCGATTTACATTGGTCTTAAATGCCTGGACATCACAACAACGAGGAAACACATGATCAAGTAGAGTATTCCACTTGTATGTGGTTCTATTAGCGAAGGAATATATGATGAGACCGAGTTTCACAAATGCCCAGAAGTTTCTACTACCTGTGGGAGACTGTAGTATTTTTTGTCTCACTATCTGGTCATGGAAGAACTTTGCGCGTTGAATATACGCACTGCAGTCATTTGTAGGTCTCCTGAATCTTGGTTTATACAACGAGAAACTCAACTCTTTAACCTTAATGGTTTCCCTGCACACCGATTCGAACCAGACATTTCTCTTGGGTTTGATACGCTTTACTCTGTGTGGAATAAAGGTTCACATGCCAAGCAGCATCGTGTCTGTCATTGTGTCCGTTATAGAGTCAACATCGTTACTAAGAAAAAAGAACGACCAATTTAACTTCCTATTCTTACTGGAAACTTTTAACGCGCTTATCTCAGAATAGTATTTTCAAACACGATAAACGTGATATCTCAAAAAATAATCGAACGGAGCGATCAATAATTGTACAATAAGATTTACTCTAAAATGAAGGAAGAATTAGTTGCCTTAATGATTAGCACTTGTGTTACAAAAAAATTGTCGATTATTTTAACGAAAATCGAAATTTTTAATTAAAGTAATCTAAAAAAATTATTCTTTTCAAAATCCTTCATCTGCCTCGAGATTGAAAAATCTACTATTGGAACCTCTTTCGCTTTTTTGATTTCCGATGATCTCGTCTTTACTTATCGTACCCACGACACTTATTTAGAATTCGAGGAATAATTATTAATGAATTTTGTAATTATAACTTTTTTTTATAAAAAAAACAGTTATCCTTCAAATAATAATAAACAGTGTCATATTTAAATGAATAAATTCGGCAATTTTTTCAAAAGAAAAAAAAAAGAGAAAAGCACCTTTTTTCATTAACCAACCAACTCGATACACTTTTAGGATCTACAACACTCACAAAATCAAAAAAATATCACACCCCTACAGCAATAAAACTGCAATCATTTATTGACTCTCGTCATCATTCCTATTATAGAACTCACTAAATTATAATCAGGCGGCTCTCTTTGAGAAAGGATCCGCTTCGCGAACAATACCCAAAAGATGCACATTATGTGTTCCTCAACTGCTAACGACACATTGAAAGTGTTGCTCCAGGCGAAATGTTGATGTTTATTTCCAGGATAGTTCTTGCCTCCGTATCGAATGTAGTTGATTCGATTGATACTTAACACGCAGATTGTTATTTGCCCGACTGACGACATTGGAGATTCTAGCCACGATTAGGAATTTGTCGTTTGTTGAATGTCACCCAAACAATTTGAACCGCTTGAAATGTCTAGGCAAACTGAACACTAAGTCTCGAAGATTTCTCTGTCGATTTCAACCACAACTACTATCGAATGTTGTTACCAATCTGAGTCAAGCCCTTTTGTTTTGATTCACTACTTATTTAAATTATTTTAATGGATACAAATCAATTTTACTGATGCGGAAAACAAAATTCTCGAGGTATTTGCACTCTCCGGGTAAAGGGTTTTTTTTTTTTTTGTGTAAAGAATTGTTTATTTAAGGATAGCGTTCGTTGGATGGATGGAATTTAACTAACACGGGTCCTCAAAAAAGTATTCGTTGAATTAAATAATCACTCAGTGCTCCATCCCAAAACGTCCAGGACGACCTTTCCGCTAACGCATTTTGTATCAATCATAAGTTTAAAAAGAATTCTTGAGACTCAATAAAAGATTGATCCTAACCATCCAACTGATAACACGAACATTAAGGCACTATGCGCTTACCATTAAAATATTGTCTACCTCTGAATATATTGGGTATCTCCTTCACATCTGGCCCTAATATTCGTATTCTTTCTCCGAACAGTAAGAAATTGCACTACATATAGATGTAAAATCGAGTAATGATCTTGGTCTGTTACAGGTACCCCTGATCGTGCCAGTGCAATCAATGCCACATGTAAACGTTCGTCTACAAGAAAGTGGCCACCGCTAAATACGACTAAATGACTTCGATGAGAACCACACAAATATAAAATAACATTCAATGTACGTCAGGGGTTTGTGCCGGAACCTCTATTATGGACTACCATTTATGATAGTGGGCCTGTAGGTTATTTAAGTAGTTAGTATTATGAGGGGTCTCTTCCTTGTCTCGGTAGGGTGTCCGTCCGACACTGGTTCACCGAGACGTCCCCACTGCGTGTTCGATCGTGGTGTTTCGGTGCTCTAAATAAACAACGGCTGGATCCTTAAGGCTATTTTCTTTATTGAACAAAGGACTTACGGTATAATATTTAATATTTGAAATCTAAGTACAATAGGTATTTAATATATCGTATTTAAGCACTATATGTATTTAGTATGTATTTAATATATTGAATTTAAGTATTGTGTTCATACACACAAGGTATTTAACGTATAATATGTAATATTTGAAATCTAAGTACAAGAGGTATTTAGTATATCGTATTTAAGCACTATATGTATTTAGTATGTATTTAATATATTGAATTTAAGTACAATATGTATTTAATATGTATTTAATATATGAAATCTAAGTACAATATGTATTTAATATATTGAATTTAGGTATTGTGTTCATACACACAAGGTATTTAACGTAAGCACAATATGTATTTAATATGTATTTAATATATGAAATCTAAGTACACTATGTATTTAATATATTGAATTTAAGTATTGTGTTCATACACACAAGGTATTTAACGTAAGCACAATATGTATGTAATATGTATTTAATATATGAAATTTAAGTACACTATGTATTTAATATATTGAATTTAAGTATTGTGTTCATACACACAAGGTATTTAACGTAAGCACAATATGTATTTAATATGTATTTAATATATGAAATCTAAGTACACTATGTATTTAATATATTGAATTTAAGTATTGTGTTCATACACACAAGGTATTTAACGTAAGCACAATATGTATTTAACATGTATTTAATATATGAAATCTAAGTACAATATGTATTTAATATATTGAATTTAGGTATTGTGTTCATACACACAAGGTATTTAACGTATAATATGTAATATTTGAAATCTAAGTACAATAGGTATGTAATATATCGTATTTAAGCACTATATGTATTTAGTATGTATTTAATATATTGAATTTAAGTACAATATGTATTTAATATATGAAATCTAAGTACAATATGTATTTAATATATTGAATTTAAGCACTATATGTATTTAGTATGTATTTAATATATTGAATTTAAGTACAATATGTATTTAAAATGTATAAAATTTTAAGTCAATTAGCGCGCGTTGTACTGTTATATCCACCGTACACATCGTTTTCACAATCACGAGTGCACTGCGTTAAAATGTGTAAAATTTTAAGTCGATTAGCGCACGTTGTAACTGTTCGATCGATACTCATCTATCGCCTTTGGCTGAATGTGCACTTATCCCTTCAGGGTTGACTCGTGCCACACACCAGAACATCAACAGCCATCGGCCCGACGGCCAGTTCGCACGGAGTTCATCCCTTGTGTCTCACACAAGCAAAGAAGATCGCACCGTAGCCCTCTGTCGCGCAAGTCGTCGCCGGGGCGACAGATCGTGCTGCCAATGGTGTTGGTCACCACATCGTACCCCTGCCTGTGTGCACTTTATTCGTTATGTGCACAGTGGTGGGCGCTATTGTGTGTGGTTCGATTATTGTACGTATTCATATGAAGGGTCGCTCGTATTGCTCATACGTGCAACCTGATGCAGCTACACGGGCATGCGTTGTATCTCTCGTATTTGTATTGGTTGAGATGTGTCCTTTTAAGGGCATGCGTTGTAGGTTTCATCTGTTTGCTGCTTGGTAATTCTGGGAATTAGTCGCAGGCTTGCGAAACTGCATAATGTTTTGGATGGAGGTTCTGCTATATCAGATCGTTGGTTGGTGTTTTTACCAGATCGATGTGCAGATGTCCCATGCTTGCTTATGCCATGTAGTTTCATACTATTATTGATTTCAGATATTTTAAGCATTTCTACTTTTGGGAAGATGCCTGTTATTGCTGATACACTTTTGTATCAGCGGACATTGTGGTTATTCGACATGCTAATGCAGGTAAGTACGTGATTTATTGGCGCCGAAGGCTTATAAAAAGGGTTACCTGGTGGTAGGTAGGCAGGTGAGTAGTGGCGTTCGCAAGAGCCGCCACAGGCCCTGAATCAAATTACCAGAAGACGTAAGAGTTATTGGGTATGCAGACGGTTGAGTGGTAGGGGGCGTATCTACTGTAAGTGTAACATATTTTAATTAAATATTCAGAATTATTGTTTATTTTTTATAATTGTAGGAAGTTACGTTCTTGTAGAATGGTTTTTTTGTATAGTTTGTTTATTTTCTTTAGATCGTTGCACGCCGAATTTATTATTAATACATTTATGATGAAGGAAGGTGTAGTACAAGTGAATGACAAAATCAAAAGATAAGATTGGCCACTAAAACTTATTAGACCTTAATTAATCATCTTGTACTCGTCTATTAGAGCTTCCAAATGCACAATCGCATTGTCACTGAACTGCAAATTGTAAGATTTGTTGATCCACAAATAACATTTTTATTAGAACGCCTTTGTATTACTTTTTGGTGGCAAATTAGTAAAAATTGTTAAGAAATAACTAACCCAAGTTGCCTGAGAAATAATCTCGAACCCCTTTCTTTACTGTCAGACTGTCTTTGATTCGAAAAACTTATTAGACATTTATGAAACACCAACGGCGGCAGAGAATACACCCGAACGCATATTTAAGAAATATGGCCATGTGGGAATCGGTAAACCTGCTCATGATGTGCTATAATCACGGATAAAAGCCGCGTTCATCAACTCTTGAACAAAACGGATTTATCGCGCCTTGTAAGACAGCTTTCTGGGGTATGCGTCCATAAGGAGGAGGAAAAAATGCCTCAGGTGAAAATTAACAATAAACCTGCACCCTAACGTTCATCATATAAGCTCTTTTCTGCAACCTTATTTAATATTCCGCCCCAAAAGCAAACCGAGTTTATGGATTATAGAAGTTCCTGCTTTCTCAGAAGATCCTTCGTGTGAATTTGCTTTCTCTTTATTTCCCTATAATAATGACTTCATTATGGTAGCACGCGGCAGGCAAGTCAGAATTATTCAATTTGGTCCTTTGTAATAGCGTGGAGGGGGCACACCGAGGCTCTGATTATTAGTACGGTATTTTAGTAACAACTGAACGTTATTTTTCCACCGATTTGTCATTGAAATACGGAGGCAGAAAGTTTAGCAGTTAAATCGTAATACATATTTTGATCTTATTAATATAAATACAATTACCAGGATACGATTCCTTGCAGATGGAGCACGCGATTCAAATAATGTAGACACTTGAGCTAATTTAATGAACTCCTACGAACATTTGAGTTCTTAGTAAAGATTTAACTAAAGGGAGAATTTACGACCTATAAATTGAATAATAGGATCCTACAGTAAATCATTAAAAGCTAATTATGACTTCAAATAGCCTAACAAGTATAGTAGATAGTGGGACAGTGAAAAACCTGCGGTCTTACAACGCAAAAGCTGTTATGATAATGCCGGCATATTGTAAGTGTTAATATTTTTTGCCATGACCATTCGATTAGGCTGAAATTTACGTACTCAAATGAGTGTATAGTCGGTTGTCAGTACTTAATGCAAATATCTATCGAATATCAAGATTGTTATACCTTCTAATACAAACTACACATTAGAAAAACACAATGCAAATAAATTAACAGTAATAAGCCACCAATGGCGCAAGGCTAATAACCTTGCCCGTAAAAATAAATTATTATGGAAAATTTAACAAGACTCGAGATTTGCTAAATAAGCCCAAGACCGGATCGCGGTTGTAGTACCGATGATGATGATGAGTAATAAGCCACCAATCGATAACTTAATTTAGAGCGACAAATTCCTTACATCTAACGACTTAGTTATCACCTATATCAAGAAGTTTGAACTTCTATCTATTTATTGGTCTAGAGGAATTCAAAAGTTCATGACTCACTAATACTCACCCCTCCCTTTTTCTCCATGCGTTGCCATCATATCCAATTTCCTTAAACTCACGCCTTACATGAACCTCCTACTTTCCGACTGGTCTCATTCCCGTTTGCAATCCCTCAAGAACTCTATGGACGGTTCTGTCGTTATCCATTCTCGCAACACTCGCAGCCGATCTCAATCTTTACGACCTAATGGTGCTCACTCTTTCTGGTTTTAGTTTTAGCTCTTTCAATTTACGATTGTCCCGGGTTTTCACCCGTCACTGATTGCTTTCTACCCGGCGAAGGCCAGGACGATCCTTGTCCCTGTTCAATCGAAGTTGACATGCAGTCTCCACGTGACACCCCTGGATAGCTACTTTGGCACACCCCAAGTAGTTTTTTTTTGTTTATTTTATATCCACATTTATTTAACAAACCAATTACATATTTTACTTAAGCCTAAATGTTAATTTCTATTTTACAAATATTACTCTTACATTAACTTACTGGCTCTTCGCAAGCACTCTAAATTATACACTATTATTCCTCCTATGCCTTTCGGCGTTCAATAACTGTTTTTATAACATATCATAATAATTTTGCTTTTTTTTCTTTTTTATATGTATTCTATTTTTTTCTACATTGTTTTTTTTTTTTTTTTTTTTAAACCACATATATAGGGGGTTGACACGCAAAAATAAAAAATAAAATAATGAAACAAAACGAACAAACAAACAAGGAATAGAAATAAAAATTAAAATTAAATTAAAAACGAAAATAAAAAAGGAATAACAATAATTGAGAATTGGGGATAGGGGGAAGGAAAGCGGTGCGCCTGAGAGGCATTCTATGTTTGAGGACGTGTAGTCCTTTCTTCATCACTGATCCACCACTTTTATTGATTTATCTCTTTCACCGTGCTGTGGTCCTTCTCTCAGGGAGCGTGTCTGGTCCTGAAAAGGACGAGGGATCTCTTTAAGATAGCTCCTGAGGGGACCCGTTGCGGTGCCGCCGTGCTTCCTCAAACCTTGAGGGAAGAGCAGCTACCGATCGAATATGGTCCTGGGAATCGGCCAAGCGCAATAAAAAGTCTATCACCTTTATTTCCAGCATTTAAACCTCGATTTATTTATTTAATTACATTTATTTTATAATTTTATTTAGTTTATTGGCGTCCTACCACTTCGGACGCCAATCGAGACTGAACTCCGAATCTGAAATTCATCACCCTTATAAAGAGAAACAAATCGAAATTTGTATCTCGCAAATACACAATTTCCTACAAAAATCCCGATTTTGGAATCCTGAGTGAGATGCTCAGTGTTTATTTAAGATAAGGATTCAGTTTCCTGAATTCCTATGAAACTATTGTGCAGATGTCGATATGTATCTGGTTTTGGGTTTTTGTTTGTTCAATTTATTAAGAATTTTCCCAAATAGAGATAATGATCTCTGGATTTTGAGTTTGGATGATGCCGTGGGGCAAATGCAAAACGATAAACGAATATATGATTCGTTTATTGTGAATTTTGATTTTAATTTGGTTTTTGGATTTAATTATGCCGTGGAAGCAGCTAATAAGCGATAAACGAATGTTTGATTCGTTTATTGCGAATTTTGGTTTATGTTTGGGTTTTTTCGGGTTTTGATCGGATTTTCAGGTTTTAGTGTGTTACTGCTAGGATTTGGATGTAGGTGTGGGGGAAGGAGATGGTAGGGCTTTTCAGAGTACTACATCCTCCCCTCCTTCAAAAAAAATTAATCTGTAAGAGATTAATTTTGTAGGAGTGACGCGATAAAAGATGAAGGGCGATGTCATCATGATTCGTTACATAATTTGGATTTCCAATTATAATGGTTACTTTAAATTTTCATTGTAGTTACAATTGCTTGCTACTTTTTTAAATGTTTGTTCTTGTTTTTAAGTATTATTCAAAATTTTGTGTTAATTCTGTAGCTTACGGTAGAGTGTTCTTCAATATTTTGTTACGATTTTAGAAATACTAAGATTATGTGACTATTGGCTTAAATTCACAATTTTTCGTATCGTGTATATAAGTACATTTTTAAGTTCCATATATTAATAATGTTATTTACATTGTTCTTTTGTTTTTTCAATATATTTAATAATAATTGTGAATTATTTTTATAAACCAAGGTTATTTTAAATAAAATATTAAATTCAATTCGCGATAATATATACGGATAAACATTAGGTAAGTCGTAATAATGTATTGTATTACAGCTTTTGTATTATATAAGGATTTACATTATCTCCAGAATATATTTCTGTTTCATTTTGAGGACCATATTTATGTTTTTTTTCCATGTATTATAAAGAAAGGTTTAATTCTAAATTTTTAAGTTCGTTTTGAGTTAACTAAAAGATGTTAGTTCCTTATTTTTCTTAGGATAGATGTAATTTGGTTAATTGAAGAATGTTACATAGTTATTTGAAATTATTATATTTCTATTTAAAATTGTTTATTTCGTAGATTTTGTTTTGTTTAGTTAAACATTTTTTGTTTTTTAACTTAGAATTATATATGTTTTTTATTTACAAATTAAGATCATTTATTAATTAAATAATTTTGTTCATTTATTTAAATTTTAAGTTAATGGCAATTAATTAAAATATTGTATAATATTTACAAAATTATTTTATTGAGGGAGTTAATATTTGTTTCATCATTTGTGTGGTAATAGTATGAATTTGGGGAGATTCTCTTCATAATATAAACTATTTAAAGATTTATTTGTGTTATATTTTACTTATTATCCCCCGAGTTTTAATGCTGTTGTATTATTTACAAATTTTCTTTGTTTATTATAGATAATTTTCTTTTAGATACATAAATTTCCCAAAGCAGAGTTGGTTGTTTTATTTTATTTATTTGTGTTATTATGTATGTGTATCTATTTTGTTTTTGTACAATTATTTGTTAAGAGGGGGATTCAATATTATTAATTATATATTTTCTGTGGATGTATTTAATTTACATATAGTTTTTTATATATTTTTAGATTTATAATGTGAGAATTGGTATTTTATTATTTATATGTTCATACACGTATACATATATGTTTGAATAATAAAGGAAAATCCATTTGTTTGACTTTAAGTTTTTCTTTAAATTTGTGGAAGACTTTCCAAACTCTCGTCGGTTTGGTTTGTGTAAAATTTTTCAAAGGTTGGGCAGTAAAACCATCTATGAAAAACATTTTAAAGGGTGTAGAATTCATAATCGATTTTGGAAGATTAACCATTGTTTTATTTGTGAAAGGGATTTCGATCATTTGTTTATTTTTATGTTTCATTTGCAGAATCCATTTTAAAGTTTGAAAAATTAGATAAACGAGGGAAACGATGCGGGCAAACAAGCAATTTAAAAGCGGTAATTTGATATAGCTGTTATTTACAGGCTCACATTCTACTGTGACTTCTTGTTCCACAGTCTTACTCTTAGCTGGGAATCTTTGTTCCTCAGGCTTATTGGATGCTGGGAGTTCTTGTGGCTTTTCAGGCTTACATTCTGCTGGGACTCTTTGTTCCACAGGCTTACACTTAGCTGAAAGTTTTTGTTCCTCGGGCTTACAGTTTGCTGGGAGTTCTTGCTCCTCAAGCTTACATTTTACCGGGATTTTCAGTTTGTGCTTTATGAACTTGCACGTGTTGTTGCTAGAAGTCGGAGCATTTAAGAATATAAAAGTAGATGGACGTGATAGAATAGTATGATCAGGGGTCTTTGTCGAATCATCAGATCCGGCCCGTAGACAAACGGATTCAAATGTTGACTGTTGGATAAGATCTTTGGTCGCTACTCCCTCTATTTGGGGGGCCTCTCGATCGTCCTGCCTCTGATTTTTATCCCTATTATCTCGAATGCCAATTTCATCCGTAGACGACACCTTGTAAGGTGAGGCATTTTCTACCTTCCTGTTTATATCATTAGCTTCTAATAAAGATTGTTTAGATCTTTGGCTGTTTAATGTTCCTATATAAATTTGTGATTGCTGTACCCTACTCGTTTTGTTAATTACTCCACTTCTCCAAACGTTTGCGGTAGAAGTGGGCTGAGTTCTCAAATCATTTTTATTTGATGGAGAGTCGTTTTGACTTCTGAAATGGGACAGTCTCCTACATTCTGCTTGAGAATGATCAAATCTTTTACAATAAGTGCATTCAATGCGTTGAACCTCTGTCTTCATTTGTTGGGGACCAACATTTAGAGAGTTTGTATTGCGATAACAAGTCCAGGAAGTATGTCCAGTCTTATTGCACGATTGGCAAATTTGTGGCTGGCTATATTTGGAATTATTACATAAATTAAGAGGGTTTCTATCGCCTAGTCGTGGGGCCTGCTCGAGAGCATAATTGATTGCTGCTCTAAGACTTGGGGTACCTCGTGCTTTAACTAAGAGTTTTAAATGGGAATCCCTAAGACCATCTTCAAATGTATGCAAGGCGAGCTTTTTATTTTCTTCGAGGAGATATGTTCGCACCGCAGGATCGACAGTGCTTTCGAACGTGGCTTTGTTCAGCAGATGCAGGAGGTGTGCGAGTCTGTTTCCAAACTCCTTCACATCTTCCTTGCTATCTTGCTTGGCTTTCACCAGACTGTTTTGTGCCGCTGACCTTGAGGTGAGAATTTTAAATTCTCCCTTTAATTCGGAAGCAAGATCATTCCAGGTTGAAATGACCTTGTACCGGATGTGGTCGCATGCTGGCCCTTTCAGTCTGGTTTTCACCACGCTTAGATAAAAAGCATGCTGACTGTCGTCCTGTGCCTGTGAAAAAATAATATCCCCGCAAGAAATAAAATCATCTAATTCGTCCGGATTACCGTTAAACACCGGCACGAAATCCAAAATATCTTTTAACCCGATTGTGATATTCATTGTTATTAGTTTCGCGTTTTTATAATTGGGTATTAATTTTCGCGCGCCTCAAATATTCGATTCGCGTATTATTTTGGGGGAAAAATTCCTTGAGTAAATTCATCTCCCCAAATACAAGTACACCAAAGGGCGAAGAGTAAGAAGAGAATTTTTCGAACTCAACTGAAGCGATCCTAAAGAGAAAAGAGAAAAAATGCCTTCAAACCCAAACACGTCGATATATCTAAAGGAAATTTCGAAAATACTAAAGGTAAGAGAAGATTTTTACTGACACCGCGAAAAACAATCCTAATATCGAAAAATCCTGGTAGACAGATAAACAGAAGAGATCCTGTGAAAGAAGCCAATGGTAAAAAAAAGAGAGGACATTTTTATCGATCCCAAAGTGAAACGAGTCTGCAAGTTGGAAAGATCCTGGATAGTGGAAAGAGATCCTAAGGAATTTCGATCTAAACAGATGAAAGGAAAAAGACCAACAGGCAGATAAAGGTGAGCGCGTTAAAATCGAGAATTTCCTGTCCGAGAGAATGGGAGATGTGGAAAATGTAATGTAATTTAAATTATTAAGCAACTTATTTCACGAATGTGTATATGCATATGTATATGTAAAAATGTACGTACAAATTGATTTTATATGTGTGAGGTTTTCTAATTTCTTATTACCCCTTTGTATATTTAAATTTTGTTTGAGGTTTTCGTTATTATAGTAAACCATTCAAGTGATTACGTTAAAAAAATGCTGTTTATAAAATAAAATTTTCAAAATTTGCTCTTCTTGATATCCCCTTTGATTAATTTTTCACAATTTAATTTGTTTTCGTGATTTCTATACGTCCCTTTTTTTTTTTAATGAACTTTTTAAATGTGTATTGTGGGTTTTGTTTGTCCCCTTGCAAATGTGTTAACAAAGAAAAATCGATATAAATACCTGTGATCTTCTTTTGTTGTGTTGGCCGGTACTGTTGCAGGCTTCGTTGAAGATTAGCTTAGTTGTTGTTGGTCTCCTGAAGTCATCGCTGTGATTGCTGTTGTTGGGTGTATTTTGCTGATGCTGACTACTACAGCAGTATTGACTGCTCGTACTGTTGCGATGTCTGGTTTTGTTAGCTCCTCCGCTTGTTAGGGAATGTTTTACGCTTCCTCGCTGATGATGTAGTTGTTGAAGTTGTTGAAGGTCACTATTGTCTCGCTCCAACTAAATGTTAGCATCCAGTCACTAACACGCTCGTTCCTTATTTTATTGTAAAAGGATGTTGTCGTATTTCCTTCGCATAGGCGATGGTTATCCCATTCATGATCTCCGTCTAGATACCACTGCTTTTGTTTATACCATGCCTTGTGCAGTATTTCTAACACCTCAAGTCCAATCCGCTGCCGTCAGTCTTTTTTGTAGGGGATGAATGAATCAGTCCGATCCACTGCTCAATTCATTTTGTATTTTATTGGTAGGGGATGTTGGGATCCCAAACCGCTGCCACCATTTTTGCTGTGATCCTTCTCTCAGGGAGCGTGTCTGGTCCTGAAAAGGACGAGGGATCTCTTTAAGATAGCTCCTGAGGGGACCCGTTGCGGTGCCGCCGTGCTTCCTCAAACCTTGAGGGAAGAGCAGCTACCGATCGAATATGGTCCTGGGAATCGGCCAAGCGCAATAAAAAGTCTATCACCTTTATTTCCAGCATTTAAACCTCGATTTATTTATTTAATTACATTTATTTTATAATTTTATTTAGTTTATTGGCGTCCTACCACTTCGGACGCCAATCGAGACTGAACTCCGAATCTGAAATTCATCACCCTTATAAAGAGAAACAAATCGAAATTTGTATCTCGCAAATACACAATTTCCTACAAAAATCCCGATTTTGGAATCCTGAGTGAGATGCTCAGTGTTTATTTAAGATAAGGATTCAGTTTCCTGAATTCCTATGAAACTATTGTGCAGATGTCGATATGTATCTGGTTTTGGGTTTTTGTTTGTTCAATTTATTAAGAATTTTCCCAAATAGAGATAATGATCTCTGGATTTTGAGTTTGGATGATGCCGTGGGGCAAATGCAAAACGATAAACGAATATATGATTCGTTTATTGTGAATTTTGATTTTAATTTGGTTTTTGGATTTAATTATGCCGTGGAAGCAGCTAATAAGCGATAAACGAATGTTTGATTCGTTTATTGCGAATTTTGGTTTATGTTTGGGTTTTTTCGGGTTTTGATCGGATTTTCAGGTTTTAGTGTGTTACTGCTAGGATTTGGATGTAGGTGTGGGGGAAGGAGATGGTAGGGCTTTTCAGAGTACTACAACCGATCACCATACTAAAACGCAGGCGTTCTGGAAAATTAGAGATATCGTTATCGTGGAGAATTCGTTTATCCCTGGCACCACAGAAAGCGTGGTAAATAATAGGGACTCCGCGTTTCTCTTGAATAAGTCCTTTTTTATCCAAGAAAGGGAACGCTTCTGGGGGAATGAACCCATTCTGGAGAGTACTCTATGGGGTTTGAAGTCTTGTTGCTGTCGTTAGCTCGGTTCTACTCCTACCACCATAGTATCGCGCGCTCTATTGTCACCAACTTGGGGGAGTAAACGTTCGATTGTGGTTTCGTCTGGTAATTAAGCGGAAGATCGGTTCGTGGAATGCACTGCTACAGTTTTATCCGTCAAAAGCGATTAAAACACATTCTTTGTTTCTGTTCTTTTCTTTAGTTTTATTACACGCCGAAGGATTAAGGCTTCAAGCACTATATGACAATTTCCTTATACTTAGTTTATACTGTTGTTCAAAATTGGTTGTGTCACGTACGTCGGCCACCACCATCATTTGATAATTTGTGTTTAATATAATTTTGTTTTAAAATAGTACGATGGTAAGGTGGTGGAAGAATTGCACGATCCAGAAGTGAGTTTTTGAACCCGCCCCGATTCGGGTGTGGATCGTGCAGTTCTTCGAGTTCGAATTTGTTTTTCGAAGTGGACGTGAATGGAGAGCGAGAGAGACGGAGGGTTAACCTTTTTCTTGTATACGGTTCAATATTCCGTTGTTGGCGTTTGTTTTTGACAACGGAAAAAGAAGAAAAACGTTTGTTCTTTGTGCGCAGTTACCAAGAAAAAAAAAAAGGGCAGGAAGTGGTCCCCATTGTCGATCGGTGTTAAAAATTTGTAAACTTTAAATGTAAAGGAAAAGTAAAAAACAAAAGTAAATAATAAAAGAAAAAACGAATTGGAATAACTTCAGAAGAAGTGAAATTGGTGTAGTTCATTTAAAAGCTTCTGATACAATCCTAGTCCCTCGAACATTGGTTGTGTACCCGAGTGAGAGAATCTCGTGTGGTTAATTGGACACATAAGGATACCGCAACGACATTAAGCCACGGAAGCAGTCAGAAGAAGTGAAATTGGTGTAGTTCATCTAAAAGCTTCTGATACAATCCTAGTCCCTCGAACATTGGTTGTGAACCCGAGTGAGAGAATCTCGTGTGGTTAATTGGACACATAAGGATACCGCAACGACATTAAGCCACGGAAGCAGTCCTCCCCCAGAATTAGGTAATCAATCTAATCGCTTCCCACTATACCTCCACAGCTGAAGTGCGGGGCACGCACTTAATAATTAGTTGCCACACTCATCAACATCCTAACATTTGTAACAAAAATATTACAAACTGGCGCTGCGGACGAGGTTGTTTTTTCTTTTCTCCGCGGGGTATCCGGGATTGACTTTGGTGTAGGTGATATTGAGATTTAGTTAGACGGCCGGCAGATGCAGACAAGGCAATGTCAGAGAGATGTCCGAGAGGGCACTCCTGCCCGGGCACGACCCGAGGCATTTCCCGAGCCGCCGGTTGACGAGGTGGATCCGGAGGCGTTCCATGATTCGAGGGACGAATTTGTGGACGACCGATCGTCAACACGCCCCCCTCCCACCGTCGGTAAACAGCCTGTCGGGAGCATGGAGGACACGCCGATGCCCTCATATTTTAAACTGGGCCCACAACCATGTCCTGTACAGACCATGCTGGGCACAGATAGGGTTTTCGACCTTGTGTCGAAGGCGGTCCCCATGTTTTCGGGACAGGAAGGCCCGGATACGGCCGAGAGACTCTCTTCGTTTCTCAAGGGCTGTAGAAGGACCTTGGATGGGCTGGCGGTGGAGGAGGAACATACCTTCCTCCGGTGGCTGCCCTCTAGGCTGAGCGGCGAGGCTTATCGGATGTTCGAGGAGAGACCACCCACGACATTCCTTGAAGCGGAACAGCGTCTTAGAGAGGCCTACGAACCCCGGGTGTCGTATGAGGAGTTGTGCAACTTTCCAAAATGCGACAACTTCCTTCCGAGGATGCCACAAGTTTCGTTTCCCGAGTGAAGCGGGCCGTGGTACGGTGCGAGGAGGCAGCTGAGCGCTTTTATGGTGGCCAGGGTAGGTCCGTCTTCGCCAGCCAGCTTGAGGGCATGGCCAAACCGGTGTTGGTAAGGGGTCTGAGGGAGGAAGGACTAAAGCACTTCCTTCTCACGTTGGGTAATGTCCCCTTTCGAAGCCTGGTGGACCACGTAACCGGGTTTGAGCGAGCTCGTGGGGAAATGCTGAGGCAGGACGACCTGTTTGTAGATGCGCGGCACGGAATCGCCGAGCGAGCGTCGGAAACATTAGATGTAGGACCGGGAAGTTGCTCGACCCTTTTAGAAAATTCATCCTCCACTTCTAGGGATTACACCGCGGCGCCGGCGCCGGTTTTATCGAATTTAAATCCCCGGGCGGTGTCATTCGTGTTGCCGGCCGAAGAGTCTGATAGTCGTCGACGGGGGGAGGATAGTTTCGTTCGGGAGCGGTCGTACGGACCTCTCAATTATCGACGGGATGCTGGTGCCTATGCTCCGGCCTCCTCTGGCGAGGGAGCGTGGTCAAATACCATGCCGAGCCAAAGTGGAGAGTCGCAGAGCTTGGCTCAGGGGACGTATGTGCCACAGGATCGATCGGGTCGGGACAATCCGTTCGGGGATCCGGTTGGTCGATCGGCGCACCCCCTGGAATCCCAGACCATATGCAATTTTTGCCATCTGAGAGGTCACGTGTACGACGAGTGCCTGAGGAGAAGGAACACTCCTTTCTGTCGCGAGTGCTGGCGGTATGGCCATGACATAGTGGACTGCCCGGATCGTCCGAGACAGACGCGCCAAGCCCAGGCTCCATACAGGGGTGGAGGTCAGCAGGGCGGATTCGCACGGCAAGAACCGCCTCATCAGCGACCACAGTTACAGTGGAGAGCCCTACCAGAGCCGCAGCCCCCGTCTACGGGCGGCGGACCGGCGAAATCAGGCCCCAGAGTATTCAGCGTCCGGTGCTGTTGCGGGTTTTGTGGCCGACAAGGTCATAGCTTGCACGGGTGCGGATACAGGCAAAGGTGGGAAAAACAACAGAATTCCCAGGGTTCTCCCCATAAGCGGCACGCCGGAACAGCACCTGTTGCGAGCCGAGAGCAGGACACCCGTGTGGAGACTGGGGCAAGCGCGAGAAATAGGCGCAGAGGGCGTCGGAGGCAGCGTCGGCGAAACCGGAAAGCCGATAATAGTAGCACTGAGAGTGGGGATGCCCGGAAAGCAGGTGGAGAGGATGGGCGACGATCGTCCGTGTCGAGCGGTGGCGGTAAGCGACCCGACTCCATGGACTCGAAATCCTCAAAAACGGATGCGAGACATGACGCCGCATCAGGCAGCGCGGGGAGCCGGGAATGGCAGCCCCGGCGCATTGGGCCCAAAGTGGGCAGAAAGAATAGCTCCAGTTCCGCTAGTTCGGAATCCAGTGGGACTCCCGAACGGAATATTCCTGAACGGGGGAGCGGAACATTGTGCGAGTTTTGCGGTCGACACACTCACAAGGCGGCAGAGTGTCGACATAAGGCAAAATGGGAGAGTTCGGGAAACTCCCCAAGGTCGGGTCGGCAAGATCCTACCCGACCGCACTAAAAACGAAACCCAGCTCCAGCTGTTCTCAGTTTTCGCCGACTCAGGTCCCGATTGTCGCTCTCCCTTTAGACATTGGCCGTAGGAACCCTACGCGCCTAATCGTGGACAGCGGCGCTGAGATCAGCCTGTTGAAGCTGAAGGCACTCCATCCTAGATATGGCATGGATGTGCATAAATCTACAACGCTCCAAGCGCTGTTTGTCAAAGGCAAGTCGAGGGGATGCTGCACTGGGAATTTCAAGTTGCACCATGAGATTCCCTGCAGTTTCCAAATAGTAGACTCCTTGCCGGGTTTGGAGGAAGACGGATTGTTGGGTTACGACTTCCTGTCTCGGAATTGTAAGGTAGACGGGCCGGGTGGTTGTTTGGTTTTTCCCCGAACGACCGTAAATCCCGTGCCATTCTCCGTTCAATTTGTCAACTATGGGACGGGAAGGGTTGAGCGTGTGGCAGCCAAACGGGGAGACGTGCCAAAGGGACCTGTTAAGGTCGATACGGCGGCAGGTACTCGCCCGGAGACCCTACCCATACAGGGGAGGGCTGCGAAAAGCTGTTCAACCACGTGCTACCCACGTGGTCATCCGCATGAACCCCAAACAGTGGACGTTAATAACATATAGTTATAGACAACGTTTTTTTTTTTTTTTTTTTTTTTAGAAAAGAACAATTACGGAGAGGTTAAGCCTTCCGGTAACTAGGAGACCCTGATCCTAGCTGGCCAGACTCTGGTTACCCTCCGGAATCTTCGTCCTTGCAAAGGACCTTCGTCGAGGGATACCAACTTGAGAGTCTGACGAAAAGTCTTTAAGGCCAGGCCTAATGCTGCAGGCGCAGTCCCAGCGCAGACTGCAGGGGCAAACACCAGTGCTGGGGGTTGGATCTCAAATAGCAAGTGCGAAAGCGCACTATAATGTCGGGTGATGGTAGGTTTTGCCGCCGAAACGGGACAAACCCCCCGATCTACCAACCCATGGACCGGGGCAAGTACCGAGTCCAAAAGAGGAGTATTAAATTAAATATATAGGAGCGGGACGTTTTCGCCGGCCGGGTGACATTTTGGAGTGGTTGGACGAGAGGGGATCTCCTCGCCTTGGCGGGGCGGTCCTAACCGGATCGTGTGGGCGGTCGAGCTTTCGGTCGGAGCATCGGTTTAAGTGTCGGACCCGCCGCGGGCGTTTGTGTTGTCATTGGTTTTGTGGAGCGCTAGTCTGTTGTTCCCCCTCTTAGGTTAATACCTACGTGTTATTTATTTATTTATTTAGTTATTTATTTTTACTAACCCTCATATATAGGTAGCCTAAAACGTACTAACATTAGCACTTAAGCATGATTTATTTATTTCCTACTAACAATGATATATAAGTAGTATAATCATTACTAACATTAGCACTTAAGCATGTTTATTTATTTATTTATTTATTTATTGGTTGGTAGGTGTACAGCGTCGAGGAGGCTCCTCGACGTGACAGCAAAATGCCAACTCCATTAGTTAGTTTGGGAACAGCAATCCATTTTTTCACAACGATTGTGTCAAAAGAAAACTTGTAATTATTTTAATTTACAATAAGTTACTTTATTTTACTATATTTAATAATTGCCACTTAACATGATCACTTTAAACAATCCAGACACTAAAAACGATGATAACGAATTACATAGCACCGTATATACTACGGCACCGCACCAGTAACTTCCAAAACAAACTGTCCACGAAAAACAGTAAAACCAGCGCTGTGTGGAAACAGTACCACAGAAAACGTCACATGCATAGACCATTTTGCTTTTGTCTACTCAGCAATAGGTGGCGCTCCGTGTGGTATGTATTTTCCGACTGGTATAAGATAGAATGTATATGTTGCGGAACTGCAACATCTTCCCGGGCCGCGACGATGGATCCAGTAGTCCTCCTTAGTTGGCGTCACCACCTGGTGTCAGCGCCGTGGGAAGTGGCGGTTGGTATTTCGTTGAGCTCAGAGCCCTTAATGCTCGTGTTGCTCATAAAACGGTACGGTGCAGTGGTAGGGTGGCAATAATTAATTATGTTGACTAGAACTAACTATTAATTGAATTCATTTGTTATAAAATATACTTAGTTATTGTTTCAATTCCTAGTCAATTATCAGTGTCAGTGTGTGTGTGTGTGTGTGTATGTGTGTGTATGTGTGTGACCGAAAATCCTGTTGGCCATTGATTACTAACGTTGTAGCTTGTGATAAGGCCGTCGTTGTTTATTGTTTATAGTTGGTTGGATCGTACATCCCTGGTGTCATCGATGATCTTCTTGGACGTAGTCCTCCCCTTGGATCGTGGATCCTTCTGTGTCATCGATGACCTTCTTTGACGTAGTCCTCTCTTTGGATCGTGAATCCATTTGTATGTAAAATTTCAATACGTTGGACGTAGTCCCAAGTCGGATCGTAAATCCGTAGGTTTAGTTTATATAGTTTGGACGTAGTCCTATGTTGGATCGTGGATCCATGAATGGTCATTGAGCGATGTAATCGTCAATATGTTGAAGGTGATGGGTTGTAATTCCACCATCTTCTAAGTATGTCCAGCCTGTGCCGCTGCCAGAAATGTTAGGTATCCCGCCAACCGCATAGAATCATCTGCGACCCGAATCCAATTTGATTGCTCTGGCTGATGCTGTTGCAGTTGGGGATATGTCCCATCTACGCCGCTAAACCAATGCTCGGCGTTGGGCGAATTTCTTGATGGGAACTGAACCCTCTGTCGGCAGCGTTACCTTTGGTCGTATTTGATGAACTGATAGAATGATGGTGCTGGACATGGTGTCTGGTTTTAATGGTGTTGTGGTTGAACACCTTGTGACATATTCTGTTGAATTATACTGGCACTTGATTGAGCCAGAGAGGTTGCGCATCCAAGTTGCTATTTAGAAGATTACTCTGCTGATTATTAAAAGCTTACGTTCTATTGAGCCACATGATGAAATAATCCTAAAGCCAGGTACTTTCTTCTTTGACTGGTGGCTGGACCATGTGTTCACTGTTCGCCGTCTGTTGGTTGGATTTCCCGAAGGGTGCCGGCATCTTTCCTATTCTTCTCCTTTTATATTCCCTAATCTTTGCACCGAAAGTCTATCTTAGACACCGACTCCGTTGGAGTGGTGCCCCCGTGGCAGCTATGTGCAATGGGCGGTGTTAAGAGGGTGCCCCCAAAGCATTTCGTCCAGGCGGCGAAAGGTGAAGAACCCCAGACACGTGACAGCGATGTGGCTGAGTGGCGAGAGCGGCAAAATCAGGAATGCGTGAACGATGCGCCCAGATTTCGAGGAGCGGTGCCCCAGGAACGGATGTAAATGTAGCGATGAAGATCGCAATTCCCGGGGTCCTTGGATTTATTTATCTGCAATTCGATGTTTGGATTGATATTGCAGGTATAGGACTGGAAGTGCCTTTGTTGACAAAACTTTCTTGGTACTGACCGCTTCGATTTCATTGCATTGTCCTCTTCACTGTTTTGTCCAATGGGTCATCGTCCTCTTCTTGAGGTTCCTTTAATTTACGCGGGGCGTATCTGAGTTCTGTAGCGTGGTCGTGCCAAGTACCTGAAACTTCATTAAAAGAGGAGCCGAATGATGTCCTCAACCTGGTACTGGGAACGATCAGAATGTTCTTTGATTTACCCGCTGTGACCTGCAGAATTAAATAAATGAAACAACCTTGGATCTTGCAAAGTGGACTGTAATTTGGCTTTGTTAAAGTTGATTGTTATTTAAATTGCTAAATAACAGTAGTTTGTTAAAATTACTACCTTTTCGGTTACTAATATTGTTATTTAGGTTATTGTTCGACCTATGTGTTAAAGTTGGAGTAATGTTTGATGGATCGTAAATCCATCTATGTCATCGATGGCTACTCGGACGTAGTCCTCTTTTGGATCGTGAATCCTTCTATGTCTTCGATGACCCTTGAACGTAGTTCTAATTTGGATCGTAAATCCATATGCGTTCCACTCGTAAGAAACGCAAAACATGTTTATTCTATTTATATTGGAGGTTTATAATATTGGTAAAATAGGAAATATCTATTAATTCATTCTATTTACCGTCGATTGCAATAGAAAAATTATTAAAATAAATAAGCAGGTGTTAGTTTGTTTTGCAAACCAATACGGCTGGTATATGTCAGTCCGATTTGAAACTCTGGCAATAGATATGTGGTAAGCATATTCCACTTGACCACGGTATATTCGTTTTTCAGAATCACATTTGCCAGAGTTCCAACCCTTTTGAATACATTCGGCGTTTGGTGATGTAATACCCTGCTTCATGCTTCCCATTGTTTTCGGTAGAATTCCTTTCTGCGTTCTACCTGATGTTGGAATATTTGTGTTGCAGAAACTGGACAATTAAAATCTGCACAAAGGTCAAATGTTGAAATTGACTGAATACATTCCTGTGGGTCGCTTTCCCAGAGGTCTTGGTCAGTTCTGTGAAGGAAGTTATTAGAAATATAACATCTTCAATATTGCAACCATGTGACGTTTAATTACTTCCAGGAATACATGAATCACCGCATTTCTCAGGTACACTAGAATATGTGTTAGGACTTACGGTGACGCAGGAACGCGGTTACGAGTTTGGTCGAAATCCTTGATTGAAATATCCAAAACACCCGACGTAAACGTCAGAAAGTACCATTCTGTAAGTTCAGGTATTTCTCATTAACGTTTTTGGGACGTCCATGTCTTTCAAACCTGCGGACCATTATGTCGGGAGCATGCACAATTGCATTCACAATATTGCCCCGAAACAGTGCACGATCATGTTCAAGAGTTGAGAAGATAATTGCTTCGCCAGGTTTTGCCTCCTTATCGAACCAGTAAAACGAAATGAAATTCTTGAGGAAGATAGCGCCAACTTGTCTAACTGGTAGTTTAACATTGTTCTTCATAGCCTGTAAAATAGTTGGAGAAATTCCTAGAATTCTGTGACTCTGGAATATTTGTTCTTCGGCGAACTTTCGTTGTTCAGGAACAACAGCTATTGTGGCACGTATCAATTCCTTCCGTTTGTTCAGGTTCATTTTTAATCGTTGTTGTCAAGTTCTAATTGAATAGCTTCGTATAAGCGTCTATGGCTTCATCGTACTTTCCTGTATTGAGATATACATCTCCCATTTGGCCATATGCTTGCTGTAATCTGGATTGTCGAACAACGCAGAGTCGCAGTCTTTAATCGCACAATCATTTTCTGCTACACGGATATATGCTACAGCCCGATTACAGTAGAATATTGGGTTTTTTCGGATCGAACTGATGGCCCGGTTGATTAAAGCACCACTTCTTGATGTTTGCATTCCTTCATCGGGCGGTTGCCTTCATTCTTAATCCGTTCGGCTGTTTCAAGGGATTGCGGATTGCGTTCGATAACATTGATTGACACTTCGAATATATCTAACTTTGCGGCCTTGTTTGTAATTGCCATTATTGATTCCAAATCAATGTCTTCACTCAGTTCACTTAGAAACCAGAACTGTCTCGAACAAATATCACTCCAATATTATTAATGTTAATTAAAGGAATGACAATTGCTACCCAGCGGTAGAATGTCGATGAAATTGAACACTTCGATGAACACACCACACAACACTTTGTAGTTAAGATCCATTCGGATCGCAAAATTAAGTTATATGTCAAATTATAAATTCAATTGCCACCTACCTTGGTTACTGGAGCGTTGCTCACGTTGATCACAGGTTGTTGGCGGAGTTCCCTCGTTGAGGATGTTGACGGACGTAATCCAATGTACGTAATCCAATTTTGTGGCGCCTGGATTCTTGCGCCGACTTCTTGCTCGGATGTTATACATCCGGCTCCGAAGGACCATAATGTACAGCGTCGAGGAGGCTCCTCGACGTGACAGCAAAATGCCAACTCCATTAGTTAGTTTGGGAACAGCAATCCATTTTTTCACAACGATTGTGTCAAAAGAAAACTTGTAATTATTTTAATTTACAATAAGTTACTTTATTTTACTATATTTAATAATTGCCACTTAACATGATCACTTTAAACAATCCAGACACTAAAAACGATGATAACGAATTACATAGCACCGTATATACTACGGCACCGCACCAGTAACTTCCAAAACAAACTGTCCACGAAAAACAGTAAAACCAGCGCTGTGTGGAAACAGTACCACAGAAAACGTCACATGCATAGACCATTTTGCTTTTGTCTACTCAGCAATAGGTGGCGCTCCGTGTGGTATGTATTTTCCGACTGGTATAAGATAGAATGTATATGTTGCGGAACTGCAACAGTAGGTTTACTGATTGTTTGTTTGTTTGCTCTCCGCCGTCCACTCTCCGGCGTGACATTCCTCTCCTAAGAATGCCACGCAGTCTTGTGGGGGGGGGGGGGGTGTGTCACGTACGTCGGCCACCACCATCATTTGATAATTTGTGTTTAATATAATTTTGTTTTAAAATAGTACGATGGTAAGGTGGTGGAAGAATTGCACGATCCAGAAGTGAGTTTTTGAACCCGCCCCGATTCAGGTGTGGATCGTGCAGTTCTTCGAGTTCGAATTTGTTTTTCGAAGTGGACGTGAATGGAGAGCGAGAGAGACGGAGGGTTAACCTTTTTCTTGTATACGGTTCAATATTCCGTTGTTGACGTTTGTTTTTGACAACGGAAAAAGAAGAAAAACGTTTGTTCTTTGTGCGCAGTTACCAAGAAAAAAAAAAGGGCAGGAAGTGGTCCCCATTGTCGATCGGTGTTAAAAATTTGTAAACTTTAAATGTAAAGGAAAAGTAAAAAACAAAGGTAAATAATAAAAGAAAAAACGAATTGGAATAACTTCAGAAGAAGTGAAATTGGTGTAGTTCATTTAAAAGCTTCTGATACAATCCTAGTCCCTCGAACATTGGTTGTGTACCCGAGTGAGAGAATCTCGTGTGGTTAATTGGACACATAAGGATACCGCAACGACATTAAGCCACGGAAGCAGTCAGAAGAAGTGAAATTGGTGTAGTTCATCTAAAAGCTTCTGATACAATCCTAGTCCCTCGAACATTGGTTGTGAACCCGAGTGAGAGAATCTCGTGTGGTTAATTGGACACATAAGGATACCGCAACGACATTAAGCCACGGAAGCAGTCCTCCCCCAGAATTAGGTAATCAATCTAATCGCTTCCCACTATACCTCCACAGCTGAAGTGCGGGGCACGCACTTAATAATTAGTTGCCACACTCATCAACATCCTAACATTTGTAACAAAAATATTACAGTTGAGACGCAAGCACAGTATTCCACTTATATGATATTCGGTTAAAAATAGTTTGCTTAATGTCTACTACAAAGTATGTACAATATTCACTTTAATTAGGTTTTGTTAAAATGGTTTTATTAATAACAACATAAATGCAGTGTTTCACTTCAATGATATTCGGTTAAGTTAAAATGAAATATAATTTGTACGACGCACAGGACAAAATGTTATTTGATCAAAATCCAATGTAATCTCCTTTGCTTCGTGAGTCCGCCCGCTATACAATTCGGATGAATACACAAAACAACCCGTGGTTCACCCAGGCTATTATTTTGGATATAAAGCTATATTATTTCCGCACGAAACAGCGCTTCCGATACGACAATCCAGACTTGGAATGTAATGAATTAACCGATCCCTTGGGACGGCCCAAGAGGGATGTAAATTAACGTGAGGGCGCGACCTGCCCTCACGGAATCCGAATCGAGATTAAATTATTTCATGGAAGCGATAGGATACCAAAATCCCATCATCTCTTTGATGACCAAATTTGGTAATATGTCCCTTTTGCGTTTGGTTCAACACAAAAGGAGTGGAAATACACACACGATGATTGCTTCTGCTGCTCATCGTGTGCGTCAGCAAGTATGCAGACATTACATAAGTCACATCTAAATGTTCGCACAGGTGCGAGTATCTCAACGGCAAAAGGGTTGAAATGTTTACAACGACTGCGTAAAGCATTATTGCTGATCGTGTACATCCCGCTGGTATATTCTCGCAATCGAACTCTGATGGTAATTTTCCATTTGCGAATTCGACTGCCGGGGCGCCAGCCGGATGCCTTCATGTATCGGTCGCTCGGGTGATCGCTCGAGGTGGGCATGCTGTGCCAAGGCAAGATACCTTTTCCTGCTGGTGTGCAGCTGGCGCGCAAAAGAATATCGTGTAGATAATGCACAGGCAATATTGGTTGCTTGGTTGTTAAACCAAATTGCCTTGAAAATATTATTTGTTGCCGCTGGAATTTCATATCAGCGAGAATTTATGTTTCATGGTTTTCCTTCGATTTTGCAGGTACAGCTTGGAAGGTAAGTGCAGGCTTTTAGTGTATTTCAGGAAACTGTTACCTTTTGTACCTGTAAGGTAAGTAGTGGCGTTCAATGGAACTGCCACGGTACTTGCTTTTCATTTTGATTGTATGCCCTATATGGGGGTTTTTACTTAGGTTATGGGAAGATGTTGGTGGCGTTCGAGGGAACCGCCACAACTCTCCATATACATATCATTGGGATAGAAAGCTCCCGAAATGAGATCATTTTCACTGCACATTGCCCTTGTTGTGTGACCACGAATAATTTTAATAATGAAGTTATCGATTCTGTTTAGTCCTGATTTGTCATACAGGTCTTTATTGGGATAGTATTTCTTATACTGCGACTCTGGGGTTCTGTACATTCCGCGGCAGGAACGCAAACACTGCCTCTCGAACACCGGAAACTTCTCCATGTAAAATGGGGATACGTTGTACCATACCGGCCAGCCATACACCAATATTGGTCGGATGAATGTCGAGTATGAAATTATTTTCACCTTGGAGTCCAGCAGACTACTACGGAAGAGTCTTCGTGTCATTACATACGCGTTCTTAGCTGCTGTAAGAGCAGCTGCTGTATGCTTATCAAAGTAAAGATACTGATCAAGCCAGATTCCAAGGTATCTGACTAGAGTTTTTACTTGTAGGGGAAGATTATTACTTCCTGCAATGGAAAATGTTTTCCAATTCCGTTTCGTATCCCTTGATGCACTGGACAGTGGCGTTCTGAAAAGGATAGTCTCGTCGCAAAAACGTTTGATTTTGTTGAAATCATCTTGCAGGTCTGTTGATACATCAATCTTTTCTCCAGATCTATACACCACAATGTCGTCAGCATACGCAATTGCATGGTTGAGAGAACCCACTAGACCACTAGTGTAAATGTTAAATAAAATGGGAGAATTCACTGCTCCCTGTTGTAGACCGTTTTTGATGTGGAAAGTCTTGTTAGAGATTATATCTCCACATTTCACTACAAATTGCTTACCCATTATCATATCGTAGATAATGTATAATAAATATTCGGGCATACCTATATTTGATAACTTATATACCAGCCCTTCTAGCCATACGGTGTCGAAAGCCTTTTCAAAGTCAACCAAACAGGCCCCTGTGCATTGTCGCTTCGCCTTGTTCCATTGTATGTCGGAAACAAGTTTTGTCGCAGCATGAACTGTGTCATGTTGCGAACGGAAACCAAACTGATTGTTCGGAATAATACCATTTTGCTCACACCAGTTGATCAATGCCTTATTTATAATTTTCTCGAATATCTTGCTGATGTTCGGAAGCAAAGTAATCGATCGAAGATTGGCTGGATTGCTCCTGTCCTTGCCCTTTTTGGGGATGGGATGGACTACTGCAGATTTCCATTGGGTTGGATAATATCCATTATTTAGCGCGTTATTGAACAAAATAGTGTAAACCTTCACTACTTCAAGAGGTAAATGCTTTAGAACAATGTTTCGAATAATATCTACTCCAGAAGATTTTTTGTTCTTAATCGATGAATGTCGGTCAGTTCGTCTTTGTGTACAAATATGCTAGTGTTTAGATCTCTAAGCGAGGAATCCGCTCTATTATTTTCACTAAAGATAGTGAAGCTTCGACTTAAGAGACGCCAATTGTTAAGTTCATTGCGTAGCGAAATATGTTTTTGGAGAGCCCTATTTTCCAGGTCAAGGTTAGAATGAGCCTATTCGTTCAATCTATACACTGCTTCGAAACAAGCGCCAATTGAGTTCGCCTTTTTTTGCGGATCCTCGACTATTATGAACTCTTCATTAGAGTTGATGTGTTCCAAGGTAAGTCCTGCGTTCAGCAGCGTTTGACAATTCTCGGGAGTCCGCGGAACTCGCGGACATGGGATGTCATTATAATCTTTCCTTCGAAAGACTTTATTTATTTGTGGGAACATATTCGGTCCACTAGCTTTAATGGATTGAATTCTCTTGTTCCAGTCTTCTTTGATTACTGATCTATAGTTGTCACGGATCAGTTTTTGAAGATTTTTAATTAATGACTTAACTGTTTTTATTTCCTGGCTGTTTGGATCGCTGAATTGTCTGTAGAGCAGTTTTAACTTAGAGAGCAGAATACTCTTTTGCCTATACAGCTCGTCGATCGTTGCGTTTCTGTACCGGTTTGTATGGCTCTCCATGTGAGACACTTTTGAAATTGAACGATTCATTGTATTAGTAACAATGTTGTTCATCGTCGAAAGATAATGATCAATTTCGTCATTATGAAGATTTCTGCAGTTGGTGGATCTATGCCATTGGAGCGTAATTGTTTTTTTATTATCCGATCAAAGCGCGACCAGTGTGCTTTTCCGAAATTAAAAGAATGTATCTGTTTGTACTGCTCAAGTAGTGAATGTTCGTTTGGGAATGTATTACAGCACCAAGTCCGTAATGATCGCTATCGTACTCGATTGTGCGAAGACAATTTCGAGTAGTTAGATCCGTATCTAATAATTGTATTCGCTCGTCGAGCAACAGTAAATCCAAGAAGGAATTTCCTCTTGGATATGACGGCGTACTTGTAGCGTACAATTCTAGTTTATGTTCGATTGCGTTTGTTTGCCACCAGTCGAACAACACATTGCCTCTTGTGTTTGTGATAACGTTACCCCAAGTACTGTGCTTGAAATTGAGATCTCCCGCCATAAAGAAATAATTATTTTCCGAGTCTAACTTGAGACTTCGAAAAAGGGTATCAAGTTCATTGATAAACTGTAGACACTGTGGAGATTCGGGAGCATACGCAGACATCACATATAGACGCCTTTGACTTTTCAAAGGAATATCTATAACGCAGGCTTCTAGTACCTGGAACTTGTATACATCTCTATTGTAGACGACTTTGTGTTGTAGACCATTTTTAACTAAGACAGCAACCATTCACAGCAATAATTTTTATAGTTAATTCAGTCGCAGTGAACGTTATGATTAGAGCGTGGGTTCGTCTGGAAACCGGGTCGAATAGATAATGTAGTGATATTACGTGATTGTTCTATAATTGGTGCATTTTTTACTCCACCTGCCATTTGGGCGTATGACACATTTGGTGCCACGAAGTTGTTGTAAGAGCGAGTTTTCATCTTTTTCTCTTCTTCAACTTGCTTCTTTTTGGCTTCCAACTTTGATTTTAGTTGCTGTTACTTAGGGCAACCTCTAAACTTAGCAGGATGTCCTGAGTTGTTACAGAGGACACAGGATAGTTTACTTCTATCCGGAAGCTATTCTTTGCCCAATGCACATTCTCCAATGATATGTTTGTTTAGGCATTTGACGCATCTGAAATGCATATTGCAATTCGCTGCCACATGCCCGAAGCGTTGACAGCGCATACACTGAAATACGTGGTCGCACTTCTTTATTCTCTCCCAACTTATTGTTTGGTGATTAATGTATTTAATATATCTAAGTCCATCAATTTCAAATTCCGCGTATTCGAGAATAAAGTTTTAAGGGGTATATTTGGCGGTAAACATGACGAGGAGTCAGGAGAATGGAGGAAACTCCACAACCACGAATTGGAAGAGCTATACCGCAAACCTACAATAGTGAGAGTAATCAAGTCGCGAAGATTAAGATGAGCCGGACACGTAGCGCGAATGGTCGATGATAGGACCGTGCATAGAATTCTTGACGGTAAACTAACGGGGAAGAGACCGACAGGACGGCCGCGACGGAGATGGGAGGACAATGTTAGATTGGACCTCGAGGAGATCGGATCGAATGGTCGAACGTGGAAGGAGAGCCCACAGGACAGGGAACAATGGCGGTGCCGAGTCGGTGAGGTCATGAACTTCCGGGTTCCTGCAGGCCGGTAAATGATGAAGTCCATCAATTTTACTATTGGGGCTTAGCGACACAATGAAGAAAGGCAACCTACGGTTGCGATTTCTAGAATTTGCTGTAGAAAATGGTTTCACACCTGTAAACGTCAGGCTATCGTTTTCGAAGTTTTTTAGCTCTTCGAGCACCTCTTCGGGAGTAAAAGAAGGGTCCTTTGAGGAGCATGGAGACAGTTTCCTCCGATTTAGGGGTGTACGTGTAGTACTCGCTTTTCGATTTCCCTAATGCCGATTTAATTTTGTTATACCCTTCTAAATCCTCGCATATTAAACTTATCTTAAAATTATTTATTTGTTTTGTTTTAAAAGTTTTGCATGTCAACTCACCCAATTTTATGAGATCTTCTGTCTCCATGTAGCTGATATATATAGGAGGTACTTTCTCCCTTTTTTTGACTGGCACCTGCTGAGATGTTTCCTGCCGAGATATGTCCTGCTGTTGGTGTGATTCCTGCTGTTGATGTGGTTCCTGCTGTTGTTGTTGATGTGATTCCTGCTGTTGAATTTCCTTATCTTGTCGTGTTTTCTTTGCCTTCGTGGGTTGCTGTTGTCTTTGTTCTTGCTGTTGTTGTTCTACCATTTTCGGTTTTCGCTCGTTCTGGGACAGGTTGTTTTTTAGTTTAACAACTTCCTCCATTTGTCTATCCAGTTCTTCTTTTTTACGACTAATCTCATGGATGAGTCTGTTGAGGACCTCGATTTGATTGCTAGCTTCTGCGTTTGTTTCGCTGATAGCTAGTTCTTTGAATTGGTTTCCAGCCGCTGAGTACTGGGCACCATGGCTGTTGTCGCTGGTTACAATCGACGTGTCTGTATTTTTATTTTCATTTGTTTTAACGCGTTTAGCCTTTAGGTTTAGGTCCGTATTTTGCCTTCTCCGATTTACGATTTTGGCATCCATTTGTATTGCATCCATATTTCTCACTTTTTTTGTTTTTTTTGTTTTTTGTTTTTTTTTGTTTTTGTATCTACGTCCGTATTATGGAAAGTATTCTTTTTTTTTGTGGCCACCGTTAACGTTACTGACACACTTTTGTATTAAACTTGTTCTTCGTTTTGACTGTCACAACACGTGGCTTCGTTCTCTTTTATTTTATTCTATTTATTTATATTTACTTTGCCTTGACCGTTTCTATCACTCTAATTTATTTGTTTATAAATAGTCTTTTTATAACACTTCAGCCACTCGCGACTCATAGAAATAACTTTTTTCATTCAACTCGATCGCCGAACCGAAAACACGTCCGCACTCGGTCACTGTGTATCGTTGTATATGACCCTAAGTAGTGAACCAGTGCATGCAGCGACATCCTGAGAAAGGTTGGCGCAAGGCTAATAACCATGCCTGTAAGAATTATTATGACAAATTTAACATGCCTCGGATATGGACCGGATACACGACGACGACCACGCAAACGAAAATGGCTAAACGATTTAATAATTTTCTCATGGAACGATCAGTATACAGAGCTCAAGCTGCACAGCTGCTAGCCGCTGCCCTGTCCGAATATAAGGCTGACATAACACCATTACAAGAAACAAGATGGACGGGGACTGGTGTTATTCAAAGAAACGACTATGACATTTATTACAGCTGTCATGCAAAACACCATGTGCTCGGGGTAGGCTTTCTAGTCAGCCAAAAAAACTGAAACCTGCCATCATCGGCTTTAATGCAATAAACGAAAGGTTATGTACTCTTCGCGTGCGAGGCAAGTTTAAGAACATACGCCCCATAAACGTTCACGGACCTACAAAGGAGTCCCCTGACGACGAAAAAGAAGAATGCTATGAGAACGTCGAACGGGCCCTCAATGCCTGCCCAAGATACGATGTGAAAATCGTTCTTGGTGATTTGAATGCCAAAATAGGTAGGGAGCTGGTTTCCAGGCACAACGCAGATTCCCATCATTCACCTGGGTATCACCTGATGGAGCCATTCGCAACCAAATTGACCACGTGTTGATAGATCGCCGCCACTCCTCGAGCCTGATGACGGTACGAACGTACCGAGGTGCCAACGTCAACTCGGATCACTATCTTGTTGGTACAGTTTTCCGAGCGCGGATTGCCCTACGGAGACATATGGCATCCGTGGATCAGGTTCGCATCAACACGGCTTAATACTTGCCCTCGAAGAGCTCGACGGAGGGAAAGTACGTCCTGGGGCCAGAATGTCGGGCGTAGAAGAGAAATGGACACGCCTTAAGAATCCTGTCATTACTACTGCCAACTCCATCTTAGGCAGTATTCGTAGATATCGGAACGACTGGTTTGATGATGAGCGCAAACTAGCGACTGAACGTAAGAATGCTGAATACCGGGCAATGCAGCAGTCTCAGAGGACGCGGGTACGCGAGGAAAAATACAAAGAGCTCAGAAGATCTTAAAAGAGACTTCACAGACAAAAGAAAAGTGCCTGGAAAAAAAAAACCTTGTCTGTGAAATAGAGAAAAGTAGAGAGCGAGGTCCGCACCAAGCATGGAAATTCTACCAACTAATCCCCAGTATGACGCGGTACACCCTACGCTTCACTTACTGCAAGGATAAAGAGGGTAATCTGATCACCGATCCTGAACGCATTCTGGAGCGATGGGAAGTCCACTTCAATGATGACATACCAGCTGCGCTGAGCAAACAAGGAGGAAGAGGAGATGCCGGAAGATTGGCCTCGTGGTATAATTTGCCCCATACATACGAAGGGAGATATCACACTGTGCAGCAACTATAGGGGTATAACATTGCTGAGTACCACCTATAAGATACTCTCCACTATTCTACAAGACCGGGTAGCCCATACGCTAAAGCCATCATTGGTCAATATCATTGTGGCTTCATCCCTAGCAAATCAGCAATTAATCAGATATTCACCCTTAGGCAGGCGCTGGAAAAATGTCTGGAATTTAAGATTCCATTATATCATCTATTTATAGAGTTTAAGGCCGCCTATGACAGCATAGCCAGGGTGGAACTATATAATGCCATGAGAGAGTTCGTGCATTCCAAACATATTGATATGACTTTGTAGGTTGACGACGACCAACGTAACTAGTCAAGTAAAAATAGCGGGATTGCTGTCCAAGCCAATAAACATCCTTAATGGACTCCGACAAGGGGACGGTCTGGCCTGCCTCCTCTTCAACCTGGCGTTGGAGGAAGCAATCCGTGACTCTGGCTTTACAACAAGAGGGACTATTGTCACCAAGTCCAGCCTGATACTTGCCTACGCAGATGACGTCGACATCATCGATAGAGCCGAATCGGCGGTGCAGGAATCCTTCACCCAGATCGAGTAGGCGGCACAAAAACTGGGACTGCACATTAATGAGGGTAAAACTAAGTACATGGTGGCAACTTCTGTGAAGAGAAGATCAAATAAAACCATACATTAATGTAATAAAAAATTTAAAGTTTTATAAATTTTAATATCACCCCAATCAGTTCATAATATAAATAAAAATATCTAAATAAATTAATAACAAAATAATATAAAGATTTATAGGGTCTTCTCGTCTTTTAAATATATTTTAGCTTTTTTAATAAAAAATTAAATTCTATATAAATTTATATGAAACGGTTAATATTTCGTTCAACCATTCATTCTAGCCTTCAATTAAAAGACTAATGATTATGCTACCTTTGCACAGTTAAAATACTGCGGCCATTTAAATTTCAGGGCGCAGGTCAAATTTTAAATATAATACTAAAAGACATGTTTTTGTTAAACAGACGAATAAAATTTTTGGCGAATTATTTATATAAATTTATTGTTAAAACTTCATATAACAAAAATATTATATTAATATTATCATTATTTCTTTATTTATTAAATTATAATAAATATTTTAATAAATAATTAAAATTTAATAAATAATATATTTAAAAAAATTATTTATAACAACTTCTAAAAAATTACTACTTCTAAGCATAATTTAAATTAAATTATTTATTTTTTATAATTATTTATTTTATAGCTTATCCCATAAAATATTAATTTTATAAAATTATTTCATTTATTAATTAATAAAAATTAAATTAATAAATTTATAAAATCGAAATTAAATTGGTCAAACTATCAGGGTAGTGACGAATTTGAAGTTGGGCAATCCTTTAACTGCCTTGGGTCAATAGTATCAGCAACAACAATATGGAAGAAGAAATACGCGAACGGCTGATCAAATCCAACAAAGCCTACTATGGTCTATCAAGACTCTTTAAATCCCGAAATGTATCCAAAACATCCAAGCTACTACTGTACGAGAACATGATCTTACCGGTACTCATGTATGGATCCGAGACCCGGGTGCTCAATAAAAGGCACTCTGAACTCTTCGAGAGGAGGGTCTTAAGGAGAATTGTTGGCCCCGTATGTGAGGGAGGACGATTCCGGAGACGCTACAACCATGAGTTGTACGCAATCTACCTTGAAGCTAATGATGTAAAAAAAATCAAGCTTGGTAGACTCCGGTGGGCGGCACACCTAGCTCGTATGAGCGAAGAGGAGCCTGCCCGGAAAGACCTTTATGGCAGGATGTATGGAAGGAGACAGCGCGGCAGACCTTGTCTGCGATGGAGGGGTGGCGTAGGCCAGGACGCCCACGGCCTGGGAATGCCAAACTGGATGACATCGGCTCGAAATCGGGACGGGTGGAGAGATTTGTTAAATAAGGCCAAGAACGGAACCCGGTTGTAGTGCCGATGATGATGATGGATCTGTTACGGATATATACTAAAGCTCCAGTCAAATTTCATTTTTCTGGACTTAGCTTCAGAAGAACATTTCACTTTTTTTTTGTAACAAACCCTAACGTTCGGTTGCTAGTTGAGTTTTTCGAAATTAGAAAAACTTTGTCATTCGACTTGGAAGACTCATTGAGAATGAATAAACCTGATTTAAAAAAAAAGAGCCAAAAATCAAGAAAAAACTGACAGAATCAATAGTTATGGGAAGAATATTGCGGACCAATGTAGAAAGGATTATTATAATGTAACTACGAATCGAAGAAATCTGTTGCGATTTAAGCTTCTGATTTTATTTTAACTATCAGCAGATTGTAAATAAACTATATGAAAGAGTTATTCTTATTCAACAGACTGCTCCGACACATTTGGATATTAAAAAAATACATTCTGTCAAAAAAGTACCGGGAATTGATCATTTAAAAAACCCTCTTAAAGGGATTATCAAAAATCTTTTTGTCTCGAGATGTGCACAACTGTCCTCTATCCTGGCGTGAAGCTTGAGCTCAATCTGACGTTTAGTTTGCTTACAGGGTATATTTTCCGGAATCGACTTTAGTTCTCGCCGACAATCCTGTTTTATGTCGTCTATCGACTAAAGGGTGCCTCGAGGTGGTGCTTTGAATTTCTGAAAGATAAAAAGTCAGACTGAGCAATATCAACTGAATACGATGGTTGTTCGATGGCATTTGTTGAGCTTCTGTCAAAAAATTCGTTCAAAATGATAGCCTTATGAAATGGAGCGCTATCGTGGTCCAAAATCCTTAAGTTTTCTTTCCAAAAACCTGACCATATTCGGCAAATTTGCTCTCTCAAACGCCATATAACGCCCAGATAATATTCTTCACTTATCGTCTGACCTTCCAGCAGAATTCCGAGTACACAACACCGCAATAATAAAAAAAAAACAGTCAAACAGTCAATGCCATGACTTCTGACGGTCTTTGATCTGATTTCTTTTGGTTTTAGTTCAGTTGGAAGACACCGTTTCGAAGCTTGTTGATTGATTTGCATGTCAAACCCGTAATCCCATTTCTCGTCATCAGTTATAATGCGGTTTATGAATCTGGAGTCGGATTTGAGTCGCTGTAGCATGTGTTAAGCTACCTTTACACGATTGAAGTTTTGAAGTAAATTCAGTAAAAATCGCAGAACGCATTTGAAATGAACTGACAAAATAAGCACTATAAACGAACTAACTAACGTCAGCATAGAACGCAATTGTACCAAATTAGCGACAAAATTTCTAAGTCTCTTTAGATGGGGTTTTTGACAGAATGTATTCCCCAAAAAATCTGCCTCGTTGGAAGGACTTATCTTCACATTATTTACGACCAGTATGATTTGATTTCTCAAACCTCAGACTAAGTCCGGTGTTGCACACTTGGCATCGCTTCAACTTCAGTGGTATAATTTTTTTTGTAACAATTGTTTTTAGACCTTGAGTCACAAAACTCACCCCGGATTAGTCTTGATAGTTGAGACGTGGGCGGTTTCGGCTTTTGCTGCAGGTGGATGTGGTGCGATGCGGGTTTGGCAAATGATAACTCGGTATTAATAATTTTACTGTATTTCATTTCATATTTATTAATAGTTTTAATTCTGATTTAGTCTATTCTATTTCACAAATAATGTTAGTTTTAATTGTATTGATGTAAGGCACAATCATTTATTTTATTCTATTTCACAAATATTTATAATAAAAACTTTAGTTTTATTAAAGAAAAGGCACAACCACTTCCATTGGCGGACAATTTTCAACTGTTTTTACTTTTGGTTTTATAATTTTTCTTTTTTCAACTTATTTGTAGCGGAGACCGATCCACCGCGCTCCACATCTACTTTTCAACTGCCTCGTCAAGGATTAACCCTCACCGTGGACATTCGTCATTCGCGGTTTTTTCTTCTTCAACCCCTGACGTTCACACTTCCTGGTGCTTACTCCACGTGGAGTCATCCCTTGATTTTTCGTTTCCCACCAATTTCCTTCGTTCAATATACCGTTATGTGCCCCCCTATCCAATGGTCATACGTACTATCGACTGTCCTTATGCCACACGGAGGGTTATTCTACAACGGCACATCCAACAAGGGAAACTTTTTGGCGAAGCGTTGTTGTTTTTAGTGTATAATATTTTGGACCTTGTGGCATACCAAATATTAATCTATTGGGATTGGGATCATGTATTTTTAGGGATGTATTTTATTTTAAAGTTTGTCTATTGCTTGGTGGGAATGTGCTATTGTATTTTTAATATGATGCTTTGGTATAGGGAAAGGATATGAACTGGCTAGAATTTTAAGTTCATTTTGGGGGGAATGATAATTAACTGTTGTTAATTATATAACAGTCTGCCTGTCATGAATCCCCGTTATTTGGTATATCACGATTTAGTGGCACTGTGGGTGTAGGTGGCTAAAACCGTACACCACATGTTCCTTGCCAGCATGTAAAGGTGATATCGATTTTGGACCGGCCTCTTTCGTTTATAAAGATGTCCTCAGCAACATTATTAGGTAGCACTAGATCAATGACTAAGAAGGTTTAGATCTGTGTCTAGCCTCTACTGTGCTAGTACTTCTCCATTTACCGTCCAGGCTTTCAAATTTCCAGTAAGGATCTATTTATCTAATATATAATTTCAAGGGGGCCTTTTGCTGTGACACCTTCGGTGACTTGGAAGCGTTTAAATGCTTCTATTCCCCAGACTGTTAAAACGTAACGACAGTAGGAATGAATTCCTTAGCCATAGGCGAATTCCTTGTACCTCTGGTCAATTCTGTGTTCTATAGGGCAATTTGTGGATAAGAGACTACTAATAGAGCCCCCCAAAATCTCAACTATAAAAAAAATGCATTGTCGGTAGAAATGACTCGTAAAATGAAGAAGAAAATTCGACGAAATCTGCGTCGTGGCGGCAAACAAATGGCCCTTTAGCTGCATATGTCGAAAACGTAAATCCTCATAAATTAAAAAAACGAGATCTCATCGATACGCAAAAATGTTAGCCTCATAGAGCGAAGCAGCTGCCCCGGTTGCCGGCTGTGGATAATTGTAAAACACCGTCTTATCCGATGAGAAAAATTTTCCAATTGAACAATTCATGAAAAAGCAAAATAATCGCAACTACTTAGCAGAAACGTCATACGAGAATTTGAATATTCGAATCGTCACCATTTATCAAGGTCAATTGGTGCTTGTTTCGAGACAGTGTACAAATCGAACGAATCCATTCATTATCAACCTTGACCTGGAAAATACGGCTCTAGAAAACCATAATTCGATACACCATAAACTATGTCGTGTTCCACTCAAACATCAGCAGGTATTTGAAAAAATTTCAAATAAACCATTGCATTGTGATGAAAATTGTATTATTTCGAACAACCAGTTTTCTTTTATATCGAAAAACGACATAGCGTGGAAAAGGGGAAAAATGAAAATGCACAGGGGCCCGATCGGTTGACTTTGAAAAGGCCTTCGGTACCGTATTATTAGAAGGGCCTGTAGTGCTCCAAAAAGCCCTACCACCTTTTTCCCCCATTCCTAATCCAAAATCCTAGCTATAATACGGTAAGACGTATAATCCTATCAAAACCCACAATAACCCAAACATTATCCAAAATTCGCAATAAACGAATCAAACATTCGTTTATTGCATAACATTTGACCCCACGGCATTATTAACCCCAAAATCCAAATTAAAATTAAAATTCACAATAAACGAATCCAATATTCGTTTATTGTTCTACATTTGCTCCACAGCATCACCCAAATCCAAAATTTAGAGATCGTTATCTCTATCCCAAAAATGCCATTGAGTTAAACAAACAAAAAACTCAAAAGCAGATACATTCACACATCTGCGCGATAGTTTCATAAGAATTCAAGAAATTGATTTCTTATCTTGTGTAAATACAACATCTCGCTCGAAATATCCAAAAGATCGAGATTGTTGCACGAAAATGTGTATCTTTGGGATACAATTTTCGATTCCTTTTCTTTTATAAAGGAATAGTCAAGTGATCTCCGGGCCGCAGTCTAAATTCACAGTCCCTGGAGGAAGTACCCCCGGAAAATCCTGAATAATATAATAAAATCATATTCAAAAAGGAAATCAGATGACTTTTAATTTCCACGGATATGTAAATATCACCTGGCCCCCACGGAAGACCAAGTGAAGACATCAGGACGAAGGCCGAATCAAAGGACGTTGCTCTTCCCTTTGAACTCAGAGGAAGCACGGCAACGACCCCTTTTGTAGGACAAGTTTTCAGGAGCGGTCAAATTTTAAGAGATTGCCTTGTCCTTTTAAGGACCAGGAGACACGCTTCCTGAAAATAATATCCCCTACAAGAAACACAACAGGCCTATATATAAGTTATCAAATCTAGGTATGCCCGATTATTTGTTATACATTATCTACGATATAATGGTAAACAATTTGTGGTGAAATGCGGACTCTAACAAGACCTTCCACATTAAAAACGGCTTATAGCAGGGAGCAATGAATCCTATCACTTTGTTTAACATTTACATTAGTGATCTAGTGGGTTCTCTCAACCACGTCATTACATACGCTGGCGACATTTTTGTGTATATATCTCTGTAGAAAAGATTGATGTGATCAAAAGACTTAAGATGACTTCAATAGAATCAAACGTTCTTACGACAACTGGAAATTAAAGATCAATTTTAGGGAAACGAAAAGCATCCTTTTCAGAAGGCCCTTGTCCATGGAAAAAATGTCTGTATGATAATAATCTAGCCCTACAAGAAAAACCAGTAGTTAGATACCTTAGTACCAGGCTTGATCAGTATCTTTACTTTGATATGCACATAACAGCAGCTCGTACCGCAGCTAAAAACTCATATGGTGTGACAAGAAGACCCTCCCGTAGCACTCTTCTAGACTCCAAAGTCAAAATAATTTCATACTCGGCATTCATACGACCAATGTTGGTGTATGGCTGCCCAGTATGGTATAACGTATCTTGGTTACATAATTAAAACCCCCCCGAATCATTAAATTGATTCCCATTCTTTTTGGCCTGAAAAACGCCATTTTCCGATTCTCCCACATAAGATATGTAAGCAACAGCAAAGTGTGGGTAGACAACGCTGTAACAAAAACAGTTTCGTCTATCACCAGTTCCTTTTTCACATTCCCATGCAAAAGAAGATACCAAGCGAAATACCCTCCATCCTGTATTTCAGTGTACAATCATTCGCTTGGGAACAAAATCAATGTCAGGTGAAAAGGTATCCATGAGTATATAGCATTTGGAATGATAGTGAAGAACGTGTGATTCGAACTGACGCTATGACAGTTAAAATCACCAAAAATTGAACCAAAGCGCAACCCGCCAGGCTACTGGCCGTGTTTAGAATTCGATTTTTAAACTCAAGTATATTCCACTGATATGAATTGTTATGTTATCGCTATGGTATACGGCTCTGATGGGTTGTTCTTATTCGATTTTCGTTCAGTGTTCTTCACTATTTGCTTGTGTATTGTGTGTGTATCTGTTAGAGACGCTACAAGTATACTTTTCGACCCTCTCCATTTCCCCCTTTTGGAGTGCTTTTTTGGTTCTGCATTCTGAAGTCCAAACATGAAACGGGGTCGTGCGGTCACCCTTCTGGTTTCGCTTTTCGTTGAAAGCGAAACCAAATCAACTAGAGGTTGGTCGCCTTGCTCTCCGTTCCAATTTAACCGTTCTCCCTAGGTTCATTGACTGTTGAGAAAATTCGCAAGAGTTTACTCACCTTTAATGGCAGCGGGAGGTGGGGGGGGGGGGGCGGTGGGGGGGGGGGGGGGGGGTGGGAAAATAGATCGGAAATGAGGGATCAGGCCGATCGGAAATCGGGGATCATGAAGAGAGTACCTGTTGCCGGGTAGAACTGGGGCAGTTGGCAGTAGTAGTGAGTTAGCAGTTGCCAGTGGTTGTTGTTTTGTGTTGTGCAGGTTTTCATTAATACCTAGTATAAAGAAAGTATTGCGAATTGGAAAAAGTTTTGGTTAACCAAAAGGAAAAAACAGAAAGGTGTATAAACGCAAAATAAGGAGAAACAAGGTATTAATCCCTAGTGTAAAGAATTCAGTAAAGTGCGTGTCAGTTGTGAAGCAGACCAACTAATTCATTTAAGAGTCCATTCAAATTCTCTAATCAGTCTGCTCGCCCTTATATAAATATATATACATTTCAAATGTTTAACTGCAAGAACGAGACCACCAAATACAACAGCCACGTGAGACCCATTAATTTGTATATATATATAATATATTGTGGAAAAAAAGTGTTACATCCCATTCTACATTGACAAGTTTCGTGTGTTCGAGAGGCAGTGTGGTGGTTCTTTAAAGCTTACCTGAAGAACCACCCATAATTTCAGTCTAACTCCCCATCTCCAAGCCTGCAAATATTCCTCCACAAGGCCATCATCATTTCCCTGCATCAAGCAACATCGAGTTTCCTCGGGAAGCATTTCAGTTCACATCCAACGTGAACACTTAAGGATCTTATCGATTTTCCTCGGCGGCAATTCCGATCCAACGTGTGCGCAGCAATTTTCCTGTATGCACATGTCTAGCCAACCTTTTGCCCAACGACAAAAGCAATGGCAAGCAGCTTGCTTACACAGCTGCAATACCAATCACCACGATCCGTTTGTCCAACTGACAAGCAATCACCGCATCTCGCGCATAGCCGCCAAAACCGAATTCTTCAGCATAATCAAATGCAAACAAAGAATTCGGTTCTTCCCACCGGCAATAGATACTATACACAATTCCCATCGTGTAAATATTAAAAATCATCCGTTAGCACGCAATGCTTCCCTAATGAGATACAGCTTGTTTACTCAGCTGCACTCTCATGGCTCATGACGCTCTTGGTCCATTTTCCCTTTGTTCTTTTTGCCTTGTTAGATTTCGTTTATCCTTGGCCGCAGTACCAGGGTAAACAATGTGATCTACACGATCAACTCACACACACTCCTAGCATCTTCACTGAGAGAGCCGGTTCCCAAATTCGCCAGAGAGAGACATTTTCTCCCGTCACCACCAAACTCACCCCAGTAGGGAGTCGGCCCTGCACGAGCCAAGAGTTGGATCACCGGTCGGAAATCAATCACCATTGAGCGCGCATCGAGTTCGTAAGAAAGCCGAATACGCACGCGGGTGGGCACCACCCGCGTCCGAATAATAACAGGAGTCAAAATTCAAACGCCGAGGAGACCAGTCGAGTTCGAATCGTCTGAGTCGACTGCGTGGATGTTAGTTAAAGGGGAGGTTGAAAATGTGTGCCGCTTACCTTACCCGGTGCCCCTTTTACGTGCATAATTATTTAGTCAGTGAATGTTCGTACTGAGTTTTAAAGTAAATGTAAATATATTTACATAAAATAGAACACATTAACAACTACAACAACACTTGAAATCGCGAGTGAAATAACCTCAAGCGAAGATAAATTAAAATTGTAGTGCTCCAAAAAGCCCTACCATCTTTTTCTCCCATTCCTAATCCAAAATCCTATCAAAACCTGAAAAAACCCAAACATTATCCAAAATTCGCAATAAACGAATCAAACATTCGTTTATCGCATAACATTTGCCCCCACGGCATAATTAAATCCAGAATCAAAATTAAAATTAAAATTCACAATAAACGAATCCAATATTCGTTTATTGTTCTATATTTGCTCCACAGCATCACCCAAATCCAAAATTCAGAGATTGTTATCTCTATCCTAAAAATTCCATTGAGTTAAACAAACAAAAACTCAAAAGCAGATACATTCACACATCTGCGTAATGGTTTCGTAAGAATTCAAGAAATTGATTTCTTATCTTGTGTAAACACAACATCTCGCTCGAAATATCCAAAAGATCGAGATTGTTGCACGAAAATGTGTATCTTTGAGATACAATTTTCGATTCCTTTTCCTTTATAAAGGAATGGTTTCGTGATCTCCGGGCCGCAGTTTAAATTCGTATCTTGTCCCTGGAGGAGATACCCCAGTGGGAGAAGAAATAAAATCTGAAAACTAAAACACCCGGTTTTTCATTTCACCTGGCCTGGAAGACCAAAAGAAGAAAAGGACATTCGACCCATATCCAAGGACGTTGCTCTTCCCTTTGGACTCAAAGGAAGCACGGCAAACGAACCCTGTTGTGCGACTGGTTTTCGGGAACTTTTATAAGAGATCTCTTAGTCCTTTTAAGGATTAAGACACACACTCCCCGAAACCAGAAGTACAACAAAAAATTATGGTGGCAGCGGTTTGGGATCCCAACATCCCCTACCAATAAAATACGAACTAGGCAGTGGATTAGACTGGTCCAAACATCCCCTACCAGAGGGAGAATACACGAGTGGGATATCTATAGATCCCGCTACCAACAGGAAAATAAATTCCGATAAAAACAGCGTGCCCGGGGCTAAACACCGGCAATAGTTACAAAATAGTAAATTTTAAATATTCTAAAGTGGTAAAAGCGTTCCTCTGGGGCATACACCGAGGAGAGGTAACAGTGTGAAAAATAACAACGAGCAGCCAAGGATAGACCGGGATTCCTGATGCAGCGGCAACACCAGGACCAAGCAGCTAGTGACGACAAACAACAGGACACCCAACAAACCTGCATCTAGAAAACACAGGTATTAAATTTTTATTTATTTGTTAAGTGAAAAGTGATATAAAGGTAACTTAGTTGAAACAAAAAGTGAACTAAAATTAAATTCAGTTTTGTCATTTTTGTCATTTTGTCTTGGAAATTGGCTCCCAAATAAGTAAATTTTTAAATGTTTGAATTGTTAACTAAAAGGGGACGGCAAGAATAAATTGAATATTTATTTTAATTGTTCTTTTACACTGGGATAAAGCTTATTAATAATTTGTGCAAGTGCATTTAAATTTAACTTGTTTTTCTAAGAATAATAAGCAAAGTTGTTCTCATTTTTCCAAGAAGAGTATACGCATAAAAAAGCCCAAAGTGATAAATATAATTAATAAAAGAAATTTTTCTCTCACACAAGCATATACAATATACAAGTACGCACTTACTTTTCGGCTAGTAGAGGCAAACATTTTAAATACATTTTTCTTAAACGCATTTTTAAAAAACACATATTTTTGACAATTTTCAAAACTTTCTTCACGAATATATACATATACACATTTTTTCCAAAAACTTTTTCCCAAAATATCAACATTTTATTCTTCAAAAGGGGACAATATAAAAGACCCCACACAAAAATTAACTACAAATTTGGTTTTATTATTTATTTTTTGATATATATTTTAATTAATTATACACATAAACATATATACATACATTTTCTTTTGGGAAGATTTTTCTTACGTGATAAGCTGAACAATAATGAACAAAATTTAAATCCTTGGTCTTTGTCCTTAGCGTCTTTTTTGGAAAGTTTTCTTTAGGTCGAATTTTTCCTCTGAATCATCTGCGACTTTTGAAAATCTATTCTGGGATATTTTTCTCTCGACAGTTTAGACACTTTTTCCATAGGGCAAACGGGTTGATTTCTTTCACTTTGAACAGAACAAACATCCTCATATAGGATCGAATTTAAACGAGTTTGCAGAAGCTTTTTCGTCTTGTGTTTTCTTCTTGTTAGGAACGATGAAGATCTCATCTCTTTGTTCTCTACCCCTTTTCACCATCATTTGGGAAGGTCTGTTTCACAAATATGTCGTGAGCGACAAAAATAAACCGGGTACACGTTCGCAGAGACTTGAGCCCGAGCTCATACAAAATCGCGAGGACGAAACTTCGGAAACGTTACGAACGGAAATACGCGAACAAAGTTCTAGAATGAACTACGGATTCGGATTAAGCGACATACTGGGACTCATGCCGGTATTTAACGGTCATCCTGACGAATTAGAGGGTTTCGTCTCTTGTGGAGACATTTTGTTCTCACAAGCACAAGATGATAACCAGAAATCTTTTATTCTAAGGGTGGTCAAAACCAGATTGCAGGGACCGGCGCGTGATTGTATCAGGCATAAAATCATTTCTACCTGGGAAGATCTTGTTTCAGAATTAGAGGGAGAATTTAAAGCTCTCATCTCTAGGTCTGCTGCCCAAAATAACTTAGTGGCAACAAAACAAGATAGCAAGGAGGGTGTGAAAGAATTTTCAAATAGACTCACACATCACCTGCATGAATTGGACAGCGCCACATACGCTAGTTCACCTGAGCCTGCAGTCAGAAGTTATCTTCTGGCTGAGAATCAGAGACTCGCGTTGAATACGTTTGAGGATGGGATACGAAATTCCAGCCTCAGAATCTTGGTGAAGTCTCACAACGCCCCAAATTTAAAAGCAGCCATTAGCTACGCTTTAGAACAATCTCGAAGATTAGGTAACGATAACTCAATGCTAACTTCCAATAACAATTTTAGGAGAAATAACCAACCAATTGTTTGTCAAACATGCAACAAGAGGGGACATACTTCTGCGACTTGTTATCGCAACACAAATTTTCCAAATTTCGTCCCCCAACGCATTAAGACAGAGGTTGAACGTCTCCAATGCACATACTGTCGAAAGTATAATCACACTCAGGCAGAGTGCAGAACCAGGTTAGCTCATATGCGAAACCAGGACCAACCTTCAAGGAGTCGAAATCCTTTCAGAACTCAGCCCAATCAATCTCAAAATAGGACAATAACAAACTCGCCCCGCATTGAAAATCGAAATACCCGACAAAATCAAAATATTAACAGGGTATCCAATTCACAACAGGGAAACGAACTCACTCGGGCAGCGAGCAACGGCAATCCTTCTCGAGTACAGACAATCGCCGATATACACCCCACCCCGATGTAAATTTTGAAATGCGCGTATTTTTCTGCCCTGAATTTAAGGAGCCAGTAATACGTGTAAAATTTAATCCATCGGATAAACAATACTCGACTTTCCTTATCGATACAGGCGCCGACATCAGCCTGATCAAATTAGATAATCTTTATATTGAACAATCTGTAGAAAATTCAGACCCAGTGACTATATCCACCATTGCTGGAAAAACGGTCAGCACATGCGGAAAGGTATTGGGGGAGTTCGAATTTAGAACAGACAGGCACTCCATACCCTTTAAACATAACCTTTTTGTGATAGGTAAAAATGTAAACTTCCAACACGATGGCATACTGGGAAGCGATTTCCTTGCGAAGCACCAGTGCCACATTAACTTTGAAAAGGGATTCCTTAAATTCGCTGTAAAGAAGAGAACCACGGTAGAACTCGAGCAGTTTTTAGGAAACAATAACGAGGACAAGGAAAATATTCAGAATGTCACGCCTTACGAGATGTCTTCCACGGATAATACAGGCATTCTTGAAAAATTGGATAACACCGTTCGTGAGTCAACATCCGAATCCGTTTGTCTACGGGCCGGATCTGATGCTGTGACAAACACAACGAAACCAACCACCCTTGAATCTTCCTCTTCCCATTTAAATAAAGTTTGTGGTAACGAAAAAGTTAAGGAAACTGCTGAAAAACTGAGTTCAGGAAAACATGAACCTGAAACTCCAATATCCCCAGTAAATTTAAAACGAAATGCCAAAATCGATTTCATAAAATTGCATTCACGATCTCAACAAATAATGGAGATTCCATTTAAAGGAAAACTTAGTCAAGAACTGATAATAAAAAAATCCGAGATCATGCCAGGAATATATCTGGGTAATAGTTTGACAACACCACAGGACAAAAAAATAAAGGTATTATTAATGAACACATTAGACACCGATCAAGAAGTAAGCACCAACGACATAGAAGTCGAATGGGAAGATCTGGATGACTACAATGTGTTACAGGCGGATGAAACTAAGAACTTTCTAAAAAATAGGCTTGAACGGCTAGAATCACTCCTAGAGTTGCGTCATTGTAACCAGGAGGAAAGGATATCTATCCTAGACATCTGCCGCAGATTTAACGATCTCTTTTACTTAGAGGGCGACCATCTCACACACACTGACGCCATAGAGCATCAGATCATCACGGAAGAAGGAAAGCCCCCACTTTACATAAGACCATATCGTCTCCCAGATAGCTCAAAGCAAGAAATCCACAAACAAGTGAACGAAATGCTTCAGGATGGCGTGGTACAACCAAGTTTCAGTCCTTGGAATTCCCCTCTCTTACTAGTACCCAAGAAGGCAGGACCTGATGGGACAAAACGGTGGAGAGTAGTTGTCGACTTTAGAGCCTTAAATAAAATAACAGTCGGAGATGCATATCCATTGCCCAATATTACGGATATTTTGGACCAGCTAGGAAAAGCTAAATATTTTAGCACTTTGGATCTAGCAAATGGGTTTCACCAAATACGCATGGACAGTAGAGACAAGGCAAAAACAGCGTTTAGCACACCCTTCGGACATTACGAATATAATCGAATGCCCTTCGGACTAAAAAACGCACCTGCCACATTCCAGAGGCTTATGAATAATATACTCATGGGTCTCCAAGGAATAGAATGTTTCGTCTATGTAGATGATATCGTAATTTACGGATACGATCTGAACGATCACAATTCCCGACTCACCAGAGTTTTCGAGCGATTACAAAGACACAATCTGAAAATACAACCAGAAAAGTGTCACTTCATAAGGAAGGAGCTCACCTACTTGGGGCATGTTATTTCAAAGGAAGGTATAAAACCAGATCCAGAAAAAACGAAAGCGGTGAAAACGTTTCCAACGCCCAAGAAACAAAAAGACGTAAAATCTTTTCTCGGTTTTGTAGGCTACTACAGAAAATTTATCCCAAATTTCGCCGAACTGGCAAAACCTTTAAGCAGATTGCTCAGGAAGAATGTTCCATTTCATTGGGATGCCTTTTGTGACGAGGCATTCACAACTCTAAAAAGAAAGGTTATTACCCCACCAATACTGGCTTATCCAGACTTTAACCGGGAGTTTATAATAACTACGGATGCTAGCAATGTTGCGTTAGGAGCAGTGCTATCTCAAGGTACAATAGGACAAGATAAACCTATTGCTTTCGCTAGCCGAACTTTAAACGACGCAGAAACTCGATATACAACATCCGAAAAGGAATTATTGGCAATCGTTTTTGCACTAGCCCAGTTCCGACCATACGTTTACGGACGAAAATTTACTATAGTCACTGACCATAGCTCTCTACAGTGGCTTATAGGACGAAAGGATCCTACATCCAGACTTATGCGATGGAGAATTCTACTCGAAGAGTATGAGTACACAATCGTCCATAAAAAAGGAAAGCAAAATGCAAATGCTGATGCTCTCAGCCGTATAACAATGACTACCCCAGTCGATCCCATCAAAAATAATATCCTCGTCACCACACGAAGTAAAGCCAAACTCGAAGAAGATGTGGCTGCACAATCATACAAAGATACTACCAATCTTGTATGGCAAGAACAAACAGGGTCCATCTATACCAAGAAAAAACTTGGACTACGTATTATAATCCTCCCATTGATAGACTCTGCTGAGGAAGAAAACCTGGCAGGAAGAATCCCAAACTTCACCAAGCCAGACGTAGGTAAAATTACGTTTCATGAGCAAGATGGGTTATGCGCCATCACATTGCCATTGCCTTTCAGAAACCTAAGCGACCAGGAAACCGCTAAGAGTTCCCTTATTGATCTGAAGAAGATTTGCGAAGACCGGAATTTCAATTCCATTGGAATTTTAGTCCCCTTCATAGAAAACGAATCAAAAGTAACACTTAATAACTTGCTAAAAGAAACTTTTGCTCACCTCAACGTGACAATGTACGTTTTCTCCAATAAAAAGAAGCTTTTAACAGATCCTAACGAAATACAAAAGTTACTCGCGGAATACCATAACTCACCTTTCGGAGGACACCAAGGAGCCACCCGAACAATCAATAGATTGAAGCAAAAATATTACTGGCGCACAATGACCGCTGACGTCGCGGCGTATATTCGAAAATGTGCTTCCTGCCAGATAAACAAAAGTGGAAGGAATCCTAGAATTCCTATGAAGATAACCACAACAAGCTCAAAACCTTTCGAAAGAATTGCTTTAGATATAGTAGGACCATTACCAGTCAGCTATAATGGAAATAAATACCTACTAACGTTTCAAGACGATTTGACTAAATTTTCAGGAGCTTACGCACTGGCCAGCGCCGAAACCAAGGACGTGGCCAGAATTTTCGTTGAAAATATCGTCTGCCAGCACGGCATACCATCTTCTCTATTAACTGACCGAGGTGCAAATTTTCTCAGCGCACTTTTTAAGGACATCTGTTCCTTACTCAAGGTCAAAAAACTCAATACAGCACCCTATCATCCACAAACAAACGGAGCACTAGAACGGAGCCATAGAACTCTGGTGGAATACCTCCGCCACTATGTAAACCAGGATCCTCTCACTTGGGACACCTGGATACCTTACGCAATGTTTGTGTACAATACTACACCCCACAGTAATACAGGCTACACGCCGCATGAATTACTATATGGTTTCCCAGCCGAAATACCCAGTTCTCTCAGACAAAACCCCGAAAGCACTTATAACTACGACCATTACGCAAATGAATTAAAGATGCGATTACAACATGGTTATCGTACAGCCAAGGGAATACTGATAGAGAAAAAACAAAAATCTAAGGTATACTACGACCAAAAAGTAGGCCGTAAGAAATTTAATGTTGGCGACAAGGTTCTATTAAAGAATCACTCAAGACCTAACAAACTAACCTCCCTGTGGAAAGGCCCCTACGAAATTGTAAAGATCCTATCTGAAGAAAATTCAATCCTCAGAATAGGAAAAGGAACCCGAATAGTCCACAACAATAATATAAAACCATTTGTGGATTAGGCAATCACAAATAAGAAACCCAAAATAAATAAAATAAATGTTGAAGGAAAGTAAATGTATAGATGTATTTATAACCTTACAAAAACAAAAAAAAGAAAAATAAATGTATATACGTAAAAAAAAAAAAACCTTAGAAAAATCATAAAGTAACACTGTACGAAAATACCACGATAATGTATTTAAAATTTGCCTGCAAAATTTTTCTTTTCAAATACTGTTACACGAATAAATAATCTTGTAAATATTATACAATATTTTAAATAACCGAAATAAACAAACAAAACAAAAATATATCTATAAAGAAAAATATATATACAACTAATAATGTTAAATTCACCTCTTAACAAATTATTGTTCAAACACGAAATAGATAGATAGAATAAACAAAGAAAATTTATAAATTCAGGAGATAACAAATAAAATATAACAAGAAATTAAATCTCCACATAACTCATATGTTTCAAAAATAGAAGTTTCAAAACTATACTATAAACAAATATTGACTATAGAAAAATGTATTATACAAATATTTTAATCAACCATCACTAACTTAAATAAATAAACAAACAAACATTTTTGTAATAATAAATAAAACAAAACTTACGATACGAAATAATGTTAGAATAAGAATTTATATAAGTACAAAACATTTTGCAATGAATAAATTCTAATAAAATTTTAGTATAACTCAAAACAAATTTAAAAATGTCTAGAATAAAATTATATAAATAAATAAGGACAATGAAAAGTCCTCAAAAAAAATGCTCTGTAAATAATATGTAATCAGTATTAATATGTAATACACAAATTGTAATAGTAAGCCTTAATAATCTTACGCAACACTTACATATATATTGTACCACAAATTGGAAAATCTATAATAGTACTTTATAAACAAAAACAAAAAAAAACCTCTTATATAAAAAGAAGAAAAAACATATGTATATATTACTCACAATTGTTACTAAACGTAATGAAAAAAACAAATAAGATAAACACATGTAAATAACACTTTTAATATATGTAATTACAACTTAATCATTGATCACTTTAAATATCAAAACAAAAAAAAAATTGTACTGTAAGCTAAGAAAATAAATATTGCATACATAGAACTAAAATGAAAAAAAAATCAGGCATATGTAACGGAATCACTATACTATCATCCTTATTCCCAATCACACCATTTTCCAGAAAATTAATCTCATAAAGATCAATTTTCTTTTTTTCAAGGAGGGGAGGATGTAGTGCTCCAAAAAGCCCTACCATCTTTTTCTCCCATTCCTAATCCAAAATCCTATCAAAACCTGAAAAAAACCCAAACATTATCCAAAATTCGCAATAAACGAATCAAACATTCGTTTATCGCATAACATTTGCCCCCACGGCATAATTAAATCCAGAATCAAAATTAAAATTAAAATTCACAATAAACGAATCCAATATTCGTTTATTGTTCTATATTTGCTCCACAGCATCACCCAAATCCAAAATTCAGAGATTGTTATCTCTATCCTAAAAATTCCATTGAGTTAAACAAACAAAAACTCAAAAGCAGATACATTCACACATCTGCGTAATGGTTTCGTAAGAATTCAAGAAATTGATTTCTTATCTTGTGTAAACACAACATCTCGCTCGAAATATCCAAAAGATCGAGATTGTTGCACGAAAATGTGTATCTTTGAGATACAATTTTCGATTCCTTTTCCTTTATAAAGGAATGGTTTCGTGATCTCCGGGCCGCAGTTTAAATTCGTATCTTGTCCCTGGAGGAGATACCCCAGTGGGAGAAGAAATAAAATCTGAAAACTAAAACACCCGGTTTTTCATTTCACCTGGCCTGGAAGACCAAAAGAAGAAAAGGACATTCGACCCATATCCAAGGACGTTGCTCTTCCCTTTGGACTCAAAGGAAGCACGGCAAACGAACCCTGTTGTGCGACTGGTTTTCGGGAACTTTTATAAGAGATCTCTTAGTCCTTTTAAGGATTAAGACACACACTCCCCGAAACCAGAAGTACAACAAAATCTGCCGCTCAATAAATCAAGAAACACTATCGTGTATAATTACTTATTTAGTGAATGTACTGAGTTTTAGAGTAATTATGAATATTTTTACATAAGATCCAACAATAAACACACACTAATACCAACTACAGTAACACCGTGCGTTTTATTTTTCCCCTTTCCGATGACTCTTGAATATTCTTTTGCTGAACAATTTTTGGCTTAACACAGTGGGGCAGTGGTAAAGCAGTGCCCGTGTCGGCACACCAACCACCCACCACCCACAGCAGTACTTGCTTTTCTACCTTGGAATGTATTCAACACCAGAGTCGCAACATAACAAGTTCACCCCAATAAAGTCCTGGATGACAGGACTGAACATGAAAGATAATCAGATTATTCGTAGTCACACTGCTAGAGGACTGTGCAATAAAAAAAAATCTTATTTCGGGAGCTTTCTATTCCTGTGATCTGTATCTGTACAGTACTTTTATGTCTCTGTAGAAACCCGCCAGCACCCAAAATATGTAGAAGAAAAAACGGCTTCCCTTTACGTCCTAATGCCGATTCTACGGGCTGCCATCGGGGCGACATGCCGTGGTATTCGTATAATTTCTTTTCCTCGCAGGTTTTCTGTTGCCACCGGTGGTGATAACCCACCTTTTGTAAACCCAAACAAAAGAGAATGTGCTAAGGGCACCCCTTGCCCCGTAAGTAGGGCGTTAGAATATATTCACAGCTAGGCCGGCTGGAGTCCCAACGGCATGCCGCCCGGTGAAATGCCACCCCATCAAGCTATAGGCTCTGTGAAATGGTCGGGAGAATTGTCTGGCCATCTTTTGGCGCTTTACTGATTGACCGGTTCGAGAAAAGGTTAGTTTATGTGGTAGTCGGCCCTAAGGTGAGATACCACCCCGTCACACTGTACATTCCGCAATATCGTCGGGAGAAATCTTCGACTATGTTTCGGATGTATAGCCGATGACCCGGGATGATACGGAGATAAGTCATGATGGTACCTTCTGATATAAAGAATTCCAGAGCTAAACTAGCTTCCCATTCGGATTTGGCGCGGGGGGGGGGGGTTATGTCAGAGGGAACATCATGCAGATATTATGATAAATAATCGAACTTTAAGGAATTCATCATAGCATGATCGGGTTCGTTCTCGAGGCTCTATCGACGTTCGGCTGACGACGGCATTTTGGAACATCAGGAGCATCGGTTTCACCAATACGAATGTAAACGCCGTCCACCAATACTTGCAAATTGGGAAACCGGATATCCTTGCCCTAACCGAGGCCCAGGTAGATTAGACATATCTGCGTTACTCAGGATACGACTTGCATTCGAGATTTCGATTTAAGGGCGGAGTCTGCTTCTTCGAGTGGTCCGATCTGGCTTGCTAGAGAATAGTGGAGTTGGAACGCAATAACATGGACATCATGTGGTTGAGGGTCTTGCTGAGGAATTCTGTTAAATTTCTTTTTCGTCTTTACCGCTCCTCGAATGACGATCGCCCAGCCACATTTTTCGAACATCTTTCACGTACCGTTAACTGGATACAGATCAACCACCTAGATATTCATCATAATCATCATCGGCACTATATCCGGGATCCGGTCTTGGCCTTATATAACAAGTCTGAGGCTTGTTATGTTCCATAATAATTTTTTTTTCCGGCCAAGGTTATTAGCCTTGCGCCAAAAACCTGGATATTAATAAGCACAATTCCGGCTGGTTGGTGCATTCTAACAAAATCGACGAAGGAGGGAGCCTGGCGGAGATGTTTGCTGTTAGCCACAACTCGGAGAGGAACCCACGCAAGTCCCGGATGCCCGAGGTGATTATGCGAACACCCTGGATCTGTTTTTGACATCCGAACCCAGTATTTATACTGTAGTGGTTTCTGCGCAGCTGGGAACAGTAGATCAGTGCTTAGTATCTTTCGTGCAACCATTGCATATCAAGCGAATAATCGACCTAGGCACGCCATGTATAGAGATATGGGGCTCAGAACTGGGACGATTTGCGAGATTGCTTCGCATCCTTTCCGTGGACGGAGGTGTGCCTTGGAGACTCCGATGTTAACGCATATGCGGAGGCGGTCACAGAGATTATTCTTCTCGTGGTGGAGTTCTGCATTCCGTGTTCCATCGAACGAAGTTCATCAAATGTGAACAGATTACAGCGGGAGAAAATAGTGCTTTCAAATAATGGCGCGCCAATCCCGCCGATGTTAACAGAACGAGTTTTGTTAGAATCAGAAACGCGTGCACGCAGGCGATTGATACCACGAAGAAGACTTGCAACGACAGAATGACCAATAAACTCCCTGAGTGCCCAACTGGTTCGCATTCCTTTTGGTCAATAACAGTGCATATTAGCAGTATCTTCGCTTCCTCCTCTTTTCCTCGGTTAGTGACGGGCAGCGGGGCGTGAGTCACAAATTCAAGGGATAAAGCTAATGTGTTCGCGAATTTATTTTTGGCGAATTCAAACCTCGATGCCAGTATTTTGGAGTCACTTATAATCGCGCCGGTACGGTCTTCGATGCGGGATGTGAGGTTCCGCCCGCGTACTATTCAACGCATTCTACCTGGACTGGATAGTAGGAAGGCAACCGGCCTGGGCGAAATACCAGCAATAGTCGTTAAGAACTGTGCTCCAGAACTATCGCCGGTTCTTGGCAGACTCGTTCGCCTACCTTATGTGCCTTTCCTGCATGTTGGATAATCGGGAAATCGCTTGAGTTCAGCCAATCCCGAAGAGGGGGAAAAAGTGTTTCCCGCTAAATTACCGATCGAAAGCATCACTGTCTATGTTATCTAAGGTGAGGGAAAAGATCATTAATGCTGAGTTAATTAAGTATTTGAAGAGCAACTGACTCGGTCCACGGGAGATCTTTTGCCCTTATAAGACATATAAGAGTAGCATGGTGAGTCAAAGGCGGTCGCATTGGAGATCTCCAATACCGCGTATGGCACGGCGCATTGTTGAGCAACCTTCGTTCATACGGACTTTCCCAGCACCTTTGCAACTGTTAATCGCCGGTGCCTCAAGGTTATATTTTGGCTCCAACCTTGTTTTTGCTTTCTTGGAGTCAACGGATAACAAAGTGTTCAGTTTTGTAGACGATACAACGCTTGTTTCCTCTTTTTCGATTAATCGATTAATCATCAAAGTCGCACCAGCTGAGATGTAGTCAGATCGACTTTCTGAATCGAATGGGGAAAGACATATCTCGTCGAATTCCATGCAACGAAGACACAGTATGTAACCTTCACAAAGAAAAGTGGATCATCGATTCCACAACTGACCTAACTATGTTCACGGTCGAACATAGCTAGGTCTGCCTATGAAGAACTTAGCTATATCTTTAGAGCCAAGGCCAATTTGCGATTCATCCCAAGATGGCGCGAACAACCCTGCATCACAACTCGTTCCGTTACAGAGCGGATAAGCTGTCGAACTCCCTCCCCGTGCGAGTGTTCCCGGGACGTTAAAACCTGCAACTGTACAAAAAGATCTACAACAGTTATTTGATGGCATCTCGGGGCACCATATCGGCGCTATAGGTTCCTCTCTCCCGAGACAAGTCTATTACAAAAAAAAACAAAACACTGGTAGGGGGAAGTGCTCTAGGGTTCCTGTAAAAGTAAGAAAGAAAAGAGCGAAGCGAGAACAACTTCATTCTAATAATATGCCAGATTCTGTCAAAGTATAACCGCGACTTTGTCAATAAAAAATACACAAATCAGTTAGCCATGTCTGGTGTATTATGAAATGTACTACACATGAAAAGATACTTTTTTCAACAAGTAATCCAGTCATCCATACATATTTTATAGGCATGTTCCGGAATCGCTTTTAGTTGTATCAGTGACTTTTTTGTCTTCATACGTTTTCAATCGATTCGAAACTGACCCCACGAAATGAAAATTTCAGTTCCGAAAACCGGAAAACGTTTTTTGGGGAAAACTCCCTTAAACTATAGTGTGATTTTCAAATGCCATTTTCTTCATGACGGCCATTCCAGGCCCTCTCGGATGAAGCAAGTTGTCAATTACTCCCTTGAATGCTTTATAATAATCAAATGCACTTGCTCTCGATATTGCAAAGTTCCCCGTAAGCTTTCTCCACCATTTTCAACCCCTCCGAAGATGAAATACCGTTCGCAAGACAAATTTTCAAACAAAATAACGGAATATACGAAATGTCTTTGTGTACTGACAACAATTAGTTGGTTAGTTGACAAATTGTTTTCAAACTCCGCGTAAAAGTAGATGTGAACGTAAAGTTTTTTAAAAGCCACTAACACTGGCCGTTTCAGTGTCTAAGTTACAGTTATAGTTTAATGTAATATATATAAAAAAAAATCATTCTCGACGTGTCTAAAACATGTCGATGCATACATATTAAACAATAAATTAATAGTATCTTTTCTTGCCGTACATACTTTGACTTGGTGGGCTGCTAGCTAATGTGAGACGAGGTTAGTATCCTGTGGGCTGATGTCGTAAATTCATGCAACTCGTATTTATAAAATTAGTACTTACATGCGAAGCGTTCTTATTAAACTCCTAGCAATTTGAAGACACTCTGGCTCTGGAGTTTGATGGAAATTGATGAAGTAAAAATAATAATAACAATGAATGAAATTCTACGAAAGCCGTGACTTACCCTTTTCCGAAAGAAAAAGAAAATTTGATTTTCATTTATTTCTCTCTGTTCATAGTTTTATGTTATTTCTGCTTATTTCGCCCGTTCGTGGATCGTCTATAACAAGGGCGATAGCATACGACGTAAAACTTTGCGTTTTTAGTCAAATTTAAAGACCTCACTATCTGACACGCAAACTTTGAGCACTTTTGCATTATTACCTGACGGCAGCAGGTAATATAATTTTGTATAATAAAGACAAACGATAGAAGGAGGGAAAGAAGCAGAACGTCGTCTTCAACATTGATGAGGACTAGACCTCCATAGCTTCCGGCCGACCCCCATAATAACGCTTTACCAACAACAATGAAACTATTTTTGTTTTGGCACATCCCTTACAGTTGGAATAAATGGCTTCGTACTGTCTGATGCCTAGATATCGTGTCAAGTCATCACACAATTATTATTACCAGCCAAGCATCCGCGTAGAAGTGTAGATAAGAACTTTGTGTTGTTTGCTGAGTATCGAAGCAATGGGCGGTCTCGCACAAAGTAGATATTCATGAATCTGAGGCATTTTGTATAGCTATACCTTGGCTCCACGAAGGAGCCCTACTAGTTTTAAATGTCCGATATGCTTGTGTAAAAGTATATAGATTATTAAGAATGTCTTAAAATCGTGGAAAATAGGAGCGATAAAATTTATGGATCAATATCTTTATAGGATACGCTAATACAATTAGCGAGGTAGGGGAAGTAGGTGTGGAATTTAATAGTCTTTACCTTAGTATTGAATAAGATTTGTAGGATTTAAACCAGCTGATTGAGGATTTCCTCCTGGTTTTCGGAATAATAATGTTGTAGTATATTGATGAGTTTTGTTCAAGTGTTTTGAATGTTCTTACTCATATATAAAGTGGGCCTTAATTTTGTTTGCAGTTAGTTTCATACTCGTATATTAGGTGTACAACTTTGCTTCCGCCATTGTTTTCCGAAATTCGAGGCTTTATTGTAAAAAACTGGTTACACATTTATGATTCAAAGTATTGTTCATCGCTGGCCACTCCTTTCTCCCATCTTTCGAGCAGCATACGAATCCCGCGTTGAAAATACTGGTCATCTTTTGAATCGATCCACGAATCGATCCAATTTTGTACTTCTTCATAAGGCCGGAAGTGCTGGTCAGCCAGGCCGTGTGCCATTGACCGAAACAAGTGATAGTCCGAGGGAGCAACGTCTGGAGAATACGGCGGGTGGAGTAGGACTTCCCATTTCAAAGTTTCCAAGTATGTCTTGACCACTTTCGCAACATGGGGTCGAGCGTTGTCATGCTGTAAAATCACTTTATCATGTGTCTCGCTGTATTGCAGCCGTTTGTCTTTCAATGCTCGGCTCAAACGCATTAGTTGCGTTCGATAACGATCGCCTGTGATTGTTTCCGTCGGTTTTAACAACTCAAACATACACTACGCCGAGCCGGTCCCACCAAATACTGAGCATGACCTTGGAACCGTGGATATTCGGTTTGGCCGTCGATGTGGAAGCATGGCCGGGAGAACCCCATGATTTTTTGCGCTTGGGATTATCGTAATAAACCCATTTTTCGTCCCCAGTCACAATGCGATGCAGATATCCCTTCCGTCTTTGCCTTGCAAGCAGCTGTTCACAAACACACAAACGTCGTTCAACATCTCTCGGCTTCAACTCGTACGGCACCCCATTTCCTTGTTTCCGAATCATTCCCATGACTTTCAAGCGTTTTGAAATGGCTTGTTGCGTCACTCCCAATGATTCTGCCAATTCTTGTTGCGTTTGACACGAATCTTGAGCAAGTAAAGCCTCCTATTCTGCATCTTCGAAAACCTTCTCTCTTCCACCGCCATGCCGGCCTTCGACGTTAAAATCGCCGTTCTTGAAGCGTTGAAACCACTCTCGGCACGTTCTTTCACTAATAGCGGCCTCACCATAAGTATTTGAGAGCATTCGATGAGCCTCAGCCGCAGATTTCTTCATATTAAAGAAAGAAAATTAAAACCCTCCGCAAATGACGAGAATTTGGCTCGTAAGCTGACATGTTTAATCGAGAATAACTTTATGATGCAGACACAAATCGACTAATATTTCGATGGCGTTGCGTTTACAAATACCTAAGCTTATTGTATGATATCTATGATATATTTATTTCAACTACCACTTACCGCTACAGCCATCTATTGCAAAACGGCGGAAGCAAAGTTGTACGCCTAATATTTTGAGAAAAATTCTTAGGCGTGCAAAAACCCCACAGTGTCGTTAGACGCGCTATTCTGTGGAACTTTTAATCGCCATGAAGCCGTATATAACAATGTAGCATGCATGTATTACGTATTGTGAGTAAGTATTCTGTGATGAAATTTTCAGACGAATGTACGAAATCCCACTTCGAAATCTATTCGTGAACGAGTCCGAATATTTCAGACAACCGGCAAGAATAATGAGTGAAGTTTGTCTGAAGTTAACGAGAACTTCAGAGGTTATTCAATGTTAAAGTAAGTCGGAATGAAAAAATCGTCAACGATCGACTCACAAGAGAAGCTGTTAGCGACGCGTCACTCCATGTCCAGGAGAGACGACGCCCCGATACATGGTGCAATTACCCTGAGTCTGCTGGCGACGCATTACAAATGCCCAGCGCGTCGAAAAAAGAAAAATGAAATCAATTACCACCAGATGCTGGATAATAAAAAACAGTATCGAGCGGATACTCAGGTAGATGCTGCATCGAGGCACCTTGGGTCGTTTCCAAGGAAGACGCTAATAATTCGAACACTAACCCCTCGAGCCCTAATTGCTAGATTGCTGACAAGACCTGACCTACACAATAGCAGTGCATGTAGCAACTGGTTGCTGCACAATGGCACATGGGGACGAAGGCTGTGTGGAAGTATTATACTCGTATAAGGAATTCAAAATTTGTAAACCATTAATTTCAACACCAAAGCTTAGGTTCTGTCCCTGTAAAGGAATAAATTTATATTAAGCGATGACAATAAGCTCCTCGATAGTATAGTGGTTAGTATACCCGCCTGTCATTCGGGAGACCGGGGTTCGATTCCCCGTCGGGGAACCTCTGGCGCAAGACTAATGACCTTGCCCAGAAAAAATAAATCATTATGGAAAATTTAACAACCCTCACGACTTGCTAAATAAGGCCAAGACCGGCTCCCGGTTGTAGTGCTGATGATGATGATGATGATAACAAATTATCTGGCATATTATTAGAATGGAGTTGTTCTCGCTCCGCTCTTTTCTTTCTTACTTTTACTGGTACCCTAGAGCACGTTGCCCTACCAATGTGTTTTTTTTTTGTAATAGACTTCTCTCGGGAGAGAGGAACCTATAGCGCCGATATGTGCTCCGAGATGGCACAGTCGTTTTTGTACAGTTGCAGGTTGTAACGCCCCGGGAACACTTGCACGGGAAGGGAGTTCGACAGCTTCCCCGCTCTGTAACGGTGTGATGCAGGGTTGTTTGCGGCATCGGGAGATGAATCGCAAATTGGTCTTGGCTCTTAGAATATACCTAAGTTCTTCTTAGGCAGACCTAGCTATGTTCGACCGTGAACATAGTTAGGTCAGTTGTGGAATCGATGATCCACTTTTCTTTGTGAATGTTACATACTGTGTCTTCGTTGCATTGAATTCGACGAGATATTTCTTTCCCGATTCCATTCAGAAAGTCGATCCGGGTACATCTCAGCTGGTGCGACTTTGATGATTAATCTGTGGGGGAGGGGGTAGATGTCGGCAGGGACATGGATTCACTACACTGCCCCCAACGATTGCTAGCCAGAGATTGTCCACCAAACCAAGAGGAGAAATAAAAACTCACCGATGCTGTCAGTCATCCACAAATTGTTTATTGCTTTATTGTAAATTTTGGATAGGTAAAGATTGTCTATACATATTTAAAATATGCCACACACGAATTTCTTTTGACACCCTCTTATACGTTTATTTGTCGGTTAATTTCCCCTTTTTGTCTAGGGTTATTTTAGTGTCGCGTTTCACTTAACGACGTCTCCAAGAGCGTTTAACTTTAGTTCGACTTCCGAAGCGAAATTTCGCGGATTGATTCCGATTAACCACGAACGGGGACTTTTGAAAATGTTGTCTCGGGACACTGCGACTTTCGGCACCTGGTGGTTGCGGCTCGACCTTTGTGTTGTGGCCCCGGTGGCGGTTGGATAATGACTTACTCTTACACACGGGGGGCGGCGTGCCCCCGCGTGGCCGCGGCGGTTACGGGGGGCCTCGACGTGATGTGCACGCCTTGGTAGTTGGATGGCGACTAATTCATAAAGTCAAGAATTCATTGAGTTGTGGCTGTGGCGTCGTAAACTCATTGCCACTTACTAAGAATTTAGTGGAAGAGTCGCTATGCCTGCATAAGAATTGAGTTCCAGCGAATCCTTGTCGTATAAGCTAAGTTGGATTCGTTGGTTGTATATACCGGGAAGCGGCAATTGCTTGGATGCAAGCAAGGGATATCGTTTAGATAGAATTTTAACCGAAGTCATTTCGGGGAAATGTATGCGGCTTGGTATATCTGGCGTTGCTGGTTAATGTTCCGTTGTGGATTCGAATATGCGTTAGTTACGGCATATGAATTTCGGGGAAATTAAGATTGCTTGGTCGCAAAGAGGGAATATGGATTAAGTAAGGGATTGACCGAAGCAATTATGGGAAAATGTATGTGGGGTGATGTAATTGAGGGAAATGATTAATATTCCGTTGTAAATTGGAATATGCATTTATTTCAGCTTGGGAAATGGGTTCCTGGTAAGTATGGGGTGTATATAAATGCAGATTTTGCATGGGGAGTTGGATTAAGGTGACGCCCCGCTGCCCGTCACTAACCGAGGAAAAGAGGAGGAATCGAAGATACTGCTGATAGTCCTTGCCATTGACCAGAAGGAATGCCGTTGCGCACTCAAGAAGCTTATTGGTCACTGTGTCGTTGTAAGTCTTCTACTCGGTATCAATCGCCTTATTGCACGCGTTTCTGATTCTAACAAAACTCGTTATGTTAACATCGGCGGGATTGGCGCGCCATTGTTTTAAAGCACTATTTTCTCCCGCTGTAATCTGTTCGCATTTTTTATCAAACCAAGGTTTATCAGATGAACTTCGTTTGATGGAATGCGCAATATAGAACTCCATCCCGGGAAGATGGCGGTCTGGGTGACCGCCACCACATATGCGTTAACATCGGAATCTCCAAAGCACACGTCCGACTACGGAAAGGATGCAAAGAAATCTCGCAAATCGTTCCAGTTCTGAGCACCATATCTCCATACATGGCGTGTCTAGGTCAATTATTCGCTTGAAAGGCAATAGTTGTACGAAAGATACTAAGCACCGATCTACGTTTCCCAGCAGCGCAGAAACTTCTACGGCATAAATACTCGATTCAATTGAGCTTCAATTGGTCAAGTAATGATGCGTAGTGTGCTCCTGTAATGGTTTTTCCTTTTTTAAGATAATCAATTAAGATGATTCCATGACTGTCCCAAAAAACAGTCGCCATCACTTTCCCAGCCGAAAAAACAGCTTTTGCTTTTTTTGGAGCCGATTCCCTCTTTGCAGTCCACTGTTTTGACTGTATTTTCGTTCGGGCATATAATGGTGTATCCAGGTTTCATCGACAGTAATTAATCGGCGCCAAAGCTCGGATTTATTGCGCCTAAACTGCGCCAACAGGGGGTTGGAAATGTTCATTCGATTACGGTTTTGGTCTAACGTAAGCAAACGCGGCACCCAACGCTCGGACACCTTTCCCATCTTAATCTTGATTTAATATGTGACAAACACGTTCTTTGGACATTTTCACAGCCTCTCTCATTTTAATTCGCCGGTCGTCTAGCACCATTTGATGAACTTTAGCGATGTTATCGTCAGTTGTTGCAGTTTTTCATCGTATCCCAAACTCTCACAGACACGTTTAAATTCAGCTGCCCAAAATTTCACTGAGGTAAATGATGGTGCAAAGTCCCCATACGCAGAGTCCAACTCATCTTTGATTTGCGTAGACGTATCGCCTTTCAAAAACAAAATTTTAATGATGGCTCGATACTGAATTTTGTTCATTTTCACAAAAACACACATCAACTCACTCAAACTACTGTCAAATAAAAACTACGCATCAAAAATGGCTGACATTTTGGTGAATAAGTGTCAAATGATGCACAACTACATTCACTAGCTTTTATTGACGAGTGCTACGGTCTTCACTTTTCAGACCACCCTCGTAAATCTGTATTCGAAAAACAGGAAATGATTGAAGTTACGAAATCAAACCTTCACACAATCATATAATTATTAATGTATATCATATCGAATTATACAATATTAAATACTATGATAGGGCTCCTCGATAGTATAGTAGTTAGTACCCCCGCCTGTCACGTGGGAGACCAGGATTCGTTTCCCCGTCGAGGATCCTCTGGCGGAAAAACAAATTATTATGGAAAATTTAACAAGCCTCAGGACTTGCTAAATAAGGCCAAGACCGGTTCCCTGTTGTAGTGCCGATGATGATGATGATGATGAAATACTATGATCATGATTTCCTGTACCTTACAATTTAGATTTTAGGTATCATAACGGTTCATTGCAACGTATATGCTACAAAGCTGAAGGTGCGTGATTAACATTTTGCCGATCACCCAGTGCATTTTTAATCCTATGGGATCGCTCGATCGTCTGCGTCGAACGCGCGGATGCGGCATTTCTCTTTACCCTCATTTATTTGTTTCCCTTTTTCCCCTGGAGTATCGTTTAGAAGGGCACCTCGATGGTATGGTGAGGAGTATCCCCACCTGTCACGCGGGAGACCGGGGTTCGATTCCCCCTCGGGGAGTCTCTGGCGCAAGACGAATGACCTTGTCCGGAAAAAAACAAATTATCATGGAAAATTTAACAAGCCTCAGGACTTGCTAAATAAGGCCAAGACCGGTTCCCGGTTGTAGTGTCGATGATGATGATGATGATCGGTCAGAAAAGTAAACTTTTAAAAAACGTAAAAAACATAGGTTAGGTGCTAAGTCAAAATGCGCATACAGTAGTCTTAAGATAAATCCCCAGAGAGAAATGTTTTTGTGCGATTTCCGGTGTGATCCGCCATCCCTAACAGAACAACCGGTAATTAGAAAACATGTATACTATATTCTTTTAGGTTATTCAATAACCACAAAATTAATTGGACAGTTAAGAGTAATCGCCCACAACACATAGAACCGACATCAAAGTGTAGCTGAAACCAGTCCGATTCATATTGTTCACAGCAAAATTGACACCACCAGAATTTCTCGATGCCCGGCGTGACTTTTGGTTTACATTATCGCTAGGCCCGTTCAAAAAGTATTTCCCCCTATTTTAAGGTGGCATAAAATTACGCCATAGTTCATCTCCTAAAATTTTAGAAGTGTTTTTTCTTTTTATTATTATTGACAAAAGTAAAATTGAAACTCTCACCGTAAATGGCGGGTTTTTTTCTTACAGTGTTCTTCCCCGAATATTTGGTAGATTCACAGCAAAAGGTAAATACAAAGCGTCAATATACTAAACCACAACCGCGTGTTGATAAGGATCTATTCTTTCTGACTACTAATTACCCTAAGGCATTGCTATGTTCACTTCTGATGGGCTTTTATGATTGTTTTTTCGATTTAACCTGTGATTCCCCATCATTTTCAATGGTTGCGTATTCGGGTGGTGTGTCGTGTCTGTTAGAATCACTATGAGACTCCTGCCAGTATGGCATTTCACTATTCGAATTGAAGGAAATAATCACAGTTTTGTTAATTGTAAAATCTACCTTGAGTACATTTTTGGCTTCAGTAAAAGATGTAATATATCAAACATTGTTGGTTTTGTAAAACTTAATTTCTCATATAATTGTTCCAGTGTTTCAATAAGCACAGATGTTGTCATCTGTACGACTTGTCCTTGGGCGCCGGTCATGACTTTCGTTTTCGATACGCTCGCCCCCACTTTTAAATTCCCTGGCCCACGTATACACATGATTCTGAGACAGTGTGTTATCACCAAACCAGTCGTGAAAATATTCCGAGGGTTTAACGTCTTCATTTGTTAAAAATGTTATAATAATTCGTTGGGGAACAGACGTATGTACATCTTGTTCGCTCATGGCTGTACTGACTACTAAGTCTAGCGCGACCACTAACCAAGCCGGTGCCCCTACTCTTCATAAACCAAACAACAGCCACGCACAAGATTATGCAGTGTGCAACTTGTTTCTAACCAAAAAAATAAACTAACTTTTATATTCGATTCACCCTCATATTAACATAAAATCACATATTCTATACATGTCCGTCAATATAATACGAGTATTATTGTTACTGACCTTTATTGCATTGTACATAACAACAGCGATTCGAATTCTAATAATTCTTTTTAATCCGCCAAGATCTCGTTTTTCTAAATTGGCTTATACCATGCGACCCGCCTTGTATAAACCTGACCACGTTCTATTGTTCGCCAAGTGTTTGTCATTTTCTTTTATGAACCATTTTCAGTGTTACTCGTCGCAAAAATACGTATTTAAGTATAACGTAATACGCATTTAGGTATAACGAACAACTAAAATAAAATGAATAGCCTACTACAGTACATTCAAAACTTGTAGTTCGATACAGTTGCCAGCTTCAAAAACGCGGAGTAAGAGGCTATTTTGAAAAACGACATTGTTATGCTTTGAACAAAATTCAATTCAATTTAATGTACAAGATCACGATCATTATAACGCGTTTAAGGCCTGTATTGAAAAACGTCACAATCCAATTCGGATATAATTTGATTCCTACTTTTTTTCCGCTCATATCGAAATCAGATTCAGAAAACAGGGTCACAGCGGGCAATAAAGTTTAATGAAAAAACTAAGCGAAACCAAAATCAAATATGTGAACCCCCTTCCCAGAATTGTGTTAAAGCACATCCATGAGGGGCACCATATTCTTCCAACCTGATGCAGTCAACAATATTGTCGTTTTCGAAAATATAATAAACTTTTTGAAATCACTTGTAAAAAATGACCGGCAACACCTTTCAACCCCTATACTTGCTATGTAAGCATATCCTAACGATGTTGTATTCCCTGATATCATTTGTCCCAAATTGCGACCACACTCCAATAATATCCCCTCCGTCGAATCCGACCCACATTCAACTATAGGCTGAAAATACCCCCAAGTGGAAAAAGAAAAGAAATTCAAGAATTTTACGCTTTGTGGAATTCAAGTTCGTCTCCAGTTACAATTTTCCTCGTTTTGCACAAGTTCTTGCTCCAGAAAAGAAAAGAGCACAAACAAACAAAAATCTTTCTCGGTTTGATAGAAAAAGTTTTTACTTCGTTTATACATTTATGCTCCATTTGCAATCGTTCCAGTAGATGACATGGCTTCATTTTCAGAGTTCGTTTCGCCATCCTCTCCGTTTCTTCGACGAGGAAGAAGAAAACATTTGAGACAGTAAACTTATAAAAGTGAAATGGAGAATGATTCCAGGAGCCTAACCGGGAATAAGGAGGGTCTCTAGAGAGGAACTTTCATTGCCATGTGTTTTTTTTTTCTATTTATATATACATATATATTTTATTATGCGACGATGCGTTCCTACAAAACATCTGGGATTCTAATGAAATGTTTTTGAAAACGAAAACTCTTTAAGCCTACCCAAGTGATTTGAAAGGAAATTCTCGATGCTGTTATGCGAAGATTAATATGATAAAATTTCAACACAAATGGTGCTTTAAGAAAGGGGGTCTCTAGGGGACTATTCCTATTCCTATTCTATTCCTCTACAATTATCTCGAAAAACCTATTAATTAAATAAATTTTGAACAGCATAATAAGAGAGTAATATCAATTGACATATCAAAAACCAAGAATAATCAATAATCCAACAAATTTTATAATAATATTTTAGAGAAGATGATACTTTACTTTTACTTTAAAAAGGCATTTATTTCTTTGCTTAGATTACATTTTGTCTTATTATTTACGATTAAATGCTAAGTGGTATTTATAAAATTACATATTTTTAATTACCTTACTCTGACACCGGGTCGAATCAGAGAAGTAAGCAGACCTTACCATATCAAAGAGGGGCTCTGATATGGCGGACTATTTGAAAACCCAAGACTGTTCCCACGAAATAAAAAACAATCTTACGAAAAACCGGGTAGGCGCAGATGTGATGAGCCGACACTGCCACAAGGGAACAAATCATCAAGAAAACACCGACTCGGCAAAAAGAAGACGTAGGGCAAAACGGAAAAAGCGGGATATACGCGTCGGCACGTGGAATGTTCGACCCTTATATAAACCAGGCGCGATACAGACGGTCGTAGAAAACGCGAAACAATATAAAAGGACATCGTCGTGCTTCAGGAAGTCCGACGCCCACATCAAGTAATTGAAACCAATGGGTTTACACTGGCGTGTGGAGGTACTGATACACATAACCTCGGAACCGACTTCATCATAAGCAAGAAGACTACGCCCCATGTAAAAGATGTGAAATTTATTAATGACCGAATGTCGGTGCTAAAAATACAGGGCCCATGATACAATTATGTATTTACAAACATACACGCCCCAACAGAATCTACGGACGAAGAAATGAAGGACACGTTCTACGAGACCCTAGAGGAAGTATTTGATGGGATCTCATCATTCGATATTAAAATCCCTCTCGTGGACCTCAATGCAAAAATTGGAGAGGTAGGTACCTTTCAATCAAATATAGGTAAAGAAATCCTACACGACGTTTCAAATGATAATGGAATTCGAATTATTACGTTCGCAGCGTCAAAAGATCTGGTAGTGAAAAGCACGATGTTCAAGCACAAGCAAATCCATACAGCCACATGGATCTCACCCGACGGCGTAACGCGTAACCAAATAGACCACTTCCTCATAGACAAGAGACACCACTCGAATATCCTTGACGTAAGATCATATAGAGGAGCAGCTTGCGACTCCGACCACTTCTAGTGATGGGCGAAATCAGGAGTCGGCTCGCAGCAAACCCACATGGACAGTCACGGGAGACGAGCAAAAAAAGTTCGACATTGATAAACTAAAAGACCTGCGCAAAAGGGCTGGATATCAAGTCGAACTAAGGAATAGATTTAGCATCCTAGAGAATGGGAGCAGTGAGGAAGAGGAAGCCAATAGCGTGGAAACTAAATGAGCATCGATCAGAGACATAATCAAACAAACAGCCCAAAAGGTATTAGGATTTAAGAAAACAATTAAGCCCAACCCTTGGTTTGATGATGAGTGCAGGGCGAAGATCGAAAAACGTAAACGACTTAGAGTGATCCACTTAGAAAGATATGATGACGTCAACGCAGAAAGATATGCAACAATTCGGAAAGAGAAAATGGTCTCTTCAAACGCAAAAAACACGAATGAGAGTAGGTTCGGATCGAAAAAATCCTAGAAAATTCCAGAGCAAAGGAAATCAGAGGTATGTATGCGGGCATAAATTCAATTAGAAATGGGTACCGAGGGAGAGGGAAAATAATTCGAGACACAAGCGGTTGTCTGGTCACAGAAACAAACAATATCGTGACAAGATGGAAGCAGTACTTTGAAAACCTGCTCAATGTGCGCACCCATTAACCACAAATAAACCTACTAGACGTACATACGGCCGAGCCTCAGATCCCAGAGCCCTCTTTCAACGAAGTTGTAGACGCAATAAATCGATTGAAAAACAACAAGGCTCCCGGAGTCGACTGCATACCGGCAGACCTTGTGAAGCATGGAGGAGAGGCAACCGCTCGAAAGATCCACCAACTCATCAAATAATATGGGATAAAGAAGTCACATCTTCACTGGAAGAATGGAAAACCTCAATAGTCGTCCCCATTTTCAAAAAAGGCGACAGAACGGACTGAGAAAACTACAGAGGAATATCATTACTCCCAACCACATACAAAATACTAACAAATCTTATACTGGCGAGAATCACACCGTACGCAGAAGAAATACTGGGAGACTACCAATGCGGATCCCGTAGGAACCGCTCAACAAGCGACCAAATGTTCACAATAAGACAACTGCTGGAAGAGAACTGGGAATACGGAGAGACGGTTCACCAAGTGTTCGTTGACTTCAAAAAAGCCTCCGTCTCAGTCGCAAGGCAAATACTCTCCCATATTGTAGTCAGGCTCGGAATCCCGGAAAAATATGCCGCCCTGATTCAAATTTGCATGAACGAAAACAAAGGGCGAGTTTGAACAGAAATCCGCCTCTCAGAACCATTTGAAATCCGGGACAGACTAAAACAGGGGGACGGCCTCTTACCTTGTGCTCGAGCATGTAATCAGAAAGGTACAATACGACAACATGGCCGGGTCATCCCTGAACGGATGACATTGCCGCTTTGGGCGATAATCTAGAAACTGTAAGTAAAAACAGTGAAATCATCTGAGGTGGGGGGCCTAGAAATAAATGACGACAAAACAAAATATATGAATACGGCGAGAGCAGGGGGACCTCGGGGAACACATATAAACGTCAGAGTCAAGATATTTGAAAAAGTTAAAGAATTTAAATATCTGGGAACAATATTGCCGGCCAGTAATGAAATATCGCGGGAAATTAAATAACAAAAGACTGCATTCCGGCAACGCTAGTTGGCACGCAGTCAGTAAACTGCTGAAATCCAAACTGCTGCCACGTAACATAAAGCTCCGTGTCTATAGAACCATAATCATGCCGATTGCTCTATACGGATGCGAAACGTCTAACCAAACGGGAAGAAAACAAATCCGGCGTATTCGAGAATAAAGTTTTAAGGAGTATCTTTGGCAGTTAATATGACGAAGAGGCAGGACAACGGAGGAAACTCCACAACCACGAATTGGAAGAGCTATACCGCAAACCCACAATAGTGAGAGTAATCAGGTCGCGCAGATTAAGATGGGCCGGACATGTGGCGCGAATGGGCAACGATAGAACCGTGCGTAGAAATCTTGACGGTAGACTAACGGGAAAGAGATCGGTAGGGTGGCCACGACGGAAATGGGAGGACAATGTTAGGTTTGACCTTGAGGAGATCGGATCGGCTGGTCAAGCGTGTAAGGAGAGCGCACAGGACAGGGAACGACGGCGGAGTCGAGTCGGTGAGATCATGAACTTCCGGGTACCCACCGGCAAATAAATAATAATATCAACCAATTGTTGGGGCTTGAAAACGAAACTATTTTTCGGCAACGAGGCTTGCTTGGAAAACAACATTTTTAGTTTGTTAATCCGAATTGAAAATTCAAATTGGATACTTTGACAAACAAGTTTAAATACAATAAAATCGTTGAATCAAATTAATTGAAAATTTATGAACAAGGTCCAAGAAAATTAAGTCAAAATATCCTTTTCACCTGTCCTTGTTTGTTCTTAAAAATCAGTAAAGGAAACTGTTTACGCGGAAGAATTTGCCAGTTTGACAACACTGAAAAATTGATGTGGCATTTCAGAACTGGGAATAAATACAATGCCAGGAATAGAATATTAGAAAGGAAGAAGGTACCCTTGCCTGACTTGAACAGTGCGATCAGATGGTCAAGCGTGGAAGGAGAGTGCACAGGACAGGGAACGATGGCGGAGTCGAGCCGGTGAGGTCATGAACTTCCGGGTTCCTACAGGCCAATATATAGAAATATAAATAGAATAGCTTACTGGCTCTTCGCGAGCACTCTAAGTTATACAATATGTTTGCCTTGCGCCTTTTTTGTTTGTTTGTTTGTTTGTGATTATGTTTATCATCATCATCATCGGCACTACAACCGGGATCCGGTCTTGGCCTTATTAAGAAAGTCTCTCCACCGGTATCCGGTCCTTATCCGAGACTTGTTAAATTGCCCATAATAATTTGTTTTTCCGGGCAAGGTTATTAGCCTTGCGCCAACCTTTCTCATGATGTCGCTGCATGCGGGTGCTAAGGTAGCTATCCAGGGATGTCACGTGGAGACTACATATCAACATGAATTGGACAGGGACAAGGATCGTTCAGGCCGTCGCCGGGTTGAAAGCAGAGACTTTGCCCTGTATATGTATAATTAACTTAAATTATATAACATAACTGTGTATAAGAGAAGGTCCTCTTACATTTTTACTTATAACTATATTTAGTACGTAAAAAAAATTTTTTTTTTAATATAGGGACATTAACAAGCAAACGAATTAAAACCAAACGAAAAACCAATAAAACAGGAAAGGGATTAAGAGAAAGGGGAAGGATAAGGACAAACAAAAGGGCAATGGGAAAGGAAAGCGCTGCATCTGATATGGGTTCTATATTTGGGAACCTTCAGTCCCTTCTTCATTATTGAACCACCAACAATTGGGTTGGGTTCTAACTTTTATGGATTTATCTCTTTCATTGATCACTGAAACGTAGGCGATCTGGGGCCTTCGAGATTTCACTACTATGGACAATATGTTTAATAGGGACTCCATGTTTGTCTTGGACAAGGCCTTTTTTATCCAAGAAAGGGAACGCTTCTGGGTGGGTAAACCCATTCTGGAGCATACTCTCCAGATACATGTCATTGGGATAGTATGCGCCGATATAAAATCGTTTTCACTGCCCATTGCTCTTGCTGTCTGACCGCGAATCGTTGTCATTATGAAATTATCTATCCTGTTTAGCCCTGATTTGTTATACAGGAATTTATTAGGATAGAATTTCTTGCATTGAGACTCTTGTGTTCCCTAAAGTCCGAGGCAGGAACGCCTCTCGAACACCCGGAACTTTTCCATGTATGATGGGGATATGTTGTACCATATCGGGCAACCATAAACTAGCACTGGTCGGATGAAAGCCGAGTATGAAATTAGTTTCACTTTGCGATCAAGAAGGCTACTTCGAAATGGACTTCTTGTCATCGTATATGCGCTTTTAGCGGAAGAGAGGGACCTTGCTACATGCTTGTTAAAGTATAAAAACTGATCGAGCCAGATACCAAGGTATGTGACTTCAGTTTTTACTTGTACTGAGGGATAACTGTCCCTTTACCTTTAATCTTTAATTTCCAGTCATTAAAATAGTGCTTTATATGATTGCTGCCCGAGGCACCTAGACAAAGATGTAGAAAAATGTGTTACATTAATACAACAGCCCGTCTTGTACAGTAGTAGCTTGGATGTTCTGGATAAATTTCGGGATTTAAAGAGGCTTGATAGACCATAGTAGGCGCTGTTGGATTTGATCAGCCGTTCGCGTATTTCTTCTTCCATATTGTTGTTGCTGATACTATTGACCCAAGGCAGTTAAAGGATTGCCCAACTTCAAATTCGTCACTACCCTGATAGTTTGACCAATTTAATTTCGATTTTATAAAGTTATTTATTTAATTTTTATTAATTAATAAATGAAATAATTTTATAAAATTAATATTTTATGGGATAAGCTATAAAATAAATAATTATAAATAATAAATAATTTAATTTAAATTATGCTTAGAAGTAGTAATTTTTTAGAAGTTGTTATAAATAATTTTTTTAAATATATTATTTATTAAATTTTAATTATTTATTAAAATATTTATTATAATTTAATAAATAAAGAAATAATGATAATATTAATATAATATTTTTGTTATACGAAGTTTTAACAATAAATTTATATAAATAATTCGGCAAAAATTTTATTCGCCTGTTTAACAAAAACATGTCTTTTAGTATTATATTTAAAATTTGACCTGCGCCCTGAAATTTAAATGGCCGCAGTATTTTAACTGTGCAAAGGTAGCATAATCATTAGTCTTTTAATTGAAGGCTAGAATGAATGGTTGAACGAAATATTAACCGTTTCATATAAATTTATATAGAATTTAATTTTTTATTAAAAAAGCTAAAATATATTTAAAAGACGAGAAGACCCTATAAATCTTTATATTATTTTGTTATTAATTTATTTAGATATTTTTATTTATATTATGAACTGATATTTTATTGGGGTGATATTAAAATTTATAAAACTTTAAATTTTTTATTACATTAATGTATGGTTTTATTTGATCTTCTCTTCACAGAAGTTGCCACCATGTACTTAGTTTTACCCTCATTAATGTGCAGTCCCAGTTTTTGTGCCGCCTACTCGATCTGGGTGAAGGATTCCTGCACCGCCGATTCGGTTCTACCGATGATGTCAACGTCATCTGCGTAGGCAAGTATCTGGCTGGACTTGGTGACAATAGTCCCTCTTGTTGTAAAGCCAGAGTCACGGATTTCTTCCTCCAACGCCAGGTTGAAGAGGAGGCAGGCCAGACCGTCCCCTTGTCGGAGTCCATTAAGGATGTTTATTGGTTTGGACAGCAATCCCGCTTTTTTTACTTGACTAGTTACGTTGGTCATCGTCAACCTACAAAGTCATATCAATATGTTTGGAATGCACGAACTCTCTCATGGCATTATATAGTTCCACCCTGGCTATGCTGTCGTAGGCGGCCTTAAACTCTATAAATAGATGATATAATGGAATCTTAAATTCCAGACATTTTTCCATCGCCTGCCTAAGAGTGAATATCTGATCGATTGCTGATTTGCTAGGGATGAAGCCACACTGATATTGACCAATGATGGGCTATCCGGTCTTGTAGAATAAAGGAGAGTATCTTATAGGTGGTACTCAGCAATGTTATACCCCTATAGTTGCTGCACAGTGTGATATCTCCTTTCTTATGTATGGGGCAAATTATATCACGACGCCAATCTTCCGGCATCTCCTCCTGCTTCCATATGTGCACCAAAATATCATGAATTGTGTGATGTAACGCTGTCCCTCCTTGTTTGATCAGCTCAGCTGGTATGCCATCAGCTCCAGGGGCTTTATTTGATTTTAGCTGTCTAATGGCTTTTAATGTTTCCTCAATGCCTGGTGGCGGCAGCATTTGGTCTTGATCTTGCATTGGTGGAGCCTCCAATTCTTCTGTGAGCTGACCATTTAGCAATTCATTGAAGTGCACTTCCCATCGCTCCAGAATGCCTTCAGGATCGGTGATCAGATTACCCTCTTTATCTTTGCAGTAAGTGCAGCGTGGTGTGTACCGCGTCATACTGCGGATTATTTGGTAGAACCTCGCTCTCTTCTTTTCTCTATTTCACAGACAAGGCTTTTTTCTCATGCACTTTTCTTTTGTCTGTGAAGTCTTTTGTCTGATCTTCTGAGCTCATTGTATTTCTCCTCTCGCAGCCGCTTCCAATGAGACTGCTGTCAACTTGGATTGAACAAGGACAACGATCGTTCTGGCCTTCGCCGGGTTGAAAGCCTTTACTTTGCCCTGTATGTTCGCACCCACCCCCCCTTGGAAGTATACACCCGAGATAAAAAAAAAAGATCCACGCAGAATAATAACTATCCTAGAAAGTCACACAACTTATAGCCAGCAGAGAAATCTATGGCACCACTCTAGGTCTCCTCAAGATTTAAAAAAAAATTAAATAATCTCACTAAACAACTAAAAAGAGAAATCCAAAACCACCTTGATACAACACCTAACATCTATCTTCAAAAGCTAACCAGTGGCAGCGGCAAGTATTACTCTCTCTGGAAATCCACGAAGAATATGAAACAGCTGAATACTCAAATCCCGCCATTAAAAATTGAGCCTGGGAAATTGGCCATTAGCAATGAACCAAAAGCCAAAAGGCTTGCTGAGGATCTGGAGAACATATTTATACCAAATGAAAGCCAAATATATCATGAGTCTTCTATAACAGATAACGGTTTATTAGAAGAACAACTCAACATAAAGCCTGTATCAACTAGAAAACTTTTGCAAGAAATCAAACTAAATATGAATATAAAAAAATCACCAAGATTTGATATTATTTCAGGTGAAATACTTCACAGTCTCCCAAAAAAAAAGAACCCCTAGTAAAGCTAACAAACCTCATTAACGCTGCACTAAGGTTAAAGTATGTTCCAGATTTATGGAAAATAGCTGAAGTGATAATGATACCAGGACGCCCAGAACCTAGGAGTGCCAAACTGGATGACATCGGCTCGAAATCGAGACCGGTGGAGAGATTAACAAATAATAAGGCCAAGACCGGATCCCGGTTGTAGTTCCGATGATGGTAATGATAGCTTAACCAGGAAAACCACCTAGTGAAACAACATCATACTGTTACCTGTTATGTCAAAATTATTTGAAATACTAATACTAAAAACGCTAAAACCAATACTAGAAACCAAGGATATTATTCCACATCACCAGTTTGGTTTCAGGGAAAACACTCTACAATAGACCAAGTTCATAGAATCACAAATATAATAGAGAAAACTCTCGAAGACAAACAAGTCTGCTCTACTGTTTTCCAAGATGTAGCACAGGCATTTGATAAGGTATGGTACGAAAGCCTTATACTAAAACTGAGAAAAATGCTACCCAGAACATAAGCAGATATACTCGAATCGTATATATCGGATAGAGCATTTAGAATTAGGTCTGAAGATACCTACTCCGAAATTAAAAATATTAAGGCTGTAGTACCACAAGGAAGCGTATTAGGTCCGGTCCTGTACCTTTTATACACCAGTGACATATCTAAATTAGAAAATAACACTATTGCAACGATTGCTAATCACACTCCTATAATGGCGATTGGAATCTCTCACGCAGAATCCACATAAAAGGTCCAAGCAGCTGTTAAAAAAATCCACAACTGGGCAATAAAGTGGAGAATAAAGTTAAATGAGTAGACATCGATTCATACAAACTTCACCAATAAAAAGGAAGAGTACTTTCCAGTATTCATTAACAACAAGATCATACCATATGAAAGTACGGCAAGGTATTTGGGTATGACATTTGATGCGAAGCTACGCTGGAAAGATCACGTTAAGAAGAAAAAAGATGAGTTAGAACTACGGTGCAAAAAGATGTATTGGCTGTTTGGAAGACATTCTACTCTAGCCATACACAACAAAATTTTATAACATAAACAAGTCCTAATGCCAGCATGAACCTACGGTATATTGCTCTGGGGCTGTACCAAAAAGAGTAATATTCCAATCATCCAAATATTCAAAAAAAAAGTTCTCAGAGGAATAGTAAATGCACCCTGGTACATAAGAAACGACGATCTCCATCGGGACCTAAATGTACAGTTTGTCGCTAAAGTTACTAAAAAATACGCAGAAGCTCACGAGCATAGACTTCATCACCATGTGAATGTTGAGGCTATCCAGCTCCTCGATACCACGGACATAGTGAGAAGGCTCAGAAGACTTAAACCTTTCGAGTTAGTGTAGTGTTAAAAATAGTGTGATGTACTGAAAGTGATAGTGCTAGTAATATAGAACACAAGCACAAAGTGTCTTGGCCAGTACCTGGCTGACTTTCAAACAGACAACTTGTCTCACAGTTTTGCTCGTGCTATTTATCTTAATCAACCGTTATTTTCACAATAATTATCACAATTTAATTATCATTATCTTGTTTTCTTTGCCTCGTTTACCGCATACAAAAATTTGAACAAGTGTAAAAACCGTTAAGTTATGGCCCCTGGGCCACGTGTGTTAAACAAAATGAAACGCCAACGGTTACGTTACGACCCCGTTATTGGAGGCCAAACTCCTCCCGATAAACTTTCAAAAGTGAACAATAAAGTGTTAGAAAAATCTAAAATGTGTTCAAACACTAACTTTTTTCAACCACTTCAAAGTCTGACTCTCCTGAAATGGATCCGACCAATGACGAACAGTGCGCAGAACTTCCTAAAGAAACCGTTCCGCCAATTGTGGTGTTAAAAACAACTAGTGCTAAAGTGCGTGATATTTTGAGCAACATTAAGATAGACAAATACTTAATTAAAAACATATCACTTGGACAAAAAATATGTGCTCCAACAATAGACATATATAACAAAATCAAAACCGTACTCTTACGGTTAAAATGTGAGTTTTTTACCCACTCGCGTAAGGAAAATCGTCCATTAAAGGTAGTGTTATCTGGACTAGACTTTATAAGGAACGATATAGTGAAAAACGAACTAATTGCACTCGGGATTAAGTGCCTAGATGTTAAAACCATCACAATAAATTCGTCCACAAAAGCCCTGTACAAACACTACTTGTACATCGTCTACATTCAACGCGGTACTGTTAAATTAAACGAACTAAAACGGAACTACTCAACCTTGTTCAAAACCATCGTTCGCTGGGACTTTAAAAAACATAATCCAGATAAGGTCACACAATGTCACAATTGCCAGCTTTACGGTCACTGCTCGATGCATTGTCACATAAATAGCTTCTGTGCAATCTGTTCGGGAAACCATAAAACATCCGACTGCAAAACGCCACATAAATCCACAGATCCAGAATTCATAAGCCGAAAGAAGTACATAGACATTCGCCGCGAATTATCCCCACGTGGACGTGGTACAGGAAATACGACGTTCCTACAGCCTCCGAGTGACAAACAGCAGCCAGTGCCCGACCGATTATCCATTGATAATTTTCCTCCACTACCCCGATCTGTGCGTCATCCTCCACCTTCTTCAGCCGCCTGGGCTTCTGGCCTCCATCAAACCCAGCAACCTTCCAACAGTGATACGACACACACGAAGAAAAATCCGTCTGAAACTATAACTAATGATAACTTGTTCTCATTTACCGAGATAAACTCTCTTCTTAATGAAGTTGTAACCAAGCTTAGTGCTTGTCAAACTAAAGCTGACCAATTTAACGTCATTACTTCATTAGCTATTAATTACATATACTCGGAAAAAACATGTTAAAAAACTCTCTTAACATCATAACTTGGAATGCGAGAAGCATCAAAAACAAAAAGCATGAATTTTTTAGTTTCTTGATAAATTTTAATATTGACATTGCACTTGTTTCAGAAACCTGGCTCAAACAAGACATTTCTTTCTCACATCAAAATTACATATGTTATCGCCTAGACAGGGTACATGCTAGTGGTGGAGGCGTCGCCATTGTTGTGAAAAAATGTATAGAACATTCCTTGCGCCTTAAGTTAATTGAGGAAATTAGTATAGATGTAACATTAAGTGACAACTCCAAGGTGAGTCTTTTTTCGGTCTATTTCCCTGGAGGAAATAGAAACCTAGAAAAATCTACTTACTTTAAGTGGGGTCTGCAAACATTTCATAGAGTCAACACTCGAAACAAGGTAATTATTGGTGGTGATCTAAACTGCAGACATCAGTCGTGGAATTGTCTTAGGGCAAACTGCTGGGGTAACATTTTACTAGATGCTACTGAACCCAGCCCAAGTTTTTCCATACTTTATCCACTTCTCCCCACCTATATCCCAGCGAGTGCTAACAAGAACCCCTCAACTCTTGATCTATATATCACTAATATTCCAAATTACTGCACAGTACCATTAACTCTAAATGCGTTAAGTTGAGACCACCTTCCGATCAGCCTCACAGTGAATATACAGTAGCTGTAAATCGTACCAGTTTATACCACAACTATTCCGCCGCCAACTAGAATTGTTATAAATCATATATAAACACGAACTTGGTTCTAGGTGATACCAGCCTAAATTCTATAACCTGCAGCGAGCACATTGATATCCTATGTAACAAGTTTGTTTCTGTTATCAATAGAGCGGCCGATCTTGCGATATCTAAATGTTCCACTGCTCCAGTTGATAAGGCACCGCTTCCTGAAAATATCTTACATCTGATTAGGCTACGAAACTCTGAAAGAAGAAAATGGCTGCGTTATAGAATCGATTGTTTTCTAGTTAATGTTAAAGTCTTAAATAATATCATTCAAAACGAAATCTCAACATATAGGAACAAGTGTTGGAATAAACACCTTTCCTCTCTTGACAAAGCAAGCAAACTGTTCTGGAAAATATCAAAAATTATTAAAAAGAGAGGGTCAAGTATTCCTCCATTTAAAGCTCACGACAAGTTGTTTATATCTTCAGTGGAGAAATCGAACCTACTTGCTAACACGTTTAGTAAGAACCACTCCATATCTATACATCTAAGCGACGCGTATACTGAAGCTGAAGTTGCTAACTCTATCCATGTACTTTCTCAAACACCAGCTGCAAGTACTTACGCAACTAATATCAGCAAAGTTAAAGAATTGATAAAAAAATCGAAATCAAAAAAGGCTGCGGGTCTCGATAATATTAACAACAAATTAATCAAAGCACTTCCACCTGCTGCAAGTAACTATTTAACGTTCATTTTCAACGTTTATCTTAACAATTGTTATTTTCCGGACTGTTGGAGAACAGCAAAAGTAATACCTATCCCGAAACCCGGCAAACCGAAGAACAGCCCCAAAAGCTACAGACCTATTAGTCTACTTAGCTGTCTAAGTAAGCTCTTAGAAAAAATCATTAAGGAAAGGATTGATCGTTTTGTGGAAGCCAATAACATCTTACCAAACTTTCAGTACGGTTTCCGTAGTGGTCACAGCACAATCCACCAAGTCTTGCCCATAAAAAGCACATAGCTGGTAAATTCATCGACGAGGAGTCAACGGGACTGGTTCTTCTAGACATCGAAAAAGCTTTTGATACGGTATGGCACGATGCCTTGATTTATAAGCTACTAAAACTTAAGCTGCCAATACCGCTTATCAAAATTATCCAGAGCTTTCTTCGTTCGAGAAAATATGTTGTGAGTTTAGGAACCGACATATCCTCTACTCACCAAATCCACCATGGTGTACCCCAAGGCTCGGTCCTTGGTCCCATATTATTTACATTGTTTGTCGCAGATTTAGCATGTCTAGGTGAAAACATTCAGGTAGCTATGTTTGCCGATGATACGGCCATTTTCTCTTCGGGTGCCTTATTCACTAATGTCTACAACTCTTTGCAAGCAGCTCATGACAAACTAGCAGTATATTACAGGAAATGGAAAATAAAAATAAATGGTAATAAAACACAAGCTGTCTGGTTTTCGAGATGTAGGAAACACTGCTACCTACCAAATGGCACTAAACTCAGTATGTGTGCAGTTGATATTGATTGGTCCGAAGACTGTAGATATCTAGGTATTATTCGAGATAAAAAACGTATCTTTCAAAAACACATCACTACCACAATAGACAAAATGAACAAAGTCGTAAGAGTTATGTATCCATTAGTGTGTAGAAAGTCAAAGCTTAGCATCGAAAATAAAATTATAATATTTAAAACCATTTTTCAAGCGATACTCCTGTACGGGGCCCCAGTATGGTGTAATTGTGCTCGCACCCACAAAATAAATGTGCAAAGGTGTCAAAATAAAATATTGAAAATGTTGCTGAATTTGCCATGGCACTATTCGACACATGAACTACATGAAAACGCCAGCGTTAAACCGGTAGAGTTCCTTATTGACAAAATCAATCGGAACTTCTTCGTCAATTGTTCTTTTTCTGACAATGTTCTCGTTTCCCGTCTTGCGTTATCCTAAATCACTACATATGTACTCTGTCTATGAAAATTATATCGAGGTCATTACTATATAAAATAACCGGAAGCCAGTGCAATATTAGTCTTAAGATTCGAATAAGGGTTTTTTAATGTAGTTTTCCCTTAATTTATTATTTGTTATTCATTAAAATTGTGCTATTGTCATTATATAGATTTAAGATTATAGTTGTTAAGGAATTGCTATCCTAAACCTCTTAAGTACTAATTGTAAAATATAAAGAAAAGTGCTATTGGATGCATTCTTATTATAATATTAATTTATAAAACTAAAATAGAGTAAAATTACTCATTAACCTACTTGGGTAGATTGTAATAATATTGGGTACGATAAATATATATATAACCAGAGTGATTTTTCGAACACCTGTTTCTGTCATCTGACCCAAAGATTTAATCTCTACAAACGACTTTGCCATTGGGAAACACGAACCACTACTCAATTCTGCAAATGACTACACATCTAAAATGACTAACTAATCTAAGCAACCTCACTATCTATTCAACTGATAAATTATGATTTGGAAAAAAGATATGAACAGGTAATGCAGCTAAAAATAGAGCTTTTGCTTTATTATACTTTATTCCAACGGAACCCAAAAAAAAAAAGAAAAACCAAATTTGTTAGAGCCAGAAACGGATGCAATAAAATGATTGCGTACGCGAAGAAGGTTCACAAACAATATAACCAATAAATCACTAGAATACCCAACTGGTTCACGTCTCTTCTAGTCAAAAACTTCAGTTCTTCTTCCCTCTCTCCGTTAGTGATGGACGGTGATTCACAAGCCCCAAAGTCAATATTAGGGAATGACTCGGGGCAACATGGGGCGAATAACCGTTGCAGACGAACGAAATCCCGGGTCATCAAAAGCGCGCCCGATGATTGACAAAAGTGCGTGTGAATAGCAACAATCCCGAAGATTAGAGCGCCAACCAATGGTAGGCTCGGATCATACTGCACAGCGTCATAGAGTTACGTGCGGCTTCCGCCACCCCCATCATTTAGTTGTTTTTAATACAATTTGGTTTTAATATAATTTGATGGTAAGGTGGTGGAAAAAGGCACACGACCCACATGTTGAGTGTGCGGACATACCCCTGTTCGAGTGTGGATCTTGTGCAACTTCGATTTCTGTTTCCGGAGTGGATGTTGATGGAGAGAGAGAAAGGAACAACAAGTTAGTTGTGATTCCGTTTGTTTTGTTTTTGTTTCTCCATACGGTTGATTCGAAAACAAGCGATTGATGTTGAATACGGTTTTGAATTGCAGTTGGAATAGAGTTCAGTTGCAGCCAGAAGAAAAGGTAGAAAGGCAGAAGTAAATGGTCCCGTTTTTCTTTTTGAACAAAACTAAAGGTTAAAGTAAAAATTTAAAAAGAGGAAAAGCGAAAAGAATCTGTAACATTTGCCAAAGTGAAGCGTTGAAATAAAATGTAGAAGAAAAAAGAATAAAAGCTCGTTTTAGTCAATTCGTCAATTCGGAGAAACACATTAAATTCTCTCTAAAATCACCATCTGGCGGTGGCCGCCCTGGTCGTGTAAGGAAGAAGAACCGAGGTGGTGGAGCAGCCTCTGAAGAAGAAGAGGAATCCAAAGAGGTGGAGAAGGATTTATTTATTTGATGACCAGATTGTCCAGATTAAATCGGATAAAAAGCTGCTGCACAGACCTTCAGCTCTCCCCAGAAAACGGCAGGAAAACCAGGTAACCGATTTTTTATTCAAATATCCAATTTTTTGTGGCTTTATACACCACAATAGTGCGGTTGGAAGGATACATGGGAATTGGTAGTTAAAATATAAGCGTTAGTTAAATATTGTATTAGTACCAGAAACACCAGGCATGGTGCTTAGATGACCACCAATATAGACGACTATGAACCGTTTGACGTTTGACATTTGGTGACAGTACTTTGTCTAGTACCTGAGTTGAGATAGAACAGGGATGTAAATTGGTAATATATGGCTACATTTTGATGCTTTGAACGTAACAATGTACCATATACAATCCGCATACAAAAATTCTACTATCTTAACTTCTATTCACCTCGTTTACCACTTAAAAGACACTGATATTCCCCTCAAATAGCAAATCATAAGTTTAAAAAAACAACAGAAAACACCCTAATTGAGTTGATCATCTTGACTGTCAATAAGATTTAAATTTCATCAACATTTATCCAAGACCAAAGCCCTAAATAGATACATAATACAACAAAGCTGCGTCCTTTGTCACCTTATATTAGTTTCGTACCAGTGATATGAAAGCAAACGTATCGTTCAATTTAATTTTCTTTCATTGACAACATATCCCAAAGATGGCCCTTTCACTATTGAACTGCCTAAGAGCTTCACCCAAAACAAATCAAATTAAAGTTACTTTAATATCGAAACCCTTTTCTAAAAAATTTTCCGTAGAGATCTCTTAAATGACATCCTTATCTTAGGCCTTCATGTCAAACCTTTTCATAAATATCTACTTCTCAGGTCTAAACGCCTATGCCCAATTGATATCCCTTTTGGTGTCCATTTTCGCCTGAGAATTGAAATCTACTGACACGAATGAAAAGCATATTCGAACTAAGGTGAAAGAAGTGCACTTTAAAATTTCACACCTAACTTAATAGCTACGCAGGGCTTTAAACAGAAGTCCTTTTGAGAAAAAAAGAACAAAAAACCTCTCCCGAATGTGAATACTTCTTAATTCACACATCTTCCTTTATAAATTCAAATTTGTATCACTTAAGGGGAGACTTTCAAAAAAACCACAAAAGGACAATTCCCTAGAAAAACATCTCCCACAGTATTAGTTGCCATTCAGTCCCGCTCTAATATACACCTTCACTTTTCTCTTCACAACGAGTCCATACATCCTTTCGGTGGCCCCTTTGCAGCATTTTATCTAAATTTAATAAAGGTCCCAGAATTCTGCCATAACGAGGGTAAACTCTACTGACCGGTAACGGGCATGGACACATGCATATAATACGTGTATGCGTTGGTGTGCGGTGATACATGTGCGACACCATTTCTAAGGATATGGCTCACTTTTGTCGTATATTTTTGAATTTTTTTCAGACTTAAAATTCACACAAAGGATCTGAGCCGAGAATGAAGAAGGCAGAAGCTCACATTGAGTACAAGCCTGGCGCGCAGTTATATGAATACATTATAATAATGTCGGACTGTCTGCTGGTCTATTACTATCCATTTCACATGATAATGCTTGAGTAAATCCTTTGAGGTGGTCCACGGCCGGTATCCTTTACCAACATGAAGGTTTTGCCGTTTCGTTTGCTCTCTATTAGAAATTCGGGATTGTGTTCTTTCACATGAATGGCAAGAAGGTGTGTGCTGGGAAAGTGCCCTATAGAATCAAGGACTAATAATAATATTTTCTCCTTGAATGGATCACTGCTTCTGGGGCTTCAAGTTAGAGCTGAATATTTTGTCATAATTCCTTGAGGTTCTATTAGAAGCAGGTTAGCAGTTGTGTGAAAGGAAATATATACCTTTTCAAGTTCTTTTGTTGTTTGATATGTGATGGTCTTCTTTTTGGGGATTAGGACTTAATTCGTCTGCCCTTCGGGGTGTTAGCCTCAAACAACACCGTAGGGATATTAAGGGTACTAACGCAGTGAATATGTTCAACTTTAAAAAGCGGGGAGTTTTAGGATATCATTTTAATCAATTCGGTGACTTTGGGGCTTTCAGGAAGTTATGATTGAAATCGAGGTTGCAAAGGATAACAATTTATATCACCACCAAAATTATATAACTGAAGGTTCTTAGCGGATATCTAGATAAGTTCCATTACAGTGCAATCAAAATGTAAACTGGTGGGGGGAAGTTATGCCCGGTATTTTGAACAAAATAGTGCAATAAAATTCGCCACAAGTACTCCCCTTTTCTTTTTGTTTAGCACGAAACTCGACGTGTTTAGTTTAACATTGTAAAAAGAGTTGCTCAGATGTTGATGAAATGAGTATACTGAATATCAAAAGTTAAACGCAAAAACTCCCAAATATTTACACCTTGGGGCCGTCCCCATTAATCGAATTCATTTAATGTGAATTACTACTTTTGGATTAATCTATGCTCGATTAATTCAACGAATTATTTACGGGTAACTAAAGAAATAAAACCCAAATGCATAAGCAAGTATACCATATAATCCAGATACGCAAAGTGGGAAAACTCTATAAAAAGAATCAAAAACTAAATACAAATAAAATCTTCACTTCTCTTGAAATAATCAATTACGAGGGCGTCATTTGTGACATTTTCTTTTAAAAATGTATTTTTATTCTTCTACGCAGTCTCCTTGTAACTCTACACACTTCTCCCAGCGATGCTCCCATCTCTCTAACCCATCCAAATAGTACTCGGCGTTTTTATCTGCAAAATAACTGTTCACGAAGGTGATTGCCTCCTCATTTGACGAAAGTAATGATGCGTAGTATGTTCCTGTTATGGTTTTTCCTTTTAGAGTACAATTGCCCTGTGAGTAGGGCGTTAGAATATACTCACAGCTAGGCCGGCTTGTCGTAAGAGGCGACTAAAGGCCGAGTGGTAGCCGGGGTCCCAACGCCCTGTGCGCCCGGTGAAATACAACACCATCAAGCTATAGGCTCCGTGAAATGGTCGGGAGAAATCCCATCTTTCCGAGCTTGGCTGATGGACCGGTTCGAGAAAAGGTTGATTAGGTGGTAGTCGGTCCCAAGGTGAGATACCACCCCGTCATGCTGTACATTCGGCGATATCGCCGAGAGAAATCTTCGACGGTGTTTCGGATGTGTGGCTGATGGCCCGGACTGACACGGAGATAAGTAATGATCGTCCCTTCTGATATAAAGAATTCCGGAGGTAAACTAGTCTCCCATTCGGATCCCCGGGGGGACTATGTCAGGGGACACATCATGCAGATATCATGATAAATAATGGAACTTTAACAGGATCGACATCACATAACCGGGCTCGCTCTCGAGGCTCAGCCCACGCTCGACTGGTGACGGCATTTTGTAACATCAGGGGCATCGGTTTCACCAATACGAATGTAAACGCCGTCCACCAATATTTGCAAACAACGAAACCTGATATCCTTGCCCTAACTGAGACCCAGGTCGATTCGTCAACTGATTCGACATATCTTCGTTGCTCAGGATACGACTTACATTCGAGATTCCGTTTAAGGGCGGAGTCTGCGTCTTCGCGCGGTCCAATCTGGCATGCCAGAGGATGGAGGCGTTGGAACCCAATAATATGGACTTGATATGGTTGACGGTCGTGATGTGAAATTCCGTTAAATTTCTTTGTTGTCTTTACCGCTCCCCGAATGACGATCGACCGGTGACATTTTTCGAACATCCTTCACATACCGTCGACTGGATACAGATCAACCACCCAGCTTCTGAAATTGTTGTCCTTGGTGATTTTAATGTGCACAATTCCGGCTGGTTGTTACATTCTAACAGAACCGACGAGGCTGGGAGGCTGGCGGAGGTGTTTGCTGTAAGCCACAACTTGACTCAACTCGTGGAGGTGCCAACGCGAGTGCCGGATGCCCGAATCGATTATGCGAACACCCTGGATCTGTTTTTGATATTCGAACCGAGTATTTATACCGTAGAGGTTTCTGCGCCATTGAGAAACTCAGATCACTGCTTGGTATCTGTCGCGCAAGCACTTGCATATCAAGCGAATAACCGGCCTAGGCAGCTTCGCCATGTATGGATGTATGGGGCCGCTAACTGGGACGATATGCGAGATTTCTTCGCATCCTTTCCATGGTCCGAGGTGTGCTTCGGGAACTCAGATGTTAACGCTTGCGCGAAGTCGGTATCAGCGATTATTCTTCTGGGGATGGAGATCTATATTCCATATTCCATCAAACGAAGTTCGTCTGATAAACCTTGGTTTGTTAAAAAATGCCAGCTGATTACAGCGGCCAAAAATAGAGCTTTTAAGCAATGGCGCTCCAATCCCACCGATATTAGCAGAACGAATTTTGTTAGAATCAGAAACGCGTACAACCAGGCGATCGATACCGCGAAGAAGGCTCACAACGACAGGGTGATCAATAAGCTCCTTCGGTGCCCAACTGGTTGGCGCCCCTTCTGATCAATGGCAAAGGCTGTCAGCAGTAACTTTGCTTCCTCCTCTTTCCCCCCGTTGGTGACAGACAGCCGGACGTTAGTCACGAATCCAAAGGACAAAGCTAATGTGTTCGCGATTTTATTCTCCGCGAACTCAAACCTCGATCCCGGCCTTTTGGACCCACTTGCGATCTCGCCGGTACAGTCTTCCATGCGGGATGTGAGATTTCGCCCGCGCACTATCCAACGCATTCTACGTGAACTGGATTGTAGGAAGGCAACCGGCCCGGACGGAATACCAGCAATAGTCCTTAGGAACTCTGCTCCAGAACTATCGCCGGTTCTTCGCAGACTATTCCGCTTATCTTATGCACGGAGGACCTTTCCTGCCTGCTGGAAAATCGCTCGAGTTCAGCCAATCCCAAAGACGGGAAAAAAGTGTCTCCCACAAAATTACCGTCCGATAGCATTACTGTCTATTTTATCTAAGGTAATGGAAAAAGTCATCAATATTGAGTTAGTTAAGTATTTGGAGTGCAAAGGACCTCTGAATGATCGTCAATACGGATTCCGTGGCAGGTGGCCGACGGGAGCCCTTTTGACCCTTATAACCGATATATGGACATCTCCGATAGAGCGTCATGGTGACTCAAGGGCGGTCGCATTGGATAGCTCCAAGGCTTTTGACCGCATCTGGTACGGGGCATTGCTGATCATACTTCGTTCATATGGACTTTTCCAACAGCTTTGCGACTGGACGAGGAGCTTCCTCGAGAATCGATCGATCCGGGTTGTTGTGGACGGCGAGTGTTCGGATCTGTATCCTGTTAATTCGGGGGTGCCCCAAGGTTCTATTTTGGCTCCAACCTTGTTCTTGCTTCACATAAATGATTTGTTGGGGACAACGGATAACAAAGTGTTCAGTTTTGCCGATGATAGTACGCTTGTTTCCTCCTTTTCGAGTGATCGGCCGATTGGTGCATCTGCGTCGCATAAGCTGAGATGTAGACTGATTGACTCTCTGAATCAGGATCTAGATAGGGTCCTGCAGTGGGGAAGGCCAATCTCGTCGACTTCAATGTAGCGAAGACACAATATACAACATTCACAAAGAAATGTGGATCATCGGTTCCACAGGTGATGATGAATGGCCGGGCCCTCGAGGCTGGGGAAAGTTTGAAATTGCTCGGCGTCACGGTCCGTGAGAATGTAGCATGGCATAAACACGTGTCGAGTATCGTCAGGTCAGCCTCAGGTAAATTGAGCTATCTTTTTAGAGCCAAGAAATATTTTTCTCCGGCTCAACTTCTTCTCCTATATAAATCCCAAATTAGACCCGCGCGCGAATATTGCTCTCATGTTTGGAGCTCGGCCCCTAAACATACCGTCGACCTACTTGAGAGCGTACAGAGACGTGCGATCCGCCTGATCGGGGACTCGGCGCTAACATCGGGACTACAGTCGCTGTCACATCGAAGGCGCGTAGCCAACCTCTGTCTGTTTTACAGATATTATCACCGGTACTGTTCTTCGAAGATTTTGGTATTGTTCCACGCAATTCGGCTTATATGGGCTCCACAAGACAATCCGACGGATCGCACCCTTTTGTGGTTCATCTTCCGACGCGACGGCGCGAACATCCCTGCATCAGAACTTGTTCGGTTGCAGAACGGGGAAGCTGTGGTACTCCCTCCCCACGCGAGTGTTCCCGGAGCGTTACAACCTGCAACTGTTCAAAAAGAACTGCAACCGTTATTTGGTGGCATCTCGGGGCGCCCACTCGCCGCTATAGGTTCGCCTCTCCCGAGAGAAGTCTAATAAAAAAAAAATTTAAAAAAAACAATCGGTTAAGATATCCACATGACTATCCCAAAAAACCGTCGCCATCACACTTTCCAGCCAAAAAAAACAGTTTTTGCTTTTTGGAGCCGACTCCCCCTTTGCAGCCCACTGTTTGGACTGTATTTTTATATCGGGGTATGATGGGGTATCCAAGATTCATAGACAGTGATTAATCGGCACCAAAACTCGGATTTATTGCACCTTAACTGCGCCAACAGAGGGTTGGAATGTTCATTCGAACACGTTTTTGTTCTAACGTGAGCAAACGTGGCACCCAACGCGTGGACACCTTTCCCATGCCTAAATCTTGATTTAATATGTGACAAGCACGTTCTTTGGACATTTCCATAGCGTCTGCCATCTCTCTCACTTTAATTAGGTGAACTTTGGTGAACTTTCGCGATGTTATCGCCAGTTGTTGCAGTTTTTGAACGTCCCGAACGTGCATCGTCTCCTAAGCTCTCACGGCCACATTTAAATTCAGCCGCCCAAAATTTCACTGAGGTAAATTATGGTGCAAAGTCCCCATACGCAGAGTCCAAATCATCTTTGATTTTCGTAGACGTATTACCTTTCAAAAACAAAATTTTAATGATGGCTCGATACTCAATTTTATTCATTTTCACAAAAACCCACATCAACTCACTCAAACGACTGTCAAATAAACACTACGCATCAAAAATGGCTGAAATTTTGGTGAGTAACTGTCAAAATATGCACAACTACATTCACTAACTTTTATAGACGAGTGCTGCTATCTTCACGTTATGATCGGAAACTTTTCAGTCCACCTATGTATATGGAAACGGTACAGTAAAATTTAGGCACACTCAAAAATAACCAAGTACGATAGACGATCAATAAGGGATATTCTATATTTGAATCTATGGGTTTGTGTGTTGATCTTGGTAACCCGATATTTAGCAAACTGTGAAGTGTGACTGACGTTAAGAGTTATACTATTTATTGAAACAAAACGGTTTTTTCTTCTTATTTCGCGATCTTTCACGAGTTTTTATTGCATCCTGTTCATACCAGGAACCTTCCTAACCGAAACCTTTCTTAAGAATCCTTAACATTTCCCTATCTACGTAATCTTTCCTCGTCGGAGTCTCTCCTAAATACTAAAATATAATCACATATCGACTTACCATCCAACCTAAACTAGCTTACCTAGCTAAAACAAAATGTGTACATACAGAAAAAACGATAAAAGGGAACAAGCAAAAGAAAAATGACCCGGTAAAACAAGATCTGAGCATTCGATGTGGGTAAGCGAACGAACCCACGGGTCGTTGGAGGCGCGTGGCTTAATCGGCAAAATCGGAAATTTGTCCACGGTGAGATTTTTTTTTTGGTTGCGCCAAAAGATGTGTACTTTCCTAAATATACCGCAGGGCCAAGCCTTTGGCATTGTTGTAGTCCGGCGCCGTGCTTCCTCGGTTGAGGGAAGAGCGGGGACCTTTTATTTATTTCTTTTTCTTCTTTTAAGGAACTTCTGTACGCGCAACAATCTTATTAGATATCTTGATTCTAGATTTGTTGAGATGGCTGAACATTGGCTAGGGTAATATTATCGTGGGAACCAAACTCGAAGAATTTGGAATTACCCCAGCCGTTGCATGATTATGTAACCGCGTCGTATGGACAGACTATGCCGTTGCTAACCGACATGAAATGCGATTTCCGGAAATCTCATGGGTTAGCGTGTGGGTAAGTTATGTTGTTATGTCAACAAGGACACTGTTCCACATACTCTGCACGATGTTGTTTCGCAAGAACAAACGAAATAGTTCACAAAACTCCGATGTCCAGAAAAGAGAAAACTACACAACACAATCGCGAGCATTGAGAAGGCACCGAAATGTCAATCCATCGATGTTACATTCACCACCAATCGAAATGAATAAAACGCACTGAATTAATTTAGTGTTTCTTTAATTGTTCCTTGGTTATTTTTACAGCAATTGTGTTGTTTCTGGTGAGGTGTACTAAAGGTTCTATTCACAAACTATTCATTAAATTATAACACCTTACTAACACACTAGGCACACACGTGAAATTTAACAGAAATTAACCGGATGTTCAAACAACTACTATTGACCGCAAATCGCTCTCGTCGCGGAAAAATTGTGCAGCTAGACCGGAGAATTAATGCACCGATAATTAGGACGTCCAAACGAGATTGAGGTTGCAATCTGACTCCTCGAGAATTGTGAACACCGTAAAGGTTATTATCAGACTCTTCGAAGAAATCGTCCTCAACATTCCTTGTAGTATCGGATACCTCTGGTGTACCAGGGAAATTCCAATACACATCTGGTAAATAAAGGGATGGGTATTGAAACTGGCAGAAAATGCAGTCATAAATCATGAGAATGGTTTTCCCATGATGGTGATACTCGTAAAATATCGGCAAAAACCCAAGGTTGTCTGAGAACATGAATCTTTTCGACTACATTATTTGTGTAGGAAATTGCCGCCTGGACGAAAATGTTTTCTTTTGTCTACATCGGATAGACAGAAGTTTTTCGGGTAGCATAATGGAACAATGCTGGCGGCGCCAATTGGGTCTTCTGTGATGTAAAATTCACAGAAGATCGCTCGCCATAGCAACTAGAAAAAAGGTTTATTGGTCTTTGGGATTATCCCACTCATTATGTCCTAATGCAGGGCTATTAGAAATCTGGCTTGCAGATGTGCAAGCCAGCAAATAGCCCGGTATGTATTTCTGGATGCTCAATGGGCATGGCGACCGTGTTTGTGTACACTTTGATTCTGCCAAGAATGTAACATTTCGTCGGTCGATGAATCGAGTGTGTGTTATTTTAAATAACGCTCGATCGCTTGCAGGTAGCCAACGATGGCTACTCTGTATATCGTCGATAGGACGATCGGCCGATGGGCCTGTAAATAAAAGGTAAAAATGCCATGCCGGGTGTAGAGGAAAAGCTCCTCGGCTATGATGGGATATCTATGACGGTTATCCAAGGGGATAACCGAATTGTTTTCAGCTATTTTAGGACAGTGGTGAATACTATGGCAAGGTTGTGTGATCTTGCCAGAGATTCGACTTAAGGGTAGATATGGGGTTTATAGGATTTTTATGGGGTTAAAAATGACGCGAGGTTCTTCGGGCCCTGAAAAGCCCCACAAGCGAAATGGAGTTGCCGTAATACAAAAAGGGTAGCTGGATTCAATTATGCATTACCTGCATAGAATAATGAATTCAGCTATGCTTTCTTTAGCAGGTAAAATAGCTGGACGGTGGGATAGGGGATAATGGGACGAGCTGTAGGCGGTCGAAATTAGGTTGAAATTGTGGGTTGGTTCTCCATGTAGTATAGAGGACCCCCACAACCTTACAAATTATCAAACAATAAACTTATTTTAGACTAGATCTTGAATTGGAGGCAATGACCGGCTTTATACGAGGGCAGTTTTATAAGTCAGTGATTTTTTGAATAAAACATATTTTTTGCGACATATAAGCACTTTATTTCTCAACATAGTCTCCTTTTAGCTCGATACATTTTTTTACTCCTTCCAAATAATAGGTTTCCTCAACGCGCTCAAATAGGCAATTCGAGTCAAATGTTTTACTGTCCGCCATTTCTTCAGGTTTGGAAACAGGAAATAGTCGCAGGGGGCTAAATCTGGGAAATATGCTGAATGGGATAGCAGTTCGTAGCTCTATTTATGGATTATGCTTGATTATGCTTAATCACGAGGTTGTATGCTTTCAATGGCTGTCAAACACAAACTTAATGGCGCAGCTTGCTCAAACTTTGACAGTAGTCTATTTGTAGATTATTAGGTTGACGGGAGCAGTATTTAAAGATACTGCGTTGGAAATTTAAAAAATCACTGGCTTACCAAACTGCCCTTGTATAATCTGGATTGACCATAATTTTAAAAACTTCAGGGATTAATCGTATTGCAATCAAAATCACAAACCTATCAACTGAACTGAAAACGAATAAATAAATAAATAATTGAAGAACTAAAACGGAAAAATACGAAAATGTGAATGTACTAGCTACCGCCAATCAAATCTCTGAAGTCATTTAGTCCTTGTTAAGACAGCTAAAACGTAGATGGTTCCCCCGAGCCCATCCAGAAACAATATGGAAAATCAACAAACAAACGATACCAAATATCATCATGTTTGGTCTAAAGATGGTCACTGCCTACTGGTAAAATATAGTCCTTCGTCAATTGAATTCGCTCCGAAAGTAAATCAATCTTTGATGAGATGTCAAGTATACGAAGACGGACAGGATTACCTGTACACATACCATAGCACAGGATACTCGTTCATTTTCATCGAACTAAGGAAACGCTGAAAGTCAGTAGGCTTATGTGCAATGATTACTTTTCACATTGCTTGATGTAAGACAAGGAAGGAATAAGACGTCAATCGTTCTTAATATTAAATGCGATAGCTGTAGGTCGATTGTCAGGGGTATTCTTCAGATAATTGAACAAACAATTGATTAAGCAGGATATTATTTGGTTAGCCAACGGGTTGAGACCTGTGTTACCCTAAGACGACCGACCGGTCAGGTGATAAAATATTCGGGTTTACAGAGGGTAAATTGGATATAATCATTTTGTTTATTAATAAGAAATTGCTTCGGAAGTATACTGTATATAAGATCCCACACAAATCCTAACTAGTCAGTAGCTAATACGCTCTCGGATAATAAATCTTCCACCGCTGTTAAGGTTATAATTTGTGGAACAAGCTAACAAAACAAAAAACAACAAGAATAACAAAACGAATGATTAATTGAACCTTTCGATGAACGGAGTTTCACATTTTCGACCACGGTAAAGCCAAGTGGTAACCAAAGCTCATGATAAAATGCAATAGGATACCTCAGATAAACAGCTGGCTAATCCGGAATGTAAGTTGGAAATTATAATTATACGATATATCGTACACAATCCAAAAAAAAAAACAGATCTGACCATTCGGCAGTGTATACGTATTTCTAACAACAACCGACAATTTTCATTGGAAAATTTGTTCTGTAAAATTTGATGGCAAATTACTATCAACTCGATTCCATCGGAATAACTTTGCAAAAAAAAAACTAAATAAATTCAGGCTATGTGTACTTGTTATACCGATTTCGACAACCAACAAAGTTTTCTGTTACGTTTTTTGCTTCATTCATATTATGGCCAATCTTGGAGACGTATTGCACTGAAATGAACTGAAAACTAAATGCAAGAAATCCATGTCCGATCTTAAAATTCAACGAAAAGATGGTCTTACAATTCAATGAAAGAAGGAGTATCTCAGGATATTGAGGTAATATAATTTATTTAATTATTCCATACTATAACTTAGTTAATTATTCCGTCGCATCTTTAATGAATATATGGTTCATTTGATTTCTATAAGAATGTGCCTTGAATTTCCCATTAAACATTGAATATGGGATTTGGTTTTAGATTCCCAAATGAAAAATGTGTATCGGTCTGTTATGGATGCGGAAGTTAGTCATTGTCGAAGTAGGCTTTCGGAAAGACTAGATAAGATAAACTTAGACTTTTCCGAAAATAGGGTCTTTTGGGCTAAAATATAAATTCTCCGATCGTCTGAAACACAAAGTTGTAGGTGAATAAGTTTTCTTTTTATAAAATGCAAATACGCAGCTTGGAAAAAAGGAAGAAAAAACAATGTCTCGATGTACATTGCACTGAAGGCGTGTAGATTTTAATTCCGAGAGAACAGAAACCAAGCCAAGAGTTCCACCCAAATAATGATTTCAGTGTACAGGTATAATATCAAGATTCTGCGAATGAAATCGAATAGTGCGTCGAAGCAGATTACAACACAAAATACCGATGTCAGCAACAAGTTAGGTTTATGGTTGAACTTGTGGCGGTGCCGCCAAACCCCACGATACACTTACCTAAAAACCCCCATAACCTCATCCAAAGTCGCATAAGTTTTCGCTAATGCAATCTCCCATTACGCACTTGAAAATGCTTCACGCATTAATTAGATCAAAGCTATAATCGTAAAGTCCTGTGGGGCTTTTCAGGGCCCGAAGAGCCATACATCGCTCGATCCCCACTATTCCAAGCGATGCGACTTACCTCGAAGTCGAACCTTCAGCAAGGTTACGTAACCTTGCTACGGCATTAACCGCCAGCCAGATTGCTGGAATTAATTCAGTTACCCCAAAGGATAACTGACATAAATACCTTTTAGGCAGCTTACCTTTCTTTGGGGGTTTTCTCCAAACCCCTTTTTTTCCACCACCATACCTGAATACATTAAGTCCACGGCAAAGATTATCAACTAGCCGTGGCATCGAAAATTTCACCCTCGGGCATGCATTGCACCCAGTGCATCTCGTTCCCATGACCTTATGCCATGGAAACAAAATCAACACGGAGTTCCTAGATTACTCGTTTTTATTGTTTGTCCATGGCACCCCTAGCATGCGGCTACCAGGTCTCATCAGTTTGCCACCGCCGACAAGGTTTCGGCTGATGCAAAGCAAACATTCACCAATTACCAGCAATAGCTGGTTTCTTATTATCGGTCTCCACCGATCAGGGACCGCAAGCAAGCAACGAATTGGATGCGGCCATCAAGTGTTTACTTTTAACATCTGGCAATGGCTGCACCCTATATTCGTTACAATACCAAAACATAGCATTCACACCACAGATCGTTTATGGTATACCAATTCCCTATTAACGGCCGCCAACCGTCGGCGGACCTGGGAAATTTCACGTCCGTCAACCCAAATGTTGATTTATGGCCTCTCCTAGGGTGACCAGTTCTTCGGTTTGTTTTGCTTTTACCCCAGATGGTTCGGTTGCCGGCAAGTATTACACAATCAATTGTGTACACAGCCGCAGGCCCATGCATTGTTTGTATACGCGGGAGATGCAGTTGCGACGCTCGCATCCATCCTCGATCACCGGACGATCATAGGCGATGCATACACATACATGCGAAATGTATGCCATATTCCCCGGTCCAATCACGATTGACTGCCTCGAGTTGGTCGTGCAGCTCCTCCCCTTTTACGGTTTTTCTTTGCGATGTCTTTCTGTCTGCAGGGAATGAAAGTCAGTCAGATTTTAGTCGCCCACCTAGGCACCCGTGGAGGTTTTTGCGCAGTTATAGTCGTGAGAGTCGTTTAATCGCGTATGTAGATCAACTCAAACTCCTTCAAAATCGAGTTTTTCCCACTAGTTATTGTGTATCGTGACCTTTTTCCCTACGTACATTTAACTATATTGTGATAAATCAAGTTTTATTGATGACTAAACAGAATGCGGCTTTTATTGAACTCTCCGAGTGTACAAATGCGATATATATATGTATAATAGCAATCAGTGCTTTAGTGTTCTACTGTTGTTGTGTGTAGCCGATTCAATTAATGTACTATAATAATAAAGAAAAACAATAAAAAGCAAAATTCCAAAACAATATCCCAGCGTTTCTTTCCTCATTTTGTGAACGGTTTTAGGCGGAATTCAGTGGAATGTTAGTGAACCCGTCCCCGTGTTGCCGCAACAACTAATATACCCCACAGTCCCTGTAAAGAAAACTTACCTTTTCATGCATCTCTTCGCTTACAATTTTTCGTAAGATTTCTTTCTTTGCTTGTCTGGAATTCCAAACCAATTCGGCACCTTCGGTACCAGACAAATTCCTGTGTACAAAATGATTCGGTTTGCATAACCGTCATGACAGGGGCCATAAATATTGCGCCGTCTATTTTCCAAACTTCGCCATGTGTACGATAAATTTCTTTACGTACACATTGGCCGGCGACCTTTTTCTCCCAGCAATAAAATACCAGCAGCTGCATTTAATTAACGCAATCGACGCTGAAGCCAATTTCCCTAACTCGCACCATGTGCAAACAGAAGAACGCTGTTCCTACATAGGTTTCCTGCGATACCATAAACAATTCATATCGTTTGTGGTATCCGAAAAATATTTTTTTCATTTAATGGGCGGCTGCTATTTATTTAGCTGACCCTCATTACTGAAAGATGCATAAGCAAACCCATTAGCATCCGACGACATTCGGTTTGTTTACACACATCTCTTGGATGCCCATTATGCTTCTTCTTTGTGTTCCACGTTCCTCTAATGGTTTTGATCCTTGAAAGGAACCGTCGTACACCCATACATGTGTGCCATGACGATTTCCTCTAATGAGATCCGGTTATCACTACAAGTAAAGGAGATGTATCCAAAGATTCTTTTGACAGCGACTTAATATCGCTGAGTCGTTTTACATCTGCAGACCAGAACGGTCACGCGTCACTCCCGCTCTCCGCGCGCGGCGGAGAAGCGCAGATATTCGGAGTCACTTGCGTAGTGAATTTTATTCGCATTCCATAAAGTCGAGCAGTGTTTTGTTGATTTATTTTTATTTGAACCAAACGGTTACGGAAAAAACTACATAAAACTCATAAATCCAACGATGTGAACTTGCATTTAATTTGTCGTGTCCAGTCTGATGTTCGATCATGAAGTGTAATAAAATAAAAATTAATTAAGAACTGCGTTTTACTTCCTTTTCCTGTTGTGGACGTTGCGTTGTCGATTTCTGTTTAGTGCTCGTCGGTGGAACAACTTATGATCGAGGAGGAAGTGAACCTAGTGCCCGTGACTGGTACCATACTTCCTCCCCACAAACTCACACACGAAACACACTTCAACATGCATGTGTAGGTTCTTTGGATAAAAACATCATTATCATCATCATCATCATCGGCACTGAAACCGGGATCCGGTCTTGGCCTTATTTAACAAGTCTGATGCTTGTTCAATTCATATCCATAATAATTTGTTTTTCCGGGCAAGGTTACGAGGGTTGCCTTTTATATTCCGGGATTAGAGAACAAAAACAAATATTGATCATCGAAAATCACTTTATTGTTTTTCAAAATATTCCCCATGAAGATCTATACACTTTTGCATGCGTTTGAACCAATTGTCGAAGCACTTTTGCCACTCTGATTGAGGTATCTCCAACACATGCATTCTGAATGCAGCAACCGCTTCTTCAGGTGCCGAAAAACGTTGACCTCTCAGTTTGTTTTTTACGTATGGGAATAAAAAGAAGTCATTCGGTGCCAAGTCAGGACTATACGGCGGATGATCCATCAAATCGATGTTTTGGGTGCTCAAAAATGCAGTTGTCGCAGCCGATGTGTGAGAGCTCGCATTGTCGTGGCGAAGAGTGATCCGTCTTCGGCGGTTGGTTTTCCTGATTTCTTGGAAGACAACTGGCAAACAAATGGTTGTGTACCACTCAGAATTGACTGTTCTGCGTTGTTCTAGTGGTACGGTTGCGACATGTCCAGTTTTTCCGAAAAAAACAGGCGACCATTTGCTTGAAAGTGCTTCGTGCGCCAACAACTTTTGTTGGATATGGCTCATCTTGACAGACAGTCGACTGCTGTTTACTTTCGGGCTCATACGCGTAAATCCACGATTCATCACATGTCACGATGTCATAGACGTGTTTCGAAGCACCGCGACCGTATTTTTTGAGCATTTCTTTCGACCAATTGACACGAGCCTTTTTTTGGGCGATTGACAAATTGTGTGGGATCCAACGCGAACAAATTTTTTTGACAGTCAAATGTTTATGCAATATTGAATGTATGCTGGTCCCACTAACGCCTAAGGTTGCCTCAATCTCACGATAGGTCACATGACGATCTTTCAATATCAGTTCGCGCACAGCATCAATGGTTTTCGGAACAACAACTGATTTTGGACGACCTTCACGAAATTCATTTGGAGTGAACTACGACCACGATTGAATTCACCATACCATCGATAAACACTGGTCCTTGATGGAGCTTCATCGGCAAAAATTGAATTAAGTTCATCCATGCACTGTTGCTGAGTTAATCCACGCCGAAAGTTGTAAAAAATAATCGCACGAAAATGTTGACGATTTAATTCCATTTTTGGGCCGAGATGAATATTTTAAGTTAGTGTAAACAACACAAATAGCACTCGTATGTCAAAACGTTCTGAGTGCGTATAACCTCAAAAATGTCCAACTTTACGACATGGCTGTCAATTGCCGGATTGCAACGCTAGGGTTGCCAAATCCCGAAACATAAGAGGCAACCCTCGTATTAGCCTTACGCCAATTTGGATAAAAACACATACTTTTAATTTGATTTCACACTTTATTTATTCGCGAAAGATTTTCTTAATCGTGCTGTAGGTATAAGACACAAAAAAATTCGTCTTTATACACGGGTAATGTACGACTCTGGTAATATTACCTTAAAAACACAATAATTTTAAAGTTCTTATTGAACGAGGATTGAATGGAGGCTCTTTTTAATTAATCAAATGAAACAAAGCTTTAACTCATATTTTAAAAACATGTCCGTTTCAGCTCAGAAGTTGGGGACTGATGGGGTCTTGCTTTGGTTTTATCTCTTTCTAGTTTTTGTAGCCTACTTTCCGATTAGCTTCCCCACTGTCACTGCTAAACGTTACATCGCATTATTTCTTGAAGCGCCGATCACGATTGACCGGCAAGATCCTTTGAGTTGACCCCTTTAGACTTCTTCCTTTTGGGTTATTTAAAGTAAAAAGTGCGAAACAATTTGCCATCGAATATATAGACAAGCGAAAACAATCGGCATGATTATGGTTCTATAACCACGGAGCTTTATATTACGTGATAGCAGTTTGGATTTCAGCAATTTACTGACTGCGTGCCCACTAACGTTGGCGGAATGTAGTCTTTTGTTAACTTCCTTCGACATTTCGATGCTGGCCGTCAGTATTGCTCCCGAATATCTAAATTCTTTAACTTTTGCAAATATCTTGTCCCTGACGTTTATGTGTGCCCCCTGAGATCCAGTTGCTCTCGCCGTAGTCATATATTTTGTTTTTTCTTCATTTTCTAGGCCCCCGCTTCTGCCGCTTGCATGATGATTTCACAGTTATTAAATACCAGCCAACTGGAAAAACGGCCATCCAAAACCATACTTTGATACGCCATGAGCTGAACAATTGACATCTTGAAAGTCGAAGTTGCACTACATTTTATTATGTACAATGGAGCGGATTCCCCGATTAAAAATCTAGACGCGAGTATATTTCTGAACAAGGATGAACTTACGGACATCCTTAGTATTATTGGATTATCGCACGCATGTACGGTTCAACCTCAACAAATGTGAACGTATACAAGTGGAAAATAACAATAGACATAAAAACAGTTCAAAAAAAGTAACAAGTAATAAATTAAAGCAACCAATTAAACTATACAAAAAGTGCATTTCATTTCATCATTTTGGATGCTGGAATTTTCAATGGATATTCGTCAAACAACATCGTTGGGTCGATACGGGAATACATCTTCGAACCCACAAGTTTGCTTCCAAACATCAGTAAAGTATTTGAGAAAATCATAAAGCTTATCAACGCTTTATTTATGATTTTCTCAAATACTGGTGTGGTGAAAATAGTATTATTCTGAACAACGAGTTCGGTTTTAGATCGGAATACGACACTGTTCAAGCCGCAACAAAACTTGTTTCCGGCATACGGTGGAACAAGGCGTATAATAAGTTATCAAATCTAGGTTCTTTTTCTTTTTTTTTTTTGTGATTTCGGTAGGAAGATGGAAATCTTCAAAAGATACCTCTGGACCGTTCCGGATGCATGCCGGATTTTTACTAAATAAAACCCCCTCCCGCCAGGCACATATTGGCGTTGCTCTGCGCGGAACCTTCTCTTAGATATTCCATCGCGGGGGGAACGGAGTTTACCTGTTCCTCCGCTAGACGCCTCTCAATTGCTGTATTATGTCACATAGCATATCATTTGGTATGTCCCTTGCTTGTTTGAAACTTAGCATGTATTCTGTTGCTCCTATCGGAGTAACGGCTCGTCTAATATGTCACTCCAAAATCATTCGTGCTCTTGCATATGTCTCCCCAAAATCTCACACACACTGTGAGTACTTGTGCCGCATTTTCTAATTTGCCTTCGTAGTTCAAACAGTATTGCCGAAAGCATCCAAGTCCTGATATCAGCCGCCAGGTGGGTTTGATAATTTCAAAAATTCGATATTTTTTTTTTGGTTTTTGTTTTATTAAATAATACTGTTCTCCCAAAATTTTAAATTGATTGGGGTAAAATTCTACGAGATAGAGCCTTCGGAAGTTTCGCCCATCGGGCCACGGTTGCCCAGCGGGTCGCACTTCAATCGTGTTTTTCAAATTTCACAAAGTACTTATCAAACGTGTATCTTTGATATGTTAAACTATTTGAATGAAATATTTTATTTGATCATCATCATCATCGGGACTACAACCGGGATCCGGTCTTGGCCTTATTTAACAAATCTCTCCACCGGTCCCGATTTCGCGCCGATGTCATCCAGTTTGACACCCCCGGGCTCTAGACGTCCTGGTCTACACCATCCCTCTATCGCAGACAAGGTCTGCCGCGCTGTCTTCTTCCATACATCCTGCCAAAAAGGACTTTCCGGGCAGGCTCCTCTTCGCTCATTCGAGCTAGCTGTCCCGCCCACCGGAGTCTACCGAGCTTGATTTTTCTCACAACATCGGCTTCAAGGTAGATTGCGTATCACTCATGGTTGTAGCGTCTCCGGAATAGTCCTCCCTCACATATGGGGCCAAGAATTCTACTTAAGACCTTCCTCTCGAACGCGGCTAAGAGTTCAGAGTGTCTTTTATTGAGCTCTTTGTGTTCCTCCTCGCGTACCCACGTCCAATGAGACTGCTGCATTGCCCGGTATGCAGAATTCTTATTTTCAGTCGCTAGTTTGCACTCATCATCAAACCAGTCATTCCGATCTGTACGACTACTGCCTAAGATGGAGTTGGCAGTACTAATGACAGTATTCTTAAGGCGTGTCCATTTCTCTTCTACGCACGGCATTCTGGCCCCAGGACTTACTTTCCCTCGTCGAGCTCTTCGAGGCCGACTCTTAATGCATGACCAAAGGTGTTACTGGTATTCTCATCGTGTAAGGGAGCTGTGTTCATCCAAACCTGATCCGCGGATGCAATACGTCTCGGTAAGACAATCCGCGCTCGGAAAACAGTACCAACAATATAGTGATCCAAGTCGACGTTGGCACCTCGGTACGTTCGTACTGTCTTCAGGCTCGAGGAGTGGCGGCGATCTATCAACACAATTTTAATTTGGTCAATTGGTCAATTTGGTTGCGAGTGGCTCCAACAGGTGATACCCAGGTGGCTTTGTGGATATCTTTACGCGGAAACCTGGTACTTCCAACGACCACGTTTTTTGATGCTGCCAGTTCGATGACTCGTAGTCCATTGACATTAGTGTTCTCGTGCAAACTATGGGAATCTGCGTAGTGCCTGAAAACCGGTTTCCGACCAATTTTGGCATTCAAACCACCAAGAACGATTTTCACATCGTATATTGGGCAGGCATTGAAGGCCTGTTCGACGTTCTCGTAGTATTCTTCTTTTTCATCGTCGGGGGCTCCTCTGTAGGCCCGTGAACGTTTGTGAGGCTTACGTGCTTAAACTTGCATCGCAAGCGAAGAGTGCATAGCCTTTCGGTTATTGCATTAAAGCCGATAATGCCAGGCTTCAGTTTTTGGCTGACTAGAAAGCCTACCCCGAGCATATAATAAGTGTCATACTCGTTTCTTTGAATAACACCACTCCCCGTCCATCTTATTTCTTGTAATGCTGTGATGTCAGCCTTATATTCGGACAAGGCATCGGCTAGCTGCTGTGCAGCTCGAGCTCTGTATAGCGAGCGGACGTTCCATGTAAAAATTCTTAAATCATTTAGCCATTTTCGTTTCCGTAGTCGTCGTCGTGTACCCGGTCCATATCCGAGGCTTGTTAAACTTGCCATAATAATTCTTTTTTATGGCATGGTTTTTAGTCTTTCTCAGTAAAGTCGATAAAACACTGGATGCAATTATTGAAGCACACACATGAACAGAAACTGTCAAACACCATCGATGGCAGATACATTACAATCCGGACGAGACTGAATTAATAAATAAATAAAATATTCAGGAGAAATAATCAAAATGACATTCAGTGTCTCCAAATTCCGCGTACCGATGTAAGCAAGCAGCTGCTGATCAACATTGGCAAAGATACAGAGAACGCTATCCTCAATAATGCACTCTTCGTGATCAAAGATCCTTTGGAAAAGGTGAACAGTGTGGGAGCTTGTTGGTATTTTACGTCTTTTTGATTATGTGCCTCAAGGGCACTGTTTCACCGGAGTTCTCGTCTTATTATTATTATTTAAGAGTTCTTAAAATTGATGTGTAGAAAACTTAGTTAATTAAAATATATATTTTCGCTTAATATATACGAGGGTTGCCTTTTATATTTCGGGATTAGAGAACAAAAACAGATATTGATCATCGAAAATCACTTTATTGTTTTTCAAAATATTCCCCATGAAGATCTATACACGTTTGCATGCGTTTGAACCAATTGTCGAAGCACTTTTGCCACTCTGATTGAGGTATCTCCAACACATGCATTCTGAATGCAGCAACCGCTTCTTCAGGTGCCGAAAAACGTTGACCTCTCAGTTTGTTTTTTACGTACGGGAATAAAAAGAAGTCATTCGGTGCCAAGTCAGGACTATACGGCGGATGACCCATCAAATCGATGTTTTGGGTGCTCAAAAATGCTGTTGTCGCAGCCGATGTGTGAGAGCTCGCATTGTCGTGGTGAAGAGTGATCCGTCTTCGGCGGTTGGTTTTCCTGATTTCTTGGAAGACAACTGGCAAACAAATGGTTGTGTACCACTCAGAATTGACTGTTCTGCGTTGTTCTAGTGGTACGGTTGCAACATGTCCAGTTTTTCCGAAAAAACAGGCGACCATTTGCTTGGAAGTGCTTCGTGCGCGATCAATTTTTGTTGGATTTGGCTCATCTTAAAACACCCAGACAGTCGACTCCTGTTTACTTTCGGGCTCATACGCGTAAATCCACGATTCATCACCTGTCACGAGGTCATAGACGTGTTTCGAAGCACCGCGACCGTAGTTTTTGAGCATCTATTTCGACCAATTGACACGAGCCTTTTTTTGGGCGATTGACAAATTGTGTGGGATCCAACGCGAACAAATTTTTTTGACAGTCAAATGTTTATGCAATATTGAATGTATGGTGGTCCCACTAACGCCTAAGGTTGTCTCAATCTCACGATAGGTCACATGACGATCTTCCAATATCAGTTCGTGCACAGCATCAATGGTTTTCGGAACAACAACTGATTTTGGACGACCTTCACGAAATTCATCTTGGAGTGAACTACGACCACGATTGAATTCACCATACCATCGATAAACACTGGTCCTTGATGGAGCTTCATCGCCAAAAATGGAATTAAGTTCATCCGTGCACTGTTGCTGAGTTAATCCACGCCGAAAGTTGTAAAAAATAATCGCACGAAAATGTTGACGATTGAATTCCATTTTTGGGCCGAGATGAATCTTTTAAGTTACTGTAAACAACACAAATAGCGCTCGTATGTCAAAACGTTTTGAGTGCGTATAACCTCAAATATGTCCAACTTTACGACAGAGCTGTCAATTACCGGATTGCAACGCTAGGGTTGCCAAATCCCGAAACATAAGAGGCAACCCTCGTATATAGGAAATAGCTTTTTGATTTAATATGTGAGACTTAATTCGATACGTAACTAATGTTGAAATATGTACAAGTAAATTAAAAATCATTCGTCCAAATAGGTATTTACACTTATCAGCAAACTAATAATAGTTATTGATTTACAACACGTAACTTGATTTGATATGGAACTATTTGTTGAAGTATGCATGAGTAAATTACAAATTGTTAGTCCAAATGGATATTTACACTTATCAGAATACTAAAATAGTACTTGATTTACGACACGTATCTTGATTTGATATGGAACGTCACCAAGTATCTAACGAAATAGCGCACCGCTTTGTCTTTCTTGTACAAATCTGATATAACCGCCACCAAGTATCTAACGATACCTCAGCACCACTTTACTATATCAAGATCAATCAACGACTCTTTGAGACAACTCCCATGGATGTGCACTATCCATAGGGGTTGATCTCTTTTACCAACACAACGACACACCGCTTGCTGAGCAGCCGATTTTGCATGAGGATCATCAACATCCTCATGGTACGTTGTACACAGCCAAGGGTGTGAAATCACAGCTGCCTTGAAATCTGTGCAGCATCATAGGGCAGCAAACTCACCACGATGATGCTGTTTGAACAGCGAAGGCTGTGCGTAGCAACAACGCCGGTGGCCACTCCACATCCATGGATGTGTGCTGTGCCTTCGTTGCCTTATTCTTTCTTTTTATTTTCTTCTTCTTTTTTATTATTTTTTGATCCACAGGCAATAGATACTACTACACTGTGGGTACGGCCGCGGATACAAATTCATAACATATGCGGAAACTACCGTTTATTTGAAAAGATGCTGGCTATCCATTTATGGGCATTAATTTGCTTCTCTGCTGGCTTGGGCCAACTACCACTTATTTTAATATGTCGCCAACTTGTGCGACTGAACAACATGTTCATAACCAATAATGGGTAGTCGATCCAGTGTATGTTGTTTTTACTTTCGGGCGTACTACAGACGCCCTGCGATGCCCTGTGTTTCAGTACAAAAAAAAAAAAAAAAAGTTAGTTTCATATATATGAAACTAATTTGCCCTTTTGAACATGGTGCATTTGATTTTTTTCTTTTTACGTTACCATGGAAGATGTTCCATGATGCGCGTATGCAATTGTAATTCCTTTCTTTTTGCAGCTTCGTATACGCATTGCATATATCTTGCAATAGAAACAGGTAAGGGCGACTGTCGTATATCACGGCAGTAGAACGAAACTTGGTAATGCCTATTTTCCCAAGTAAGCGATGTTTCTCAGCTACATCTCTTAACACCTGTAATGTAGCGTTTTCAAAGGTCCTTTGTTATATTGGGTGTTTTGAGGTGGAGAACTAATCAGTGGGGTTAGAATAAACCCCCACAAGCTGTCTTTCGGGAAATGTACAAGGGAATGAAAGCATTCACCGAAATCACGACTTTGAGGACAAAGCTCTACTGAATCATCTGCACCTCCGAAATGAAATTTCACTTTGGCAATCGGAGAATCCGGGTTTTACCGAATTCAGTGGCGATAATCTATCAGTTGACATTAATGCCAATAGTAGGGCTAATAGTCTTTTAATTACGAGAGAAAGAATCTAGGGTATATTCGACTCATTAAGAAGCAAAAAGCCAGTGGGAATAGATGGGGTACCTAACATCGTGCTCAAGAAGCTGCCCCCAAAGGCAACAGATATATACACGGTCCTGTTTGACAATGCGTTGAATAATGCATATTTTCCCGCGCGTAGGAAAACGGCAATCAATCAGTCTATCCCAAAAAAGGGCAAAGATTGTACAAACCCAATGAACAGGCGTTCGATAAGCTTACTCCCAAGCATCAGTAAAGTATTGGAAAAGACAATTAGCAAAGCTCTGTTAAAATGGGTAGACGACAACAACATTATTCCGAATAATCAGTTTGGCTTTAAGACATGTCATGATACCACACATGCCACAGCTAAACGGTCTCCGACATACAATGGAATAAATGTCAGGACCAATGCACAGGTGCCTGTCTGATCGACTTGGAATAAGCGTTCGATACGAAGGGTTATATTACAAACTGATCAGACAAGCATATGTAAGCCTTTAATGCAATTGCATTAGCAGAAAGTTGATACATATTGGGTTGTAGGGATGGGGGTTCTTTAGGTAAGTAGTCAGTGGGGTTTGGCGGAACCGCCACAGTCTCAGATTATATCGATCACCGGATTCGCACTATAAAAGTATTATTCAAATGAGACTTTATATAATGAAGCTTACATAAATAGGTTGGATAATATTATGATCAGAGGACACATTGCGACAGCAATAACCTCGTCCAATGACCTCATTTTCGGGGTTTATTATCCAAACACTCTGTACTTTGAGAGCGTGCGTTGCAACGGCTTTGTTCCAGCAGAGGCGTTCCTCCTGAAGCCTACATAAATAGGGTGGATAATATTATAATCAGAGGACATATTGCCACAGCAATAACCTCATCCAATGACCTAATTTTCGGAGTTTATTATCCAAACACTCTGTACTTTGAGAGCGTGCGTTGCAACGGCTTTGTTCCAACAGAGGCGTTCCTTGATTTGGTTATGAATGGGCTTATACGGGATGGATCAGGAATTCCGCTGATCTATTGTGGGGGTTCTCTATACCACATGGAGAACCAACCCACAATTCCATACCTTATTTCGACCGCTTTCAGCGCGTCATTTCTACCCATTCCCCTTATAAGCTATTCCACCTGTAAAACATGTTAAACGGACGCATAGCTAAACTCATTATCGTATGCAGATACTGCATAATTGAGTTTAGCTACCTTTTTGCCATACGGCAACTCCATTTGTCTAACCCATGAGATTTCCACAGGAAATCGCATCATGTCGTTTAGCAACGGCATAGTCCGATCAAACGACGTGGTTGCTTAATCTTGTGACCGCTGGGGAAATTATCAAAGCATTTAAGTTAGTTCCCATGATCAGATTTCCCTAGCCAAGTCGGCGTCCTTTTCACTCTCTCCAGACACTTCATTCGCTGGATATCAATGCTCTCTTTTCGCAGGTGAATAGCACCGGCTACATTTCCTCTCCTCTATAATTCTGTTTCTCTATATTTCTCTCTATAATTCTGTTTCCATACGGTTCAATGCTCTCTGAGATCACCACAGCCGTAACACTAGGGCAGTAGGTCATTCTCAGAAACAGCATTTGATACCAGCACACACAACTAAATCCACCCCGAGATCACAGTACATCGTGTTTCTGTTCTCTCATTCTCCTACTTTCTTCGATCATCAATTTACCGATGTTCACCACTTCGACGGACGTGGCAATGAGAGAGCAGAAGTATGTTCTCTTCTGTTTGTCAAGTGCGAAAAATAAAATTACCCAACTTCATCCCTTTTCTATTCAGTCGATTTATAACCATCTACCAGATCGGTCGCGATTCAACAACCGCAGCGTGTGCACACTAGTGCACACGCTACGAGTACCCAAGCAAAAGGAAAGACGTGTCTCTCGGCAATTTGAGTACTAACAACCCTTCCCATTAAAGAATTAAAACGAGTTCGATTTAAAATTACATAGTTTCTAATTCCATTCGGTCAGCAAGTTTTTATTGTTCGATTTTTATAATGCATACAGTGTTAACTCGCGGAAATGCCACCGTGGCGTACTGTCTTAGTGTGTTGGTGTGCCTTACATTCTGCTGTTTCATCTCAACCGTATTCTAGGATTATCGCACACACGTACGGATCAACCTCACCAAATGTGAATGTATACAAGTGTATAATTAGCAATAGACATAGAATCAACGAAAAAAAATAAAAGATATTTTATTAACAAAATTACATCTGTGCATCATTATTCATGGCTTTCTCCGGATATTTTTGTACCTTTTGTGAAGTGGATATTCATAGAAACTTTGATGGGGCTCCGAGTGAACCGCGTGCCCGTGTTCGACACACCTAATTGGAACCCCACGCTATCATATAAGTAGATCATCCGTAGACGGGCGATTGTGCTACGACCGGGAAGTCACGGGCGCCGAAGAGGATCTCTTGCGCTTCAGTAGGGTTATCTCCCAGAGAAACCGGGACGATAATATTACACAGCATCAACATTTCTGGTGGTTGAATGGCTTTAGACTTAGCTTTTCTAGAATTAGGGTATTATAAGATTTAATTAATCGGAAAAACAAAATATTATGGAAAATTTGACAAGCTCAGGACTTGCTAAATAAGGCCAAGACGGGTCCCGGTTATAGTGCCGATGATGATGATGATGAAGGAGTAAGTTACATTTTAAGAAAAATCAAAAAAAAAAATTCGGCACGAAGTTTTTTTAATTTTTATTTTTCACAAATATTCATATTTAAAACCACAAACAAAGTTCTGTCGCCTAAAGGGAAATGGTACAATAAACATCTAAAGTTTAGCTTAGAGCGTCTGGGTAGGACCAATAGGTTATAACATAAGATAATTAAGCTAGAATTTAAGCATATTTTGCCTAGCATATAATTTAGAAACTAAGAATATAAAACATAAATAAAAAATGTTGTAAATATGAAAATGAAATGAGACTGAATTCAAACTGACTCCTTGGAGCACATTAGTTAGCAGAATCAGATCAATAGACGAAAAACTACAGCGACGATTCCGGCGCCGTTCATCAAGACCATGTAAGGCGATCCAGTGTAGGTGGCTAGCAAATTGAACGTAAATGTGAACAGAATGACCAGGATATTGTGACGCATATGACAATCAGTACTAGAATATTCTAGAGAGTCCGAAACAGAGTACTAGAATATTCTATAAAGTAATGGAAAACTGGAGACTAGGAACAGTAGAACATTCAAGGCAAGGGAACGGACGGAAACGAAACGCTGAAACAGTATAAATACGCCGCACACAGAGCATAGTAGGGGTATGAAGTAGAAAGTAATAAGTCTCGAGTGAGAAGCAAGCGATAAGTAAGAAGTAAAATTCGCGATAAGTACGGAAGCGATAAGTCAAGAAATCGTTGTGTACGGTAAAAGTAACGGTTGTGGTTAACGGACTAATAAAGTGTTATATTAATTCAAAATCGACTTAACGGCTCTTATTTATTCAAAATAATTAATCCAGCGAACCCTAAGCTCGCTACAATTGGTGCCAGAAGTGGGATTAATTATTGGTGAAATAAATAAGTCTGTGGAAGTGTATTGTGACGATGGCAGATCGACATTCGGAGAAGAGTTCGCAACCATTGGACATTTCGGAGATGTTCAGGATTATGATGGCAAAATTGGACGCACAAGCTACAGATGTTAATGCAAAATTCGACACCGTAAATTCAAAATTGGATGCGCAAGCTTCAGAGGTTAATGCAAAATTGGATGCCCAAAGTCAGTGTATGAAAGAATTCTGGGACTCGGAAGCGGAAGAAGCTGAGGATGAGGAGAAATTGGAGCCACATGAAATGAAGACACTCAGGAAGAGCAAAGCTATGGCCGACAGCAGTGGTGAAGAGGAGGAAAAGGACGATGATGTGTTACGTGAAGAACTGAAGGATTTCATCGATGATAACCCGATTGAAGAGGACGGCAGTGATGATGAAGACACTGATGCTTCAGGCCGTTCCCTGAAACGGATTTACAGTGATGATGACAAGTTGGACGACCGACTGGAAGACGACGACTGTGACCTCATTGAAGAGAATCTTGGTTTGAAAGTCGAAGGCAGAAAGCGTTCCAAGCGTCTGCGTCGTACACAGGACGAAGAAAGTGATGGAGAGGAAGACGACGACTGTGACCTTATTGAAGAGAATCTTGGTTTGAAAGTCGAAGGCAGAAAGCGGTCCAAGCGGCTGTTTCGTACACAGGACGAAGAAAGTGATGGAGAGGAACAGCACGTCGATGAAGGTTCAGCACGTGAGGCTATAGACGAACAGCTATTCGACGACGAAGACGATGTTGAACGCCGCTCTGAACGTAGTCACAGGGAAACTGATGCGGCAAAACATTTCAATGACGAATTGGAAAGGGGTCACTTTACTGATTTGGACAATGAAATCCGTAAAACAGATATTCCTGAGCGAATGCAATTGCGCGAAGTTCCGGTTACGCCTGTTCCAGAGGGGCCCAATGAACTACAAGATGAAGCTGAATGGATTTACAAACATGCGTTTTGTAAATCAACTGTTTTCGAACAAAAGAGATCAACGGATGTTGGAGGTCGAGACCGCTATTGTAAGCCACCACATATGGGGGGAAAGATCAAGCAAGCCCTAGATTGTAGGCGTAATCAACAGCTAGAGGTGCCGTTCATTACGTTCTATAGAGAAGAACACGTGAAACCAGAATTAACGTGCGACGATCTATGGAAAGTCTATTACTACGACGCACGATGGTGTTTACTGTCAGCTTCAAAGAACAAACCGCTCCAGTTATTTGAAAAGATGCGGAACTACCAGTTGGATACGGTTATGAAATCGACAGAAGCTCCAATACCAGATGATATGCGTGTAATTAAAGATGAAGATCTAGATCGCTTACGTGATGCGCAAACTCCAGAAGAGCTTAAGGGTGTGCACATGCATTTTCTCTTATACTGTTCGCATGGGATCCCTAAAATGCAAGAGGAATTCCGTCGTCAGGAAAAGAAAGAATGGCGGCAGGCTAGAGCTGACGCGAAAAGGAGAGCAGTAGAAAATTTGGATAAAGGTCAAGAACTTCCACCGCCGAACGCCAAGATGAAAGTGGTGCATCGCGACCGACTGGCGGCTTTTGTTGGCCCGGGAGACCAGTGAACTTAGTTCGGGATAAACTAATCTAGGCGGAGGGTAGTGTGACGCATATGACAATCAGTACTAGAATATTCTAGAGAGTCCGAAACAGAGTACTAGAATATTCTATAAAGTAATGGAAAACTGGAGACTAGGAACAGTAGAACATTCAAGGCAATGGAACGGACGGAAACGAAACGCTGAAACAGTATAAATACGCCGCACACAGAGCATAGTAGGGGTATGAAGTAGAAAGTAATAAGTCTCGAGTGAGAAGCAAGCGATAAGTAAGAAGTAAAATTCGCGATAAGTACGGAAGCGATAAGTCAAGAAATCGTTGTGTACGGTAAAAGTAACGGTTGTGGTTAACGGACTAATAAAGTGTTATATTAATTCAAAATCGACTTAACGGCTCTTATTTATTCAAAATAATTAATCCAGCGAACCCTAAGCTCGCTACAATATATTGACATCGTGTATGATGATATAAACAAATCAACATACATATGATCAACTTGACAAAGATATATTGAGTCGTAGGATGATGATATAACAAATCATGTTATTCCCACCTGCTGTTATGAATGTATCAACTCCAGTTTCAAGAGAAAATAAGGGTCATCTCCATTGTGACGCAAAAACAAAACCTAATTTCACCACAACTCAACGGACATAGCCTTTGCGGACCAGTGCACAGATGAAAGCCCCTGCAATTCCCACCACAGATTAAGTAAACGTTGGAGAGTGAATACATTTTGAGGATGCAACTTAGACGACCGAATCAATAAAAATAAAAATAAAAGTATAGTTCCCATTCTCAAAGAATGTAAAAACATTTGTTAACAAGTTTATGTTAAATAAATAATGGTAGACGGCCTCGTCGTTGCATGTATCTGCACATTACTCCCATTGAATTGAATTCTAACTTATTCAATTGCATCATTAAACATCTGAATTACTGAATTCACTGTCAGATAACTTCTCTAAAACCTACCTTTGCTTCTGTTTAACCTTATCAGTTTTTGCCGCATGTGAGTACATAGCTGGCATAACTTTAGAATAGCTTTAAAACTACAATGATCTGGATGTTTTTGAAGGTGGTCGACAATTTCAATGTATTTATTTTAAAATCACTTGATGTAATAAAATAAATTCATCATCACAGTGTAATGTTTCTACTCTATCACATTAAAATTCATCAAAAATTTTAAAAATACATAATATTTAAAAATTGATACTAAAAATTTTGCGTTGTCAGAAGTGGGATTCGAACCCACGCCCTCGATTGAGGACCAGAACACTCAGCCATTCCTTGGAAATTGAATGACAAGATTTCTCTTGAGTCTGGCGCCTTAGACCGCTCGGCCATCCTGACTTCTGCTTGCTCTTTGCTTAAAGTAGTATATTTTGCGGACTACCATGACTATAAATAATCTGATAATAATTTCATTTCTATGGACACAATATATTAATTCATTTCTATAAAATGTTCTTCATTTTCCTAAACAAGTGCAAGCTATTCAATGAAATGAAATAAAGAAATATAATAATTCAATAACTTCAAGTTATCGCTATTCTATATGATGAACAAATCTCTCTGTGATTGTTATATATGATAAATAAATAAAACAAGCAGAAAGGCTTCTCATTGTTATTTTTGCTCACAAAAGTAGGATCAAGATTATCTGGTAATTATTGCTTGAGGGCTACGTCACCTAGAATGGAAACCTAAAAACACTGAACAGTTCCTTCTAATAAACACGCACATTTGGTACATTTATATAATGTAAAAGTGCGATTCAACTTCTATAACTGCATAATTATTATTTTATGTTTCAGCCATAACTGGGTAATAGTGTTTTTGTTTTGTTTGTTTGCAGACGCATTTATTCACAAAGTCTTTTTTTATGTTTTACAATTTTAGTCTAAATGCTAAACCTATCTTAATAATTTTACTACATAATGTAATTTACTAGCTCTTCACAAGCACTCTAAATTATACAATATTATATGCTTAATTTATGCCTTTCAGCTTACATTTTCTTTTATTTATTCTTAATATAATACACATACATTAAAAAAAAAATAAACTATTATTTTAGAGGTCTACCTCTTCTTCTTTTAGAGGCATTATGACAAAAAAAAATAAAGATTTTTTTTTTTTTTGGAGAATGCAAACATTTTAAAAACAAAATAATAAGTGCTTAATGAAAACAAAAAAGATAAAATAACAAAAATTAACGGGTAGGAGGGCAAAGGAAAAGGAAGGGAGGAAGCTGCGCCAGAGCTGAATATTATATCTGAGGACGTGAAGTCCTTTCTTCGTTTTGGAGCCACCACCGGTTGGGGTTGGCTCGGTCTTTTATTGATTTATCTCTTTCACTGATCACCATACTGAATCGAAGTCGGTCTGGCCTATTAGAGATATCGCTATTGTGGACAATTCGTTTATCCCTAGCACCACGTGGTATATAATAGGTATTCCAATGTTGTATTCCAGAATACTACCCTTTATTAAATTTAACACTGAATCTCCTTACACATCCTTAAAAACTTCACTCAACACATATTACATTCTCACTTAATACATACCATTCACAATATTGCCAGTTACAGCACATTTAATAACCTGCACCTTTTTATTCATTCAATACATAGTAACTTTGATTTTCGTCAAAATTTTATTCATGTTAAAAGTCACAGAGAAAATAAAATTAACATCAATAATCAATCTCAGCCACTGTAATTGTGAAGAAAAACAATCAATCCTTCAAATATGTAGAGAATACAATGATTTATTTTTTCTCGAAGGTGACAACCTCTCACTCACAGAAGCGCTGAAACATAAAATCATTACTGACCTGAACAAGCCGCCCGTATTTACCAAACCGTACAGGCTCCCGGACACACAAAAAACCGAGATACACAAACAGGTGAATGACATGCTACAAAGTGGTATTATCCAACCCAGTGCTAGTCCTTGGAACTCCCCCTTGCTCTTGGTACCAAAAAAGGCTGACAGGGAAGGTAATAAGAGATGGAGAGTTGTGGTTGATTTCCGTAGGTTAAACGAAGTAACTGTTGCCGATGCATATCCGTTACCAAATATCACGGACATACTAGATCAACTAGGGAGGGCAACTTATTTTAGCACCCTCGACCTGGCAAGCGGATTTCATCAAATCCTAATGGACAATGAAGACAAGTGCAAAACCGGCTTCAGTACCCCTTATGGACATTATGAATATAACCGTATGCCGTTTGCTCTACGCGCCCGCAACTTTTCAACGTTTAATGAACAACGTTTTAATGGGATTACAAGGATTCGACTGCTTTGTATACATCGATGACATAGTCCTTTACGGATATAACCTGCAAGAACACAACGCAAAGCTTATACGAATATTTAATTGTTTACGTCAGAATAACCTTAAGCTTCAACCAGATAAATGTACTTTTCTGAAGAAGGAGCTAATGTATCTGGGTCATGTAATTTCCGAACACGGTCTTAAACCAGACCCCGATAAGATTAAAGCTGCTAAAACATATCCCACACCCAAGAATGTCAAGGGAGTAAAATCATTCCTCGGATTCATAGGATACTACCGGCGATTCATAGACAATTTCTCAACCATAGCAAAGCCACTAACGAAGTCACTAAAGAAAACCGAAGCATTTAAATGGGACCCCTTCTGTGATGAAGCCTTCCATACGCTAAAAAATAAACTTATAGAACCTCCCATATTAGCTTACCCTGACTTCAATCAAGACTTTATAGTGACTACGGACGCTAGCGACGTTGGAATAGGCACGGTCTTATCGCAGGGAGAAATCGGACAGGACAAAGCTATTTGTTATGCTAGCCGTACCCTTAACGACGCCGAATCCAGGTACAGCACTACAGAAAAGGAACTACTGGCAATCATCTACGCCGTCAAACAATTTCGCCCCTACAACTAGGGACGAAGGTTCACAATATGTACAGACCATAAACCACTACAGTGGCTCATGAATCTGAAGGACCCGACATCAAGATTGGCTCGTTGGAGAATATTGCTAGAAGAATATGAATACCAAATTATTTACAAGGCCGGAAAATACAACTCCAACGCTGATGCACTTAGCCGCCTCCCTATTAACCTCCAAGACACACAAGAGGTAGGCAAGGTACTAGTTACCACTAGAAGCAAAACGAGAGGTCAAGGCACCGCTGAACCATTAGTAGCCGCAAGTGAGGAAATTACTCTCCGACATACCGAATGTAAGATAATCGAAATTTCTAAACCCATAGACTATGCCAAAACCCGGGTCACCCATTCAGATCTTTATATTACCCAATAAAGAAGGCCAAACCGAAGAGATATTTAAAACCATCCCTACCTATACACGTCCGAATCCAAACGAAATAAAATTATACCCAAACACGACTAAATCCCCTTCATATATTGTTACTACGTTGCCGCTAAACATAGAAACCGAACCCAGCTTTGAACAAACACTCAGCAAAATTCATAACTATTGTAAAAAAGAAAAGGTAAATCATATCGACATTTCTATCCCAAAACAAGAGCCAATAAACCCCCGCCTTAAAAATGCCATAATACAAACATTCGCCCAAACCAAGATCACCGTGTATCTTTACTCTGACAAAAGAATCTATATCGAAGAACGACAGGATATCGCTCAAATCCTCCGTGACTGCCATAATTCACCTTTTGGAGGGCACCAGGGAGTCTCCCGCACAATCAAACGTCTTAAAACAAGGTACTTTTGGCCAACCCTCATAAAAGACACGAAAGAATTCATCCGCAAATGCGACTCGTGTCAAAGAAACAAACTAACGCTAAACAGAAAAATCCCGATGAAAATCACAACAACAAGTACAACCCCCTTCGAACGAGTAGCTCTAGATATTGTTGGCCCGCTCCCAACTAGTTACGAAGGTAATAAATACATATTAACGTTCCAAGATGACTTAACAAAGTTCACTGAAGCTATACCGCTACCCAATGCGGAAGCACCCACCATAGCTCGTAGTTTTGTGGAGAAAATCATATGTCGTTTCGGAATACCCGACGCGGTATTAACGGACCAAGGCACCAATTTCCTAAGCCACCTTTTTAAAGAAATATGCAAGATTCTAAAAATCAAAATACAAACAACACCTTATCATCCCCAAACAAATGGAGCCTTAGAACGTAGCCACCGAACGTTGGCCGAATATCTCAGACACTACGTTAACAAGGACCAACTCTCATGGGATACTTGGCTACCATATTCAATGTTTGTGTATAACACCACACCGCACAGTAGCACCGCATTTAGCCCTTTTGAATTACTCTATGGTTTTCCTGCACGAATACCGAATTCGATCAGCATAAATCCGCAAACGTCATACAACTATGAGAACTACGCTAACGAACTAAAAGCCCGCCTACAGTACGGTTACAAGATTGCTAAAAACATATTGCAGGACAAAAAGGAAAAATTTAAAGCGTGTTATGACAAAGGGACAAGCCATAAAACATTCAAAGTTGGCGACAAGGTACTCATAAAAAACCATACCAGAAAAAATAAGTTCGCTTCCTTATGGGAGGGTCCCTACGAAATACACAACATAGTATCCGATGAAAACTCAGAAATCAAAATAGGAAATAAATTCAAAGTTTTACACAATAATAATATAAAACTATTTTCGGAATATATAAATAACCCATACACACAACATAACCAAATTTTTTACAATTATCTTAAAATTAAACACGGTTAGAAAATTTTCCATAAATTTAAGGAAAAGATAAACACATAACAAATGGCCTTTGTTTTATTATTCAATATATATGAAATAATCTAACAATTGTAGGAAATGACGGAAATGAAAAAAAAAAAAAAAAAAAAAAAAAGGTCATGAGGGGGACGAAAGAAAGAAAATTTTAGAGTTAATATGTATAATGGAAATTTTAGAATTAATATATATATTCGAACGGAAATGAGAATTTTGAAATATAATATTAATATTATATAATTAATATAATAAGTAATAATAATTTTTGGATAACAAAAGAAAAGGTTCCAAGGAGAAAGATTTAAATTTAGTTAACATATAATGGAAAATTTAACAAGCCTCAGGACTTGCTAAATAAGGTCAAGACCGGCTCCCAGTTGTAGTGCCGATGATGATGATGATGATGATAATGTAAATAGACAATAGTGTTAAGAACTTTTTGAAATTTAAATATTGTAACCTTTGATTAATTCTGAAAACCATTGTAATTGAACGAAAATCCAAGCCTTTAATTAATCTTAATCTAACCTATCATCATCATCGGCACTACAACCGGGAGCCGGTCTTGGCCTTATTTAGCAAGTCCTGAGGCTTGTTAAATTTTCCATAATGATTTATCTTTTCTGGGCAAGGTCATTAGTCTTGCGCCAGAGGCTCCCCGACGGGGAATCGAACCCCGGTCTCCCGGGTGACAGGCGGGTATACTAACCACTATACTATCGAGGAGCTAATCTAACCTATAGTGACTAGAAAATTATTCTCTTCAAGGATAATTTTCTTTCTCGAAGAAGGGTGGGATGTTGTATTCCAGAATACTACCCTTTATTAAATTTAACACTGAATCTCCTTACACATCCTTAAAAACTTCACTTAACATATATTACATTCTCACTTAATACATACCATTCATAAACATTCACAATATTGCCAGTTACAGCACATTTAATAACCTGCACCTTTTTATTCATTCAAAACATAGTAACTTCGATTTTGGTCAAAATTTTATTCATGTTAAAAATCACAGAGAAAATAAAATAGAAAAAATCAGTTTGAGTTGAGAATCAGAGAAGTGAAGTTAAGTTCGGAAAAGTTAAGAAAAGGAAGAATTAGTTATTAGAATAAAAATAAATAAAAGAACAGTGAATAAATTCGCAATCCTGAGTTTAAATTAATCTTAATAAATAAAAAATAAAAGGTCCCCGCCTTTCCCTCGAAAGAGGAAGCACGGCGCCTCATGTTGGATTAGACCTTTTCCGTCCAAGAAGAGGAACGCCCCTGGGGGAATGAACCCATTCTGCAGGGTACTCTCCAGATACATATCGTTCGGATAATATGCTCCCGCGATAAGATTATTTACACTGCACATTGCCCTTGCAATGTGGCCACGAATAATTTTTATAATGAAATTGTCTATCCTAGTTAGTTTTGATTTATCATACAGGGTTTTATTAGGGTAAAATTTCTGGTATCGTGACTCTGGTGTTCTATTAAGTCCGAGGCAGGAGCGCAAACACTGTCTCTCGAACACGCGAATCTTTTCCATGTAGAATGGGGATATATTGTACCATATTGGACAGCCATAGACCAACACGGGTCGGATGAATGCCGAATATGAGATTATTTTAACTTTTGGATTGGGAATGCTGCTTCGGAATAGACTTTTTGTGGCAACAAATGCGTTTCTTGCTGCAGAGAGAGTGACTGCTATATGCTTGTCAAAGTATAAATACTGATTAAGCCAAATACCGAGATATCTGACTACAGTTTTCACTTGTAGTGGGAGATTATTATTCCCTACGATAGAGAAGTTTTTCCAATTGTACTTTGTATCCTGAGAGGCCCTGGAGAGAGGTGTTCTGAAAAGGATAGTTTCGGTTTTGTGGAAATTAATTTTTAGTTTCCAGTCATTACACAAACGTTTTATTTTATTGAAGTCGTCCTGGAGAAGTCTATTGATGACATCTATTTTCTCTCCTGTTCTGTATACCACAATGTCGTCTGCGTATGCAATGGCATTGTTAAGCTTACCTACTAAATCACTGGTGTAAATATTAAACAGAATGGGAAAATTCACCGCCCCTTGTTGTAAACCGTTTGTAATTTTGAAGGTCTTGCTTGAGAAGATATCTCCGCATTTTACCACAAATTGCTTGTCCGTTATCATTTCGTAAATGTTGTACAATAGATAATGAGGCATTCTCAGGTTTTCTAACTTATGAAGAAGTCCTTCTAACCACACGGTGTCGAAAGCCTTTTCAAAGTCAACTAAGCAGGCACCTGTGCATTGGCGCTTTGTCTTGTTCCATTATATGTCGGAAACAAGCTTCGACGCGGCATGCACCGTACTATGTCCCGCTTTAAAGCCAAACTGGTTGTTGGGGATGATTTCATTTTCATCACACCAGTTCATCAGTGCTTTGTTTATGATCTTCTCGAAAACCTCGCTGATATTTGGCAGCAAGCTAATCGCGCGAAGGTTGGTTGGATTGGTCCTGTCTTTACCCTTTTTAAGGATGGGGTGGACTATTGCAGTTTTCCAGTGGGTTGGATAGTATGCCTTATTTAAGGCGTTGTTGAATAGCGTAGTGTACATTTTTACTGCTTCAGGAGGCAAATGTTTTAAAACTACATTTGGGATGCTATCTATCCCAGAAGACTTTTTGCTTTTGATTGACTTAAGGATGTTCGTAAGTTCATCCTTACTCACAAACATATTCATATTCTGGTTACTCCTGGGGGAGTCCGCTCTGTTATTTTCACTGCATGTGGTAAAACTACGGTTTTGGTTCCTCCAGGTACAAAGTTGATTTCTCAGTGAGCTGTAGGTCTGGAATGCGTTGTTTTCGAGGATCGTATTGATCGTTCACTCTGTATACTGCTTCGAAACATGCACCAATTGAGTTCACTTTGTCTTGCGGGTCTTCGACTAATATTACTTCTTCGTTGGAATTGATGTGCTCCAGATTGAGTCCTGAGTTCAGCATTGCTTGACAATTCTCAGGAGTCCGTGGGACTCACAAATATGGAATGTCATTGTGATCTTTCTTTCGAAAAGTTTTATTGATTTGTGAGAACATATTCGATCCGCTAGCTTGAATGGCTTGTATTTTGTTCTTCCACTCTTCATTTATTCTTGAACGGTAATTGTCACGGATCAATTTTTGGAGATTTTTGATTAGGGACTTAAGTGTTCTTATTTCCTGACTATTTGGGTCGCTGAACTGTCTATAAAGTCTTTTCAGCTTTGAGAGCATAATGCTCTTTTGCTTATACAAAGCGTCAATTGCTGATGTCCTGTACTTATTAGTATAACCGTCGGTATGAGGAACTTTAGGTATGGAACGATTCATTGCATTGGTAATAATATCGTCCAATGTTGTTAAGTAATGATCGATTTCGTCGTTATGGAGGTTTCTAATAGTCGGTGGGTCTATGGCACTGTTACGAAGTTCTGTTTTTATTAATCGATCAAGGCGTGACCAGTGAGCTTTTCGAAAATTGAAAGAGTGGATCTGGTCGAACTGCTCTAGTGAATATTGTTCATTTGGGACTTCAATTATGGCTCCAAATCCGTAGTGATCGCTATCGTAATCGATTGTGCGAAGACAGTTTCGCGTAGTTAGATCTGTGCCTGGCAAGTTTATTCGATCGTCTATCATAAGTAAATCCAGAAATGATTTTCTTTTAGGATAAGACGGTGTACTTGTGGCGTACAGTTCTAATCTGCGCTCGATAGCATTCATTTGCCACCAATCATATAAAGCATTGCCTCTTGTGTTCGTGGTTAAGTTACCCCAAGCACTATGCTTGGCGTGGGTAATAGTGTAACTCACAGAATATTACATAATTGCCTAATTAAAACGCTATGCCACATGTTATGTAAAAAATCACATTGTTTGAAGCTTTTTCGAAGTCATTTTAACAATATTTTTATTTTACAGAAATCGATTAGTGAACAGGATGACTCCTTTCTGTGCTAAGGACAGCTGGTATCGACGTGATACACACTAAAACCCGTACTCTTATGGTATTTCCTTTACCGTGGGTGCCTTCTCTCATCATTCACGTTCATTCGACCTGAATTTTCTTGTTTTGGTTAAATTCAAATTAATCGCTAATAAAAAATACTCTCAGGTAAATCTGTAAAAATGAATAATACTATAATACATCTGTGGGGTTTCTCAATTCTATATGAGAATCAACCCACAATCTCAACCACAATTTCCACCTTATTTCGACCGCTTTCAGCGCGTCATACATATCCATTTCCCTTATATGTTATTCACCTGAAATACATAATTTCCCCAAGGACGCACAGTTAAACTCATTATCCTATGCAGATAATGCATAATTGAATTTAGCTACTATCTTCGCCATACGGCAACACGATTGCTCTAACCATGGGATTTCCACCGGAAATTCCATTCGTATTGGTTAGCAACAACCAAGTCAAACCAAGCGACGCGGTTGCATCATCATCCATTGGCTTGGGTATTGACCAACATTCCATAGTTTCTCCCATGGTATTATATCCCTAGCCGACGCGGCATCCTATTGACTTTTCCCAGATCACCCCTTCGCTTGGGATCAATGATCTCTTTTTGCAGGTGAATGACATCACCAAGGTTCTCCTCTCATTCGTATTTCTGTCTTTCCACGGGTCAATGGGCCCTGACTACACCATAGCCGTACCACTGGGTCAGTAGGTCGTGTCAGTAGCTGCATCTGATACCAACACACACAACCAAAGCTAGCCCGAGATCACAGCACACCATGTTTCTGTTCTCTCATTCTCCATGTCCGTCAATTACCTTGTGGGGTAGAAGTATGTTGTGCGGGCGTACTGCACTGGTTCACTTCACATCCCCATCATTCACTAAATGTTTCACCGAATACAACGCACAAACACGAACCTCAGCAACGCACCGCCCTCCAGGAGGAAAATTAAATACCGATGAAAGGAATCACACTGCACATAGTTTCTGAATTATTTTTATTGTTCACTTGTTGTAATTTGGTTTATTTGTTGTTTTGATTTAGCAATACATGAACGTAATTATGGTATAATGAAGCCAATTATGGATATAATTAATTTAGAGCAATTATTAAAACATGATCAAAGTTGCAAATTTATAGTTAATTGTATAGAAAATTGATAAATTGTTTATTGTTTGTCTCTTACATTTTTGTATGATTAATACGTTTTCCAAAAACTATTGAACACTTCGTATGAACTTAAGGGTAAATAAACTAAAACTTCCTAGAGTTGAAAAATAAAACACACACGACTCACGGGGGTGCGAACTCCGACGCACCCCTTGATTTACGCGTACCGAGCGCACAGGCAGCGTAGTGGAGACCCGACCGACTTGGTCTGGTGATGGAATGAGACTCCAACGATATCCTCTCTAATAAGGATATCGTTTTTTACCTACCACCAGGGTGTTGTGTTCTGTAGGGGTTAGTTTCAGGACGCGAGTCTCCTGATCCTTAAAAGGACAAGGCGATCTCTTAAAACAGACCGCTCCTGAAATCTTGTCCTACAAGGGGTCGTTAACCGTGCTTCCTCTGATCCAGAGGGAAGAGTAACGTCCTTTTGGTTTGGCCTTCGTCCTTAGTCTTCACTTGGTCTTCCGTGGGGGGGCAGGTGATACTTAGCTATCCATTGTTGGGTAAAAATGAAAGCACGTCTTGTTTCCTTTGGAATGTGTTTTTTATTATTTTCTCAAAGATTATCCTGGGGTACATCCTCCAGGGACTGTACACGAATTTAGACTGCGGCCCGGAGATCACGAAACCATTCCTTTATAAAGGAAAAGGAATCGAAAATTGTATCTCAAAGATACACATTTTCGTGCAACAATCTCGATCTTTTGGATATTTCGAGCGAGATGTTGTGTTTACACAAGATAAGAAATCAATTTCTTGAATTCTTACGAAACCATTACGCAGATGTGTGAATGTATCTGCTTTTGAGTTTTTGTTTGTTTAACTCAATGGAATTTTTAGGATAGAGATAACAATCTCTGAATTTTGGATTTGGGTGATGCTGTGGAGCAAATATAGAACAATAAACGAATATTAGATTCGTTTATTGTGAATTTTAATTTTAATTCGGATTTTGGATTAAACTTCGCCGTGGGGGCAAATGTTATGCGATAAACGAATTTTGATTCGTTTATTGCGAATTTTGGGTTATGTTTGGGTTTTTGTGGGTTTTGATAGGATTTTGGGTTTTAGGGTAATATTGCTGGGATTTTGGATTAGGAATGGCGGAAAAAGATGGTAGGGCTTTTTGGAGCACTACATCCTCCCCTCCTTGAAAAAAAGAAAATTGATCCTTATGAGATTAATTTTCTGGAAAATGGTGTGATTGGGAATAAGGATGACGGTATCGTGATTCCGTTACATATGCCTGATATTTTCTAACATAGTAGCTTTTTGTATACAATATTTATTATAAATGTGTAATTTTTGTTCTTTGTTTTTTTTCTTAATATTTATGTATTCGTATTTATGGTCGTGTATTCAAGTTTCCACAATGGTTATATAATAAAATATTTTCTTTTTTTTCTGAGTGTAAGGTTAATTGTAGAATGTTTTATAATTACATAAGTATTTGAATTCATTATATTAAATTTAACTTTGCGTTTTTTTTTTTTTTTTTTTTTTTTTTTTATAAAGTACTATTTGTAAAAAGATACAAAGATAAGTAAGGTTTTTATGGTTTATTCTTACAATTTGTATATTACATAGAATTTTCATTGTTTATATACTCGTATAAATTTATTTACATATATTATTTTTGTTCTCTTTTTTTTCATTGTCCTTATTAGTCGGGCGTTTATTTATTTATATAATTTTTTCCATGTATTTGGACGTACAATTTAATTCTATAACTTTTCCTTTTTGTTTTTTGTTATATAAAAATTTTCTTACTTTCTTAGTATTTTCTTAGTTGAAAACTGTTTTGAATTTATATAAATATTAGAAGTTCTTATTTTAACACTGTTTTGTAAGTTTTGTTTTTGTATTTTCGTTTTTTTCATATATATATATATAATGTGTTTTTTCTTATAATTTAAGATTATTTATTATTATTACAAAATGTTGTTGTTGTTGTTTATTTATTTAAGTTAGTGGTGGTTATTTAAAACATGATATAAACTTATTTTATTAAGTGCGTTAATATTTGTTTTTATCTATATATTTATTTTTTTTTGTGTTTTGTTTGTTTTTTTTTTTTTTTTTTGTATTAAAAGTGTTGTATACTATTTACAAAATTATTTTATTCGTATACAATTATTTGAATAGAACATTTTTTTCGCAAATTTTAAATACATTATCGTGGTATTTTGGTACAGTGTTAGTTTATAATTTTTTTTTTTTTTTGTGTTTACTATACGTGTATGCATTTATTTATTTCTCTTTTTTCTTTTTTAAGGTTATCTATACATATATACATTTTTTTTTCAACTTTTATTTTTCTTTGGAGTTTCTTATTCGTGATTGCCTAGTCCACAAATAGTTTTATATTATTGTTGTGGACTATTCGAGTTCCTTTTCCTATTTTGAGGATTGAATTTTCTTCGGATAGGATCTTTACAATTTCGTAGGGGCCTTTCCACAGGGAGGTTAGTTTGTTAGGTCTTGAGTGATTCTTTAATAGAACCTTGTCGCCAACATTAAATTTCTTACGGCCTACTTTTTGGTCGTAGTATACCTTAGATTTTTGTTTTTTCTCTATCAGTATTCCCTTGGCTGTACGATAACCATGTTGTAATCGCATTTTTAATTCGTTTGCGTAATGGTCGTAGTTATAAGAGCTTTCGGGGTTTTGTCTGAGAGAACTGGGTATTTCGGCTGGGAAACCATATAGTAATTCATGCGGCGTGTAGCCTGTATTACTGTGGGGTGTAGTATTGTACACAAACATTGCGTAAGGTATCCAGGTGTCCCAAGTGAGAGGATCCTGGTTTACATAGTGGCGGAGGTATTCCACCAGAGTTCTATGGCTCCGTTCTAGTGCTCCATTCGTTTGTGGATGGTAGGGTGCTGTATTGAGTTTTCTCATTTTAAGTAAGGAACAAATGTCCTTAAAAAGTGGGCTGAGAAAATTAGCACCTCGGTCAGTTAATAGAGAAGATGGTATGCCGTGCTGGCAGACGATATTTTCAACGAAAATTCTGGCCACGTCCTTGGTTTCGGCGCTGGCCAGTGCGTAAGCTCCTGAAAATTTAGTCAAATCGTCTTGAAACGTTAGTAGGTATTTATTTCCATTATAGCTGACTGGTAATGGTCCTACTATATCTAAAGCAATTCTTTCGAAAGGTTTTGAGCTTGTTGTGGTTATCTTCATAGGAATTCTAGGATTCCTTCCACTTTTGTTTATCTGGCAGGAGGCACATTTTCTAATATACGCTGCAACGTCAGCGGTCATTGTGCGCCAGTAATATTTTTGCTTCAATCTATTGATTGTTCGGGTGGCTCCTTGGTGTCCTCCGAAAGGTGAGTTGTGGTATTCCGCGAGTAACTTTTGTATTTCGTTAGGATCTGTTAGAAGCTTCTTTTTATTGGAGAAAACGTACATTGTCACGTTGAGGTGAGCAAAAGTTTCTTTTAGCAAGTTATTAAGTGCTACTTTTGATTCGTTTTCTATGAAGGGCACTAAAATTCCAATGGAATTGAAATTCCGGTCTTCGCAAATCTTCTTCAGATCAATAAGGGAACTCTTAGCGGTTTCCTGGTCGCTTAGGTTTCTGAAAGGCAATGGCAATGTGATGGCGCATAACCCATCTTGCTCATGAAACGTAATTTTACCTACGTCTGGCTTGGTGAAGTTTGGGATTCTTCCTGCCAGGTTTTCTTCCTCAGCAGAGTCTATCAATGGGAGGATTATAATACGTAGTCCAAGTTTTTTCTTGGTATAGATAGACCCTGTTTGTTCTTGCCATACAAGATTGGTAGTATCTTTGTATGATTGTGCAGCCACATCTTCTTCGAGTTTGGCTTTACTTCGTGCGGTGACAAGGATATTATTTTTGATGGAATCGACTGGGGTAGTAATTGTTATACGGCTGAGAGCATCAGCATTTGCATTTTGCTTTCCTTTTTTATGGACGATTGTGTACTCATACTCTTCGAGTAGAATTCTCCATCGCATAAGTCTGGATGTAGGATCTTTTCGTCCTATAAGCCACTGTAGAGAGCTATGGTCAGTGACTATAGTAAATTTTCGTCCGTAAACGTATGGTCGGAACTGGGCTAGTGCAAAAACGATTGCTAGTAATTCCTTTTCGGATGTTGTATATCGAGTTTCTGCGTCGTTTAAAGTTCGGCTAGCGAAAGCAATAGGTTTATCTTGTCCTATTGTACCTTGAGATAGCACTGCTCCTAACGCAACATTGCTAGCATCCGTAGTTATTATAAACTCCCGGTTAAAGTCTGGATAAGCCAGTATTGGTGGGGTAATAACCTTTCTTTTTAGAGTTGTGAACACCTCGTCACAAAAGGCATCCCAATGAAATGGAACATTCTTCCTAAGTAATTTGCTTAAAGGTTTTGCCAGTTCGGCGAAATTAGGGATAAATTTTATATAGTAGCCTACAAAACCGAGAAAAGATTTTACATCTTTTTGTTTCTTGGGCGTTGGAAACGTTTTCACCGCTTTAGTTTTTTCTGGATCTGGTTTTATACCTTCCTTTGAAATAACATGCCCCAAGTAGGTGAGCTCTTTCCTTATGAAGTGACACTTTTCTGGTTGTATTTTCAGATTGTGCCTTTGTAATCGCTCGAAAATTCTGGTAAGTCGGGAATTGTGATCGTTCAGATCGTATCCGTAAATTACAATATTGTTTTGCCGTTGTGGGGGTTGTTCCTCAGGAAGCGCGTTTTCTTGTCCTGAAAAGGACGTTGGATCTCTTTATTTGATTGCTCCTGGAACAACACACTTCAGCAAGGGTTCGTTGCCGTGCTTCCTCTGACCCAGAGGGAAGAGCAACGTCCTGATTGTTCGTGGGACGTAACCTAGGGGATAGTGTCCTTATACCCTGCAACCTCAGTACTGGTTCCTGTACCGATTTTCTTTGGAGTCGTCCTGGTATATATATATATATATAAAGAATCATCCAACGTTGGGTGCCAGCACAAAATTTCAAAAGTAATGAAAGCAGTCTTATTTATTTTGGATTTAGTTTTATTGATTTTATTTTAAAATAACTGCTCTGTGGCAGGAGGATCTAGATACTGCGGCCCGGAGATCTCGAAACCATTCCTTTATAAAGGAAAAGGAATCGAAAATTGTATCTCAAAGATACACATTTTCGTGCAACAATCTCGATCTTTTGGATATTTCGAGCGAGATGTTGTGTTTACACAAGATAAGAAATCAATTTCTTGAATTCTTACGAAACCATTACGCAGATGTGTGAATGTATCTGCTTTTGAGTTTTTGTTTGTTTAACTCAATGGAATTTTTAGGATAGAGATAACAATCTCTGAATTTTGGATTTGGGTGATGCTGTGGAGCAAATATAGAACAATAAACGAATATTGAATTCGTTTATTGTGAATTTTAATTTTAATTTTGATTCTGGATTTAATTATGCCGTGGGGGCAAATGTTATGCGATAAACGAATGTTTGATTCGTTTATTGCGAATTTTGGATAATGTTTGGGTTTTTTTCAGGTTTTGATAGGATTTTGGATTAGGAATGGGAGAAAAAGATGGTAGGGCTTTTTGGAGCACTACATCCTCCCCTCCTTGAAAAAAAGAAAATTGATCTTTATGAGATTAATTTTCTGGAAAATGGTGTGATTGGGAATAAGGATGATAGTATCGTGATTCCGTTACATATGCCTGATTTTTTTTCAGTTTAGTTCTATGTATGCAATATTTATTTTCTTAGCTTACAGTACAATTTTTTTTTTTGTTTTGATATTTAAAGTGATCAATGATTAAGTTGTAATTACATATATTAAAAGTGTTATTTACAGTGTTTATGTTATATTTTTTTTTCCATTACGTTTAGTAACAATTGTGAGTAATATGTTTTTCTTCTTTTTATATAAGTGGTTTTTTTTTTGTTTTTGTTTATAAAGTATTATTATAGGTTTTCCAATTTGTGGTACAATATATATGTAAGTGTTGCGTAAGATTATTAAGGCTTACTATTACAATTTGTGTATTACATATTAATACTGATTACATATTATTTACAGAGCATTTTTTTTGAGGACTTTTCATTGTCCTTATTTATTTATATAATTTTATTCTAGACATTTTTAAATTTGTTTTGAGTTATACTAAAATTTTATTAGAATTTATTCATTGCAAAATGTTTTGTACTTATATAAATTCTTATTCTAACATTATTTCGTATCGTAAGTTTTGTTTTATTTATTATTACAAAAATGTTTGTTTGTTTATTTATTTAAGTTAGTGATGGTTGATTAAAATATTTGTATAATACATTTTTCGATAGTCAATATTTGTTTATAGTATAGTTTTGAAACTTCTATTTTTGAAACATATGAGTTATGTGGAGATTCAATTTCTTGTTATATTTTATTTGTTATCTCCTGAATTTATAAATTTTCTTTGTTTATTCTATCTATCTATTTCGTTTTTGAACAATAATTTGTTAAGAGGTGAATTTAACATTATTAGTTGTATATATATTTTTCTTTATAGATATATTTTCTGTTTTGTTTGTTTATTTCGGTTATTTAAAATATTGTATAATATTTACAAGATTATTTATTCGTGTAACAGTATTTGAAAAGAAAAATTTTGCAGGCAAATTTTAAATACATTATCGTGGTATTTTTGTACAGTGTTACTTTATGATTTTTCTAAGGCTTTTTTTTTTTTACGTATATACATTTATTTTTCTTTTTTTGTTTTTGTAAGGTTATAAATACATCTATACATTTACTTTCCTTCAACCTTTATTTTATTTATTTTGGGTTTCTTATTTGTGATTGCCTAATCCACAAATGGTTTTATATTATTGTTGTGGACTATTCGGGTTCCCTTTCCTATTCTGAGGATTGAATTTTCTTCGGATAGGATCTTTACAATTTCGTAGGGGCCTTTCCACAGGGAGGTTAGTTTGTTAGGTCTTGAGTGGTTCTTTAACAGAACCTTGTCGCCAACATTAAATTTCTTACGGCCTACTTTTTGGTCGTAGTATGCCTTAGATTTTTGTTTTTTCTCTATCAGTATTCCCTTAGCTGTACGATAACCATGTTGTAATCGCATTTTTAATTCATTTGCGTAATGGTCGTAGTTATAAGTGCTTTCGGGGTTTTGTCTGAGAGAACTGGGTATTTCGGCTGGGAAACCATATAGTAATTCATGCGGCGTGTAGCCTGTATTACTGTGGGGTGTAGTATTGTACACAAACATTGCGTAAGGTATCCAGGTGTCCCAAGTGAGAGGATCCTGGTTTACATAGTGGCGGAGGTATTCCACCAGAGTTCTATGGCTCCGTTCTAGTGCTCCATTCGTTTGTGGATGGTAGGGTGCTGTGTTTAGTTTTCTCATTTTAAGTAAGGAACAAATGTCCTTAAAAAGTGCGCTGAGAAAATTTGCACCTCGGTCAGTTAATAGAGAAGATGGTATGCCGTGCTGGCAGACGATATTTTCAACGAAAATTCTGGCCACGTCCTTGGTTTCGGCGCTGGCCAGTGCGTAAGCTCCTGAAAATTTAGTCAAATCGTCTTGAAACGTTAGTAGGTATTTATTTCCATTATAGCTGAGTGGTAATGGTCCTACTATATCTAAAGCAATTCTTTCGAAAGGTTTTGAGCTTGTTGTGGTTATCTTCATAGGAATTCTAGGATTCCTTCCACTTTTGTTTATCTGGCAGGAGGCACATTTTCTAATATACGCTGCAACGTCAGCGGTCATTGTGCGCCAGTAATATTTTTGCTTCAATCTATTGATTGTTCGGGTGGCTCCTTGGTGTCCTCCGAAAGGTGAGTTGTGGTATTCCGCGAGTAACTTTTGTATTTCGTTAGGATCTGTTAGAAGCTTCTTTTTATTGGAGAAAACGTACATTGTCATGTTGAGGTGAGCAAAAGTTTCTTTTAGCAAGTTATTAAGTGTTACTTTTGATTCGTTTTCTATGAAGGGGACTAAAATTCCAATGGAATTGAAATTCCGGTCTTCGCAAATCTTCTTCAGATCAATAAGGGAACTCTTAGCGGTTTCCTGGTCGCTTAGGTTTCTGAAAGGCAATGGCAATGTGACGGCGCATAACCCATCTTGCTCATGAAACGTAATTTTACCTACGTCTGGCTTGGTGAAGTTTGGGATTCTTCCTGCCAGGTTTTCTTCCTCAGCAGAGTCTATCAATGGGAGGATTATAATACGTAGTCCAAGTTTTTTCTTGGTATAGATGGACCCTGTTTGTTCTTGCCATACAAGATTGGTAGTATCTTTGTATGATTGTGCAGCCACATCTTCTTCGAGTTTGGCTTTACTTCGTGTGGTGACGAGGATATTATTTTTGATGGAATCGACTGGGGTAGTCATTGTTATACGGCTGAGAGCATCAGCATTTGCATTTTGCTTTCCTTTTTTATGGACGATTGTGTACTCATACTCTTCGAGTAGAATTCTCCATCGCATAAGTCTGGATGTAGGATCTTTTCGTCCTATAAGCCACTGTAGAGAGCTATGGTCAGTGACTATAGTAAATTTTCGTCCGTAAACGTATGGTCGGAACTGGGCTAGTGCAAAAACGATTGCCAATAATTCCTTTTCGGATGTTGTATATCGAGTTTCTGCGTCGTTTAAAGTTCGGCTAGCGAAAGCAATAGGTTTATCTTGTCCTATTGTACCTTGAGATAGCACTGCTCCTAACGCAACATTGCTAGCATCCGTAGTTATTATAAACTCCCGATTAAAGTCTGGATAAGCCAGTATTGGTGGGGTAATAACCTTTCTTTTTAGAGTTGTGAATGCCTCGTCACAAAAGGCATCCCAATAAAATGGAACATTCTTCCTGAGCAATCTGCTTAAAGGTTTTGCCAGTTCGGCGAAATTAGGGATAAATTTTCTATAGTAGCCTACAAAACCGAGAAAAGATTTTACATCTTTTTGTTTCTTGGGCGTTGGAAACGTTTTCACCGCTTTAGTTTTTTCTGGATCTGGTTTTATACCTTCCTTTGAAATAACATGCCCTAAGTAGGTGAGCTCCTTCCTTATGAAGTGACACTTTTCTGGTTGTATTTTCAGATTGTGCCTTTGTAATCGCTCGAAAATTCTGGTAAGTCGGGAATTGTGATCGTTCAGATCGTATCCGTAAATTACAATATCATCTACATAGACGAAACATTCTATTCCTTGGAGACCCATGAGTACGTTATTCATAAGCCTTTGGAATGTGGCGGGTGCGTTTTTAAGTCCGAAGGGCATTCGATTATATTCGTAATGTCCGAAGGGTGTGCTAAACGCTGTTTTTGCCTTGTCTCTATTGTCCATGCATATTTGGTGGAAACCATTTGCTAGATCTAAAGTGCTAAAATATTTAGCTTTTCCTAGCTGGTCCAAAATATCTGTAATATTGGGCAATGGATATGCATCTCCGACTGTTATTTTATTTAAGGCTCTAAAGTCGACAACCACTCTCCACCGTTTTGTCCCATCAGGTCCGGCCTTCTTGGGTACTAGTAAGAGAGGGGAATTCCAAGGACTGTAACTTGGTTGTACCACGCCATCCTGAAGCATTTCATTCACTTGTTTGTGGATTTCTTGCTTCGAGCTATCTGGGAGGCGATATGGTCTTATGTAAAGTGGGGGCTTTCCTTCTTCAGTGATGATCTGATGCTCTATGGCGTCAGTGTGTGTGAGATGGTCGCCCTCTAAGTAAAAGAGATCGTTAAAACTGCGGCAGATGTCTAGGATAGATATCCTTTCCTCCTGGTTACAATGACGCAACTCTAGGAGTGATTCTAGCCGTTCAAGCCTATTTTTTAGAAAGTTCTTAGTTTCATCCGCCTGTAACACATTGTAGTCATCCAGATCTTCCCATTCGACTTCTATGTCGTTGGTGCTTACTTCTTGATCGGTGTCTAATGTGTTCATTAATAATACCTTTATTTTGTTGTCCTGTGGTGTTGTCAAACTATTACCCAGATATATCCCTGGCATGATCTCGGATTTTTTAATAATCAGTTCTTGACTGGATTTTTCTTTAAAGGGAATCTCCATTATTTGTTGAGATCGTGAATGCAATTTTATGAGATCGATTTTGGCATTTCGTTTTAAATTTACTGGGGATATTGGAGTTTCAGGTTCATGTTTTCCTGAACTCAGTTTTTCAGCAGTTTCCTTAACTTTTTCGTTACCACAAACTTTATTTAAATGGGAAGAGGAAGATTCAAGGGTGGTTGGTTTCGTTGTGTTTGTCACAGCATCAGATCCGGCCCGCAGACAAACGGATTCGGATGTTGACTCACGAACGGTGTTATCCAATTTTTCAAGAATGCCTGTATTATCCGTGGAAGACACCTCGTAAGGCGTGGCATTCTGAATATTTTCCTTGACCTCATTTTTGTTCCCTAAAGGCTGCTCGAGTTCTACCATGGTTCTCTTCTTCACAGCGAATTTAAGGAATCCCTTTTCAAAGTTAATGTGGCACTGGTGCTTCGTGAGGAAATCGCTTCCCAGTATGCCATCGTGTTGGAAGTCTACATTGCTTCCCACTACAAATAGATTATGCGTAAAGGGTATGGAGTGCCTATCAGTTCTGAATTCGAACTCCCCCAATACCTTTCCGCATGTGCTGACCGTTTTCCCAGCAATGGTGGATATAGTCACTGGGTCTGAATTGTCTACAGATTGTTCAATATAAGGATTATCTAATTTGATCAGGCTGATGTCGGCGCCTGTATCGATAAGGAAAGTCGAGTATTGTTTATCCGATGGATTAAATTTTACACGTATTACTGGCTCCTTAAATTCAGGGCAGAAAAATACGCGCATTTCAAAATTTACATCGGGGTGGGGTGTATATCGGCGATTGTCTGTACTCGAGAAGGGTTGCCGTTGCTCGCTGCCCGAGTGAGTTCGTTTCCCTGTTGTTGATTGGATACCCTGTTAATATTTTGATTTTGTCGTGTATTTCGATTTTCAATCTGGGGCGAGTTTCTCATTGTCCTGTTTTGAGATTGATTGGGCTGAGTTCTGAAAGGATTTCGACTCGTTGAAGGTTGGCTCTGGTTTCGCATATGAGCTAACCTGGTTCTGCACTCTGCCTGAGTGTGATTATACTTTCGACAGTATGTGCATTGGAGACGTTCAGCCTCAGTCTTAATGCGTTGGGGGACGAAATTAGGAAAATTAGTGTTGCGATAGCAAGTCGCAGAAGTATGTCCCCTCTTGTTGCATGTTTGACAAACAATTGGTTGGTTATTTCTCCTAAAATTGTTAGTGGAAGTTAGCATTGAGTTATCGTTACCTAATCTTCGAGATTGTTCTAAAGCGTAGCTAATGGCTGCTTTTAAATTTGGGGCGTTGTGAGACTTCACCAAGATTCTGAGGCTGGAATTTCGTATCCCATCCTCAAACGTTTTCAACGCGAGTCTCTGATTCTCAGCCAGAAGATAAGTTCTGACTGCAGGCTCAGGTGAACTAGCGTATGTGGCGCTGTCCAATTCATGCAGGTGATGTGTGAGTCTATTTGAAAATTCTTTCACACCCTCCTTGCTATCTTGTTTTGTTGCCACTAAGTTATTTTGGGCAGCAGACCTAGAGATGAGAGCTTTAAATTCTCCCTCTAATTCTGAAACAAGATCTTCCCAGGTAGAAATGATTTTATGCCGGATACAATCACGCGCCGGTCCCTGCAATCTGGTTTTGACCACCCTTAGAATAAAAGATTTCTGGTTATCATCTTGTGCTTGTGAGAACAAAATGTCTCCACAAGAGACGAAACCCTCTAATTCGTCAGGATGACCGTTAAATACCGGCACGAGTCCCAATATGTCGCTTAATCCGAATCCGTAGTTCATTCTAGAACTTAGTTCGCGTATTTCCGTTCGTAACGTTTCCGAAGTTTCGTCCTCGCGATTTTGTATGAGCTCGGGCTCAGGTCTCTGCGAACGCGTACCCGGTTTATTTTTTTCGCTAACGACGTATTTATGAAACAGACCTTCCCAAATGATGGTAAAAAGGGGTAGAGAACAAAGAGACTCAATTTTCATTTTGTCGTGGTACGATGGCCAAGAGAAAAGATAAGAACAACAAGATTAATGTACCTTCAAACTTAGTTAGTTTGACCCTATTGGGTAAAGTGTATTTTTCCCTAAGATGAGAGAAACAATTTTCCTTTCGTTCGAGGGGAGCAAGGCCTAAAGTGTCACGGGCAAAGAAGAGAAACAGATCCAAGAATGAATTTTCCGATGAGACGCAAATGATACCAAAAGAGAAATCCAAAGGAAAAAATTCAACCTAAGAATGTCCTAAACAGCGCTTAAAGACAAGGACTAATAATTTTAATTTGTCCGCTATTGTTATCACATAAAGAGTGTAAAAATCTTCCCCAAAAAGCAGAAATAATTTAAGGAAAATATATGTATATATATGTGCTAAATTCAAATAGGTATATAAAAAATAAAAATCAAATTTTGTAGTTTATTTTTGGGGTTTTTATTTGTCCCCTACTTGATAAATAAGTTGTTGCAGTTTTGGATAATAAATGTGTATATGTATAGAAAGAATTTTTGATAAATGATTATATATATATATTAAAAGAAAAAATGTATTTAAATTTTGCCTCTATTATACAAGTAAACAGAAATTTTCTTTTTATTATATATTTCCCTTTGTATAAAAAATTTGAGTCAAAGAAACATGTATGTTGAGGAAAAATCGTTTGTTTATTATTTTGACCCGGGCATCCCCTTTTGATTACTAAAATGAATTTACTTTATTTTAGGGAGTTGATCACTATTACAAGACCGACATTAAAAATTTCACCTTAATCGGCTTCACAAAAGTTACGTTAATTTCACAAAAGTTACATTAATTTTACTATGAAGAGCTCTCTTAGTCTCCTTGAATTTTTCACTGTATATTAATAAAATGAAATTTTTTACCTTAAATAAACTGGATACTTTTGTCCATGTACTGCTGACGTAGCTGGCAATGTCCACTTCACAAAGATATACCAGCTTTTCCCTGTCGGTGTCGCCGCTGCTGTCGTCGCTGCTGGATGTGGTCGTCTCCGCTTGTCACTTTTATTATTTGGTTTGTTTTTCACTCTGCCGGTATCTAAGCCCCAGGCGACGCTTTTAGAAATTCTAAAATTTTAAGTCACTTTGCCGGTGTTTAGCCCCGGGCACGCTGTTTTTATCAAAATTTGTTTATTATTATTTTCACTGAAGCGCTTTTTGTTATTTTGTTGCCGATGGTTCTCTGTAACCTTATGTGCTCTATACTTTTACTGGTAGGGGATATTGGGAATCAGTCCGATTCACTGCTGCCACCAGAATTTTGTTTGTTCTGATCCTCCTTCTGTGGTGAGCGGATTTTGGGTATCCCACGCGCTGCCACCAAAATTTTGTTTTGCCGTTGTGGGGGTTGTTCCTCAGGAAGCGCGTTTTCTTGTCCTGAAAAGGACGTTGGATCTCTTTATTTGATTGCTCCTGGAACAACACACTTCAGCAAGGGTTCGTTGCCGTGCTTCCTCTGACCCAGAGGGAAGAGCAACGTCCTGATTGTTCGTGGGACGTAACCTAGGGGATAGTGTCCTTATACCCTGCAACCTCAGTACTGGTTCCTGTACCGATTTTCTTTGGAGTCGTCCTGGTATATATATATATATATAAAGAATCATCCAACGTTGGGTGCCAGCACAAAATTTCAAAAGTAATGAAAGCAGTCTTATTTATTTTGGATTTAGTTTTATTGATTTTATTTTAAAATAACTGCTCTGTGGCAGGAGGATCTAGATACTGCGGCCCGGAGATCTCGAAACCATTCCTTTATAAAGGAAAAGGAATCGAAAATTGTATCTCAAAGATACACATTTTCGTGCAACAATCTCGATCTTTTGGATATTTCGAGCGAGATGTTGTGTTTACACAAGATAAGAAATCAATTTCTTGAATTCTTACGAAACCATTACGCAGATGTGTGAATGTATCTGCTTTTGAGTTTTTGTTTGTTTAACTCAATGGAATTTTTAGGATAGAGATAACAATCTCTGAATTTTGGATTTGGGTGATGCTGTGGAGCAAATATAGAACAATAAACGAATATTGAATTCGTTTATTGTGAATTTTAATTTTAATTTTGATTCTGGATTTAATTATGCCGTGGGGGCAAATGTTATGCGATAAACGAATGTTTGATTCGTTTATTGCGAATTTTGGATAATGTTTGGGTTTTTTTCAGGTTTTGATAGGATTTTGGATTAGGAATGGGAGAAAAAGATGGTAGGGCTTTTTGGAGCACTACAATATCATCTACATAGACGAAACATTCTATTCCTTGGAGACCCATGAGTACATTATTCATAAGCCTTTGGAATGTGGCGGGTGTGTTTTTAAGTCCGAAGGGCATTCGATTATATTCGTAATGTCCGAAGGGTGTGCTAAACGCTGTTTTTGCCTTGTCTCTATTGTCCATGCATATTTGGTGGAAACCATTTGCTAGATCTAAAGTGCTAAAATATTTAGCTTTTCCTAGCTGGTCCAAAATATCTGTAATATTGGGCAATGGATATGCATCTCCGACTGTTATTTTATTTAAGGCTCTAAAGTCGACAACCACTCTCCACCGTTTTGTCCCATCAGGTCCTGCCTTCTTGGGTACTAGTAAGAGAGGGGAATTCCAAGGACTGAAACTTGGTTGTACCTCGCCATCCTGAAGCATTTCATTCACTTGTTTGTGGATTTCTTGCTTCGAGCTATCTGGGAGGCGATATGGTCTTATGTAGAGTGGGGGCTTTCCTTCTTCAGTGATGATCTGATGCTCTATGGCGTCAGTGTGTGTGAGATGGTCGCCCTCTAAGTAAAAGAGATCGTTAAATCTGCGGCAGATGTCTAGGATAGATATCCTTTCCTCCTGGTTACAATGACGCAACTCTAGGAGTGATTCTAGCCGTTCAAGCCTATTTTTTAGAAACTTCTTAGTTTCATCCGCCTGTAACACATTGTAGTCATCCAGATCTTCCCATTTGACTTCTATGTCGTTGGTGCTTACTTCTTGATCGGTGTCTAATGTGTTCATTAATAATACCTTTATTTTGTTGTCCTGTGGTGTTGTCAAACTATTACCCAGATATATCCCTGGCATGATCTCGGATTTTTTAATAATCAGTTCTTGACTGGATTTTTCTTTAAAGGGAATCTCCATTATTTGTTGAGATCGTGAATGCAATTTTATGTAGTCGACCGTGGTGTTTCGTTTTAAATTTACTGACGGTATTAGAGTTTCAGGTTCATGTTTTCCTGAACTCAGTTTTTCGGCAGTTTCCTTACCTTTTCTGTTACCACAAACTTTACTTAAATGGGGAGAGGAAGATTCAAGGGTGGTTGGTTTCGTTGTGTTTGTCACAGCATCAGATCCGGCCCGTAGACAAACGGATTCGGATGTTGACTCACGAACGGTGTTATCCAATTTTTCAAGAATGCCTGTATTATCCGTGGAAGATACCTCGTAAGGCGTGGCCTTCTGAATATTTTCCTTGACCTCATTTTTGTTCCCTAAAGGCTGCTCGAGTTCTACCATAGTTCTCTTCTTTACAGCGAATTTAAGGAATCCCTTTTCAAAGTTAATGTGGCACTGGTGCTTCGTAAGGAAATCGCTTCCCAGTATGCCATCGTGTTGGAAGTCTACGTTGCTTCCCACTACAAATAGATTATGCTTAAAGGGTATGGAGTGCCTATCAGTTCTGAATTCGAACTCCCCCAATACCTTTCCGCATGTGCTGACCGTTTTTCCAGCAATGGTGGATGTAGTCACTGGGCCTGAATTTTCTACAGATTGTTCAATATAAAGATTATCTAATTTGATCAGGCTGATGTCGGCGCCTGTATCGATAAGGAAAGTCGAGTATTGTTTATCCGATGGATTAAATTTTACACGTATTACTGGCTCCTTAAATTCAGGGCAGAAAAATACGCGCATTTGAAAATTTACATCGGGATGGGGTGTATATCGGCGATTGTCTGAACTCGAGAAGGATTGCCGTTGCTCGCTGCCCGAGTGAGTTCGTTTCCCTGTTGTTGATTGGATACCCTGTTAATATTTTGATTTTGTCGGGTATTACGATTTTCAATGCGGGGCGAGTTTGTTATTGTCCTATTTTGAGATTGATTGGATTGGTTAAGATGAGTTTTAAAGGGATTACGACTCGTCGAATGTTGGTCCTGGTTTCGCATATGAGCTAACCTGGTTCTGCACTCTGCCTGAGTGTGATTATACTTTCGACAGTATGTGCATTGGAGACGTTCAACCTCTGTCTTAATGCGTTGGGGGACGAAATTAGGAAAATTAGTGTTGCGATAGCAAGTCGCAGAAGTATGTCCCCTCTTGTTGCATGTTTGGCAAACAATTTGTTGGTTATTTCTCCTAAAATTGTTATTGGAAGTAAGCATTGAGTTATCGTTACCTAATCTTCGAGATTGTTCTAAAGCGTAGCTGATGGCTGCTTTTAAATTTGGGGCGTTGTGAGACTTCACCAAGATTCTGAGGCTGGAATTTCGTATCCCATCCTCAAACGTATTCAACGCGAGTCTCTGATTCTCAGCCAGAAGATAACTTCTGACTGCAGGCTCAGGTGAACTAGCGTATGTGGCGCTGTCCAATTCATGCAGGTGATGTGTGAGTCTATTTGAAAATTCTTTCACACCCTCCTTGCTATCTTGTTTTGTTGCCACTAAGTTATTTTGGGCAGCAGACCTAGAGATGAGAGCTTTAAATTCTCCCTCTAATTCTGAAACAAGATCTTCCCAGGTAGAAATGATTTTATGCCTGATACAATCACGCGCCGGTCCCTGCAATCTGGTTTTGACCACCCTTAGAATAAAGGACTTCTGATTGTCATCTTGTGCTTGTGAGAACAAAATGTCTCCACAAGAGACGAAACCCTCTAATTCGTCAGGATTACCGTTAAATATCGGCACGAGTCCCAGTATGTCACTTAATCCTATTGGTAAGTTCATTCTAGAACTCTGTTCGCGTGTTTCCATACGTACGGTTTCCGATATTTCGTCCTCGCGATTTTGTATGAGCTCGGGCTCAGGTCTCTGCGAACGCGTACCCGGTTTATTTTTGTCGCTCACGACATATTTGTGAAACAGACCTTCCCAAATGATGGTGAAAAGGGGTAGAGAACCAAGAGATGAGATCTTCATTATTGTTGGGTAATATGGCCAAGAGAAAAGACAAGACCAACGACAAGAGAAGTGTCTTCAAACTCAGTTAGTTTTGATTCTATTAGAAAGCCTTTGTTCTACTTAAGGTGAGAGAATCCACCCTTTCGCCCTATGGAAAAAGTGTCTAAACCTAAAATGGATTTTCGAAGAGCCACAGATGAGTCAAAGGAAAAGATTCAACCCAAAGAAAATTTTCCAAACAAGACGCTAAGGACAAAGACCAAGGATTTAAATTTTGTTCATTATTGTTCAGCTTATCACGTAAGAAAAATCTTCCCCAAAAAGTTGAAATAATTTCAGGAAATATATGTATATATGTATGTGTATAGTAAATTCAAATATATTAAAAATCAAAAAATAAAAATCTAATTTATAGTTTATTTTTGTATGGGGTTTTTATTTTGTCCCCTTTTGAAGAATAAAATGTTGAAATTTTAGAAAATGTGTATATGTATGTGTGTAAAAAAATTTTTTGAAAATTTGTTAAAAATATGTTTTTTTTTGTTTTTTAAAAAATGCGTTTAAGAAGGATGTATTTAAAAATTTTCTACAGGCCTAAATAGTTGTAAAAATAAGTGGGTACTTGTCTTTTTTAAAAAAGTTTTGTAAAAAATTCTTTTATTTTCTTGTTTGTCACTTTGGGCACTTGTGCCTGTATATATATTTTTCAGAAATTTAAATTAAAAAATTTTCGGCTTGGGGGTTTATTCTTTATCCCCGTGTAAAAAGAACAATTAAAATAAATATTCAATTTATTCTTGGCGTCCCCTTTTAGTTAACAATTCAAACATTTTAAAAATTTACTTATTTGGGAGCCAATTACCAAGACAAAATGACAAAAATGACAAAACTGAATTTAATTTTAGTTCACTTTTTGTTTCAACTAAGTTACCTTTATATCACTTTTCACTTAACAAATAAATAAAAATTTAATACCTGTGTTTTCTGGATCTACTGCGGATTTGTAGGGTGTCCTGTCGTCACTGGATCTAGCTGCTTGGTCCTGGTGTTGTGCTCCTAGTTGTTTGTAGTCACTGTTGTACAAGGAAAAGACTTTTCCTCTTTTCCACTGGATTGTCGACGGGACTCGTGGCCGTCATACACTTAACACTTTGATTTTCTCTACAGCCGGTATCTAAGCCCCAGGCAACGCTTGTAAGTTTTACTTTGTTTAAAAAAAAGGTTTTAAATGTCACTATGCATTCCGGTGTTCTAAGCCCCGGAAATACGCTTTAAAAAATCTCACTTTGCCGGTGTTCAACAGTCTTCGATATCCTCCTGAATCGCCTCGTTGCTTCAGCAGTTTTGCTCTTCTGCGGTAGGGGATTGTTGGATAATCCACGAGTCTTCTTCTTCTGTGGTAGATTGTTCAATTCCACTGCTGCCACCAAAATTTTTTGTTGTGTTCTGTAGGGGTTAGTTTCAGGACGCGAGTCTCCTGATCCTTAAAAGGACAAGGCGATCTCTTAAAACAGACCGCTCCTGAAATCTTGTCCTACAAGGGGTCGTTAACCGTGCTTCCTCTGATCCAGAGGGAAGAGTAACGTCCTTTTGGTTTGGCCTTCGTCCTTAGTCTTCACTTGGTCTTCCGTGGGGGGGCAGGTGATACTTAGCTATCCATTGTTGGGTAAAAATGAAAGCACGTCTTGTTTCCTTTGGAATGTGTTTTTTATTATTTTCTCAAAGATTATCCTGGGGTACATCCTCCAGGGACTGTACACGAATTTAGACTGCGGCCCGGAGATCACGAAACCATTCCTTTATAAAGGAAAAGGAATCGAAAATTGTATCTCAAAGATATACATTTTCGTGCAACAATCTCGATCTTTTGGATATTTCGAGCGAGATGTTGTGTTTACACAAGATAAGAAATCAATTTCTTGAATTCTTACGAAACCATTACGCAGATGTGTGAATGTATCTGCTTTTGAGTTTTTGTTTGTTTAACTCAATGGAATTTTTAGGATAGAGATAACAATCTCTGAATTTTGGATTTGGGTGATGCTGTGGAGCAAATATAGAACAATAAACGAATATTAGATTCGTTTATTGTGAATTTTAATTTTAATTCGGATTTTGGATTAAACTTCGCCGTGGGGGCAAATGTTATGCGATAAACGAATTTTGATTCGTTTATTGCGAATTTTGGGTTATGTTTGGGTTTTTGTGGGTTTTGATAGGATTTTGGGTTTTAGGGTAATATTGCTGGGATTTTGGATTAGGAATGGCGGAAAAAGATGGTAGGGCTTTTTGGAGCACTACAAGGGAAACGTAAAGTCTCTCTTGGTGGTATAGGAAACCAGATCTTGTAATACAGTTCATGGTGGTATGTGTGGGATCGTTGAGATCAATGCTATTCACACGTGCAGTGGAACAGCGAAACAGGGAGGCGGCAAAGACAAAAGGAAAGGCGACCAAATGGTTCGCTCTTTAATGAGGGTCATGTTTATACGATGCCTCGTCGCTATTTTCGACGTTAGGAGAAAAAGGTGCTAAAAGCAAATTGGATGTTTATGGCATCTCTGGCTGCAATAGAAACCGGGTTCATATTTGCATTAGGAAATGCTGGAGAATTTGGTTTCAGCGTCTATTGCGCTAATTATATGCAGCTGCTTGGGTTGTTTGTTGGTAAGACAAACAAAAAAGGTTGCCAGGCAATGTATATGAAAAGGTATATGGCGCGGCTAGGAAAATAGACGGCGCGATATTTATGGAATTTGTCTGGTACCGAATTGGTTCAGAATACCAAATAAGCAAACAAAGAAATCTTATGAAAAATTGTATGCGAAGGGATGCATGAAGGTAAGTTTTCTTTATAGGGATTTTAGGGTTATAATAATTGGGTCTGTTTGATGCGTGAAGCATCTAAGATGCTAATGCGAATTGCATTAGCGAAAGCTGGTGCAGACCCGGGTTATGGTTATGGGGGTTTTTTTCAGGAAGGCGAGCCGTGGGATCTGGCGGAATCGCCACAACCTTATTAACAAAAGTTACCCACACTGCGACGGGCGTGAGGTTGAGAGAGCAGAGGCGTGGTCTCTTTTGGTTGTCCTGTGTGTGGAATGAAATACGAATTTCACCCCTGAGTCGAGTCAGTCGCTATTCAATCAACATCGATGCCGATCACCCCGCACGGAGTTAGATTTCAATCTGCATAGCGCCCACACGTGTCATCAGTGCTAGTCGTCCAATAAGTTTTCCTTCGGTTATAGTCAGTAAAACGATTTTCAATTAAGTGAAATTTATATACAAATATTCAAATTCAATTGTGGTCCACTCCAAGTTAAAATAAGAGAGCATTTAAACACGAAGACAGTGCACTTATTTTATAAACAAATATACGAAATTCAATTGTGTCTACATCAAGTTAAATAAAAAGAACCTATTAAACAACAACAGTGCGTTTCTATTCACTTCTCTTGAACAATTTTCGTGACGTAATTGTTGGAGGGTGTAAGTGAACCGTGTGCCCCTGTTTGGTACCAAAGTTCCACCCCCACACATCTCTGTATAAATTTCAGATTCACAAATGTGGCTAAAATTACTACGACAAAACCAACTCATATGGAACTTTAAATCCAAAGATATAGGCCCTTCACAGGCACACGGGTATTGTCCACAAAAAACATATGTTGGCAACAGTACTATTGACGTAAACAAACACATCCCTGGCCCTATTGCCATAGACAAAAACATCTGTGGTACTATTGACATATACAAAAACTTATCGGTGTCAATAACAAACATGGAGGTGAACACAAGTGTTGTGCAAATTACTTGGGCTGGTGGGACTTACAATCCAAAATAATAAATAAAATATCTTCCATTTCATTAGTCTGCAATAAATAAGGAACCTCAAGAAATCATAACCCAAAAACCAAGGGTCAACAGAAAACTGTGATACAAATATTCCATCTCCCTTCATAGCATTTGCAGATGGCGCAAACTGATAGGAGTTGCAGTTGTGGCGGCTCCCCCAAACCCCACTGTCTACTTACCCGACGAACCCCCATAACTACAACTCCGCTTTCATAAGTTTCTGCTAATGCAATCGCATTAGCACCTGTAAATGCTTCACGCAACAAATTTACCAAATGTATTTAGCTAAAAGCTCCTGGAAGAGAATTGAATTCTGACCTTCATTCATTTATTCGAATTCAAAATTCCCTATAAGAACTCTGTTCCAAACTTCATAAATCCCAAGCCCAATTTGGCACCTTCGGTTGCCAAGCAAATCCCAATCTTACATACGCATTTTCCCTAGTCGAATTCCTGAAAACGAGAGAATTTGGTTTACATATTATGTAACTATCATAACAGGGATCATAAACATTGCGTCGCCTATTCCCAGCCTCACCATGGTATAATAAATCACTTTACATACACATTGGCTGGCGACCGTTTTCTCCCTACTATAAACAATCCAACGCAGCTGCACACAATTGGCGCAAACGACGGTGAAACCACATCCTATAGCATAGGCAAATGCAAATAGGAATTGTATACTCACCCTTGGCAGCGATGCCATAAACACCAATTCCCTGTGAATACGCTAGAACCAATTAGCACCATGTCCACCAGCATTGCCGTCTATCTGCAATGCACAATCATAGACAATGATCTATACAATCTCTTTGTTCTACATATTTCTGGATCTGCTTCTCATAACCTAGCGGCATGAGTAAACAGAAGCCCATTCAGCACCCTATGAGATTCGGCTTGTTTACTTAGCCGAACTCATATCTCATTCATTCACATTATTTTCCTTTTCTTTGTTTTCAGATTCGTTCTCATGGCTTTGTCCCATGAAAGAACCAATGTGCACACATACATGTGTATCTCTATGAGATCTGGTTACCCACCCTTCTTGTTTCTCTTGGGATGGAAAATGCATCCTTAAATTAAGAGAGCCAGTTTCACTGGCCGAATTCCCTTAGCCAGCGAATTGATATCGCTGAGTCGTATTTCATCATCCAGCCTCGCAGGTTGGGTCGTCTCCTGCTCCTCGTGGCGCCGCGGGGACGCATCCATCCCAGAGTCTTATTCAACCGAGTGGCCGAGTCCTTTATTCTATGTGCCGAACCAGATTGTTCTCCTTTTCATGATCCATAAATTGAGAAAGGAAAGAAAAGTGTTGCGTTTTTGTTACTTTAGAAGTGTCAGTTCTTTTCACGGTCAAAATTGAAACATAGTAAAAAGAGAATGTGCTCAAGAATATTCGACACCGAGTACGCAAAATTGAAGAGCAAACAAAAGACTCGATGAATCGGAAATGTGAAAGAACATTTTTATACATCAATTTTGTCGATTATGATGTGTGAAATATTCGAATTCTTGTGTTTTGAAAATAAAATGACCTTTATAACTTAACTCCCAGTGTTTCATTTTCTCCTGTGATTGATGTTTTCTGCTTCCCTCGGTGATCATTCGTTTGCATTCGGTGGAACATTTAGTGGATGATGGGGATGTGAAGTTAATCAGCGCCGTACGCCGGTGCACAATACTTCCTACCCCACACAGTCAACAACCTAAAGGGGTATCTTAATAACGTATCATGCCTATCTCATTTCTATAGGTATTACCACGGTCGTTGCTCAACTGAAGTTGCTGAATGTGTTCCGCTCCTTCAGACATTTTCCCCCGATACCCGTCAATCTGTGAATGCGCATCAGTTCGCGTTGAAATTGGACTTTAGGCGCACAAATAAACACAGAGAGTCATTCTTTAGCCGAACCACACGAATGTGGAATGTTCTGCATGATCATGTGTTTCCTGGACGTCGTGATACGCCTTATAATCATTGTTTCTTTTTTTTAGAGAGACGAAGAATTCATCCCGGCAAACAAAATCGAAATAACACGGGTACACCTACGTGGATTATTTTTTATAACTTTTGGTGTATATTATCAAGAATGCCTCAATGACCTTAATTCTCCATATGGCCATGAAGCACTATCCCACTGTGAAAAACTGATATAACGAATACACTTCTGGCCACTTGCTCCATGTGGAATTTCGTGAATGTCGTTCAAAAGCGGTTGCTCCTGGAAACATCAGTGAACTAGGTGAACAGAAAATAGAGGATCCTCATGTGGCATATCGTGTTATTGGGGCACTGCATAATCATTTGTTCATAAAAGAGATTTGGTTGCGTAGCAATTCGCATAAATTACATGTGATGTCACCTTCACACAGCTCGCTTTGAAAAGCAATAATGGGAACTTGTTTCATTCCAACGGACTCGCATATATTGAGAAACGTTCAAAGAAGGCTCGTGTCGATTAGTGTAGGGGCATATTGAAAAAATTCAATCGTAGTGCTCCACATGACGTGTATAACATCCCCACAGATGACTTGTGGCGTTTTAACCAACTACACTGCTCCGTGGTGCCATTGTTTTGAGGCACCCGAACAAAAGGAGGACATAACCAAGGTAACGGACATTATCCCGGTTCCACATGCGTGCGAAGAAAGCACCTAAGAGCATAGGATGACATGCCATAACCTGGCAACAAAAACGGGCAGAAATCAGGCTTTCGCACGCGTCGCATTTCATTTAACCCGGATCAAAAGTTTCCTGCACGATGAATCGTTTGGCTATGCGTTGCATAACAGCAATCCTCGGTAGCAACCGACCAACATGCAACACACACCAAGAAGTGACGCTTGGCGCCGAAGGCCAACGAAAAATATTCCAACCACGGGTAATATCAACAAGCAACCCTCTCATGTTGAAATAAACGGTCGCATCTTGGTACGGCCAATACAAACCTAATATGTTGGACGCACATATTCCCTGCCTTATAGCATAGCACACGTGCAGATAATGTTTCTCGTTCCATCCTCAGCAAGCATTGCGGTCGTAAAACCATGCCACAGGCAATGAATGGACCATGTCTAGCTGCATACGGAGAACCGAAACAATCTAGCACCAACAACATGCGACACCATGGCGGGCGATGAAATAATCATATACACGGAAGACTGTGCATGCGACTGTAGGAGTAACATCCGATTTCCTGCTAATGCAGCATCGCATGCGGCCCTGTCGACGGTGCTATGGTTGTCCGTCGTGTCGATCGTCCGTTGCGAGCTGTGTGGTGTAGGAACACGGTAGCATGTTCATTCGTCGCAGCTGCAGGGGTTGCTCGCATCACTGTGTGATATCTGTATGTGCGCTGCACCACTGGAACCGACGGTTGGAGATTGTCGCAAGGGGACCACGCATGCGAAGCAAAGTCTGCCTTATTTTCTGTTCGTTCCCTTTCCTTGGTTTTCCTTTTGGGTATCTGACGGATGGAGTTGTGTAGGAATAAGGGTCAGTCGAGTGTCAGCCGTTGAAGTGCGTACAAGTTGAAACTTAAACATACAAAGCGTTCCGATGTTCCAGGATTTTTGGTTGCGGGCGTAATACGGATTGTAGGATTCGTGTCAAGTAAAAGAAGAACCTTGGTTGCGTTGCGTTCGTATCCTGCTGTAACTATAAAATTACCACTGTGCCGAATAGTGTACATAAACTAAGTTAATACAAAAATAGTTTGCTTAATTTCTATGTGTAACTGTAATTTACCACAGTGTCGAATAGTGTATATAAACTAAGTCAATACAAAAATAACTTGCTTAATTTCTAAGTGTAACTATAATTTACCACAGTGCACTACAGTGTATATAAACTAAGTAATATAAAAATAGCTGGCGTAAATCCTATGTGTAACTATAATTTACCACTGTGTCGAATAGTGTGTATAAACTAAGATTATATAAAATAGTTTACATAATTCCTAAGCATAGCCTTAAGTTACCACAGTGCCGTAAAGTGAAATACTGTGAATTGGATTATTTATGTTCCTTTAAATAAATTAGCCCCAAGGAGAGAGCAAAGGCTTTTATTTTTTGACGTGACAACGTCTTATAAATCGGTATACCTTGGGAGGCATTCGGAAAAAAGTTGTAGCGTTACGATAACGATAACCGATAACGTACGAGCGGCAGTGAGCGAGAGCGCGGCTCTCTTAATTGCTCCTAAGTCAAATGCAAAGAGACAACGGGAATACAGACAGCGCCTTGCACTGTCGAGAACAGATGTACAGGGTGAAAGTGTAAAGACAAAAAATACACAGAGACAACGCGAATACAGGCAGCGCCTTGCAGCATTAAATAAATCGGATATGGCTAAGAGAAAATTGTCTGTTCATAGTGGTTTCGCAGGGGCAAGTTCAAACAACGTTCAAGAACTACAGGTTGTAAACCTACAACAGCCTTCAGCAGCAGAACCCGTGTATATTACAATACAACCAGTTATATCGGCGCAAGAGGTATGGGACATGAAATGGAACAAATCGATATCAAGATTTAAATTGATGTTTCTTGACAATGACTTTGGGTATGCTTGCTCTGTTTGCGATAGACTTTGGTTTGAACGCGATTTAAAACCGATCACAGTGTTACGCCCAAAACCACCCACCCATAAATATATACCTCTTTTATATACCTCTTTGGAGTCACCCTCCACCAATGAATTGCGGTACACGCAAAACCATCCACTAAAAGGATGAAGCACTCCCCAAGCCTTAGCATGCCCCATACACTAAACGGGGCAATACCAAAATTGATATCAATCAAATTGAACTAAACGTTCCATTTGCCTATATCAAATTCAATAATTCAATATCAAAGAAATTGAACTACACGTGCAATTTATCCATATTGAATTCCATAAAAACCCAAAACGTGATGAACCAGATGTTCAACACGGAAATTCTCTTGGACCCAAATCTGCGGACCACATGACCAACTCATAAGTAAAGTTGGCAAAAAACCATAAAATTCACGGCGACGCTGTCCGTTTAAAATCCTATTCAAAGAAACATTTCCTATACGGAACAAAGGACGGCGATCGTAAAAACAATCGTTGAACAACAGACCCATAAGATACAAAAATATCTTTAGCTCCCAATGTTCAGAGAAAAATAAATTGCCAAGTCTGGGCACCAATAAAATAATACTTTTAAGGATTCCAGACGGGTGTCGATCCAAGGTAAAACACCTCGGGATCAGACAAATGATGCGCGGGCAATAAAAGAAATTCGAAGACAAAGGATAATGCGGGCCATCATCGCCCAAGAAACCTAACAGGTTTCCTTGTGTATAGAAGAAAAATGTGTTCCTGCGATCAAACGATCAAAAAAGGAGGAGCGTTGGCATTTAGATATACACCGAGACGGTCGTGATTGTGAGGTATTGTGCGGGTAGTTTCGCGGATTTTTTTGAAGTGATAGTCGCTTTGCGAAGACGGGATTGGTGCGTGTAGACTTAAAATAAATGTACAACAACAGTTTATATAACAAACTAAACTTATCGAATTTATATTGTGTCTTATCTAAGTGAAGTTTTATATGCAAAACAGACAAATGACTAATAAATGGTGAACTCAAAATAAATAGAATTTAAATAATAAATAATAATTACAAAAGGTGTTTGGTATCTTCCTGGATGTTGTGCACTTTTTCTCGATTGGATATACCCAGTACAATTAATAACTAAAGTTGGATACGGCATAACAGTAGGGAAGTCGACGTTTCCCCAACCATCTACGGACACTTAACCATAAGCTGGTTTAGACAAGAAAGTATACGAGGGTTGCCTCTTATGTTTCGGGATTTGGCAACCCTAGTGTTGCAATCCGGCAATTGACAGCTCTGTCGTAAAGTTGGACATTTTTGAGGTTATACGCACTCAGAACGTTTTGACATACGAGCGCTATTTGTGTTGTTTACAGTAACTTAAAAGATTCATCTCGGCCCAAAAATGGAATTAAATCGTCAACATTTTCGTGCGATTATTTTTTACAACTTTCGGCGTGGATTAACTCAGCAACAGTGCATGGATTAACTTAATTCAATTTTTGGCGATGAAGCTCCATCAAGGACCAGTGTTTATCGATGGTATGGTGAATTCAATCGTGGTCGTAGTTCACTCCAAGATGAATTTCGTGAAGGTCGTCCAAAATCAGTTGTTGTTCCGAAAACCATTGATGCTGTGCACGAACTGATATTGGAAGATCGTCATGTGACCTATCGTGAGATTGAGACAACCTTAGGCGTTAGTGGGACTAGCATACATTCAATATTGCATAAACATTTGACTGTCAAAAAAATTTGTTCGCGTTGGATCCCACACAATTTGTCAATCGCCCAAAAAAGGGCTCGTGTCAATTGGTCGAAAGAAATGCTCAAAAACTACGGTCGCGGTGCTTCGAAACACGTCTATGACATCGTGACAGGTGATGAATCGTGGATTTACGCGTATGAGCCCGAAAGTAAACAGCAGTCGACTGTCTGGGTGTTTCAAGATGAGCCAAATCCAACAAAAATTGTTCGCGCACGAAGCACTTCCAAGCGAATGGTCGCCTGTTTTTTCGGAAAAACTGGACATGTTGCAACCGTACCACTAGAACAACGCAGAACAGTCAATTCTGAGTGGTACACAACCATTTGTTTGCCAGTTGTCTTCCAAGAAATCAGGAAAACCAACCGCCGAAGACGGATCACTCTTCACCACGACAATGCGAGCTCTCACACATCGGCTGCGACAACTGCATTTTTGAGCACCCAAAACATCGATTTGATGGGTCATCCGCCGTATAGTCCTGACTTGGCACCGAATGACTTCTTTTTATTCACGTGCGTAAAAAACAAACTGAGAGGTCAACGTTTTTCGGCACCTGAAGAAGCGGTTGCTGCATTCGGAATGCATGTGTTGGAGATACCTCAATCAGAGTGGCAAAAGTGCTTCGACAATTGGTTCAAACGCATGCAAAAGTGTATAGATCTTCATGGGGAATATTTTGAAAAACAGTAAAGTGATTTTCGATGATCAATATTTGTTTTTGTTCTCTAATCCCGAAATATAAAAGGCAACCCTCGTACGCACCAGCCACCGGGGGAGACAAGACAGAGACGAGATCCAAACCGTCTCTTGGACAAATAGTAAGTCATTTTAAGATTAAAATAAGTTATACAATAATTACCGTCGGCCCAAGACGGAGGACATATCTATTTATATAAATATATAATATAAATTATACAACAACAGTGCACACAAAAGAAAATCGACAACTGTGTCCTGACGAATACATAGTAGTTTGCACTACTTGTAAAATTTCGTTAAGCAAACCAAAATTAATGCCTACACTTGGAGGCATTCGGAAAAAAAACACTTTAATTTTGATTTAATAACTTGTATATTCAATGTTACATATTTAGGATACGTTGTCACGAATATAATGTCCGAGCGCCTTGCGCCCAGACAACCATTTTGTTTTTCTTCATGGAGTCAGAATCGGCTACACTACAATGTGACGGCGATTAGATGGGGCGTCGTTTCGTTGCACACGGTAGCACACATACCTCACACCTGTAACATACCGTCGAATAAACTCATAAATATACGTATAAACCCCCACAGACTAATTATGAATCTATTCATATGAGCCCGAAACAAAATAGCAATCGAACATATGAGTCTTTCCGGGCGAGCCAAACCCAAAAACAGTATTTTCCAGTACGAAGCAAATGATTGCTTGTTTCTTCAGCATTTCCTGTCTTGTGGTTTCAGCGGCGGCAGAGCAATGAGATCTGTCAAATTTAAATGCTACATAATCATTTTTTTATCAGAAGTCTTTGAAAAAATACAAAAAATCTGCTGCCGACGTCGAATCATTCTCCATTATTACAATGGGAGCTCTCACAAATCGGCTCAAGAAGAGCGTAAATCTCGAATTGGTGGGCTATCTGGGGTATAGTCTTGATTTAGCTCCCAATGTCATGTTTTTATTACTACGTTTCAAAAATAAACTATGTTTTCAACAATTTTCTATGCCCAAACAAGTGCTTGATGCATTCAAAATCCATGTAGCTAGCTCGATCAGAGCCGAAAAAGTGCTTCAAAAAATCTGTCAAACGCCTACATGAAGAAAATTTTGAACTAACACAATCCTTAGTGTAACCATTAAAAAAAAAGTTAAATCTACTCATCGAAAGGATAACGCTGGTGTTTTACATGAGGCTGTACTATCACCTACTGTATTTCGTTTCATTAAGGATCTCTGGTCTGGCTTACGACAGCGCATTCATTTGAAGTGTGGTTAACTTCACGATAGGCCACGCAGCACTCTGATCTCAATAATGCATACTAATGGAGTCAATCTAATCAAGTACAATTCAATAGAACCTTACATTTTGGCAAAGACAATACGAATAGCACTTGGATTAGCGAAGTCAAATATCCTTGACAATGGAACCCTTCGAACCTTAAATGACATGAACACATATTTAAAGCCTTGACAAATGTAGCGAAAGCATAACTGAGTAAACATTGTCCAGAAAATACTTCACCTCATTTGATTTGAACACAATTTACAAGGCATGCATTCGTCCTTGACTGAAATTCAATTCGCTTATTTGGTGAAGCATAGCAAAATACCACTGCAATGGTTCATAGGAAGCAAAGGCGCCGGCCAGTTTTGCCAGTGGACCATAGACGCAATGTGTCTCCTTACCACTTTTATAGGCATTATCAGCGTTATTCTTTCTGAACTGAACTTGGTATATTTAGGTTTCTATTCCAGAAAGTAGATAACAAGATGACATAAAAACCAATTATTACCAAGTAATCTTGACTATGTTCTTATCTGAAAAAAACGAACAATTAGATGGAGGGAAGCCTTTCTGGTTTTTATTTTATTTTATTTATCATTTGTAAGTAAATTCATTTTGTTATTCTCTATCTCTGAGTTTGGCGGTTAGTTGCATATCAAATTTCATTAAAATTATTGGAGCTTACCTAATGATAATTTTTGTTTGTGATTTGTCACTAATTTTCATAGTAATGAAATTATTCCAATATTATTTACATCACCGTTACTAACTGTAATATAGCTCTTTAAACACTTGGCAAACCGATGTCAGGATGGCCGAGCGGTCTAAGGCGCCAGACTCAAGAGAAATCTTGTCATTCAACTTCCCAAGAATGACTGAGTGTTCTGGTCCTCGATTGAGGGCGTGGGTTCGAATCCCACTTCTGACAGAGTAAACCCAGATTGTCTGCTTTTTAATTTTTGTTAATTTATATTTTATTAAATTCGTAAATTTTTAAATTTCCGCTTGTCACTATACTTTGATTATTCATTTAAATTATCTGATGTAAATATTAAACACAAATAAATTGATATTTAAGCATTTTTGGAAAAACCCGACTGGCTACAAAAACAGATTGCTGCGGTTTTAATTGTGGTTTAAGAGTTACTCTTTAGGCTTGGTGCCTATGTACTCAGCCGATGATGAAAGAAGCAATGGTAGATAACACAGAAGTTATATGAGAGTGAATACAATAATTCAGGTGGCAGCACATACTAATTATTACAAGGAGTATAAGACGCATAATTGAAGCGACTACCATCTATTTCCAGTACTATGTACATTACTCATGGTATAATAACTATAATCAATAATTATTACTATTTGTCATTAACAAACTTAAATTACGTAACCCGCCCTTGTTTTATTTGTCTTCATTTTCGATGATCTAGCTCATCCAGGAAGCATACAATAATGGCATAGTAACAACTGCAACAATCTTGAATGGTGTTTATTGACTTCAAATTGGGGATCAAATCGCATGCTCTTTGTGACCAGAATATCCTTTCAAGAGGCAATGCGTTAGTGTTTAGCCGTAGTAGTGAAGCAGATGTTCCGAATCTATACTAAGAAGACTAGAAATGACCAGACTACAGCCGCATGTTTTTTTTTTTTTTTTGTTTTTGTTTTTGGTAGGAAGGTGGAAATCTTCAGAAGATACTGTGGGGTTTTTCAGGGCCCGAAAAACCACGCAACACTTTGACCCCATATCCCACTACCAATATCTCCAAACAACTTACCTGCATGAGAGCATTCCCCACCTGAAAACATAAACCCACGGCAAAGATTACTACCTTGCCGTGGCAACAAAACCTTCATCCGAATTTGGCTAAGAAGCATTTTTTTTTCTAAAAATATATTTGTGTCCCCTGATCGGCACCCATGACCATTCCCAACCATTAGGAAAACTCCCACAGCCCCCTTATCGATATTCATGTCAATTATGCCCTTAAAAATCTCCCTGTGTTTGCTTTTCCCATGCGATCACCCGATCACGTCAGGCAAATCGATGCCGATGCAGCTGCATCCAATTATCTCGAATCGGCGCCATAAACAATCCTAATGCATTTGCATTTGCCTGTACAAACAAAGCCGCATCTTAGCGCTTTCACATTTAGATCCCATTCCAGTATATACGAGGGTTGCCTTTTATATTTCGGGATTAGAGAACAAAAACAAATATTGATCATCGAAAATCACTTTATTGTTTTTCAAAATATTCCCCATGAAGATCTATACACTTTTGCATGCGTTTGAACCAATTGTCGAAGCACTTTTGCCACTCTGATTGAGGTATCTCCAACACATGCATTCTGAATGCAGCGACCGCTTCTTCAGGTGTCGAAAAACGTTGACCTCTCAGTTTGTTTTTTACGTACGGGAATAAAAAGAAGTCATTCGGTGCCAAGTCAAGACTATACGGCGGATGACCCATCAAATCGATGTTTTGGGTGCTCAAAAATGCAGTTGTCGCAGCCGATGTGTGAGAGCTCGCATTGTCGTGGTGAAGAGTGATCCGTCTTCGGCGGTTGGTTTTCCTGGTTTCTTGGAAGACAACTGGCAAACAAATGGTTGTGTACCACTCAGAATTGACTGTTCTGCGTTGTTCTAGTGGTACGGTTGCGACATGTCCAGTTTTTCCGAAAAAACAGGCGACCATTTGCTTGGAAGTGCTTCGTGCGCGAACAATTTTTGTTGGATTTGGCTCATCTTGAAACACCCAGACAGTCGACTGCTGTTTACTTTCGGGCTCATACGCGTAAATCCACGATTCATCACCTGTCACGATGTCATAGACGTGTTTCGAAGCACCGCGACCGTATTTTTTGAGCATTTCTTTCGACCAATTCACACGAGCCTTTTTTTGGGCGATTGACAAATTGAGTGGGATCCAACGCGAACAAATTTTTTTGACAGTCAAATGTTTATGCAATATTGAATGTATGTTGGTCCCACTAACGCCTAAGGTTGTCTCAATCTCACGATAGGTCACATGACGATCTTCCAATATCAGTTCGCGCACAGCATCAATGGTTTTCGGAACAACAACTGATTTTGGACGACCTTCACGAAATTCATCTTGGAGTGAACTACGACCACGATTGAATTCACCATACCATCGATAAACACTGGTCCTTGATGGAGCTTCATCGCCAAAAATTGAATTAAGTTCATCCAACCACTGTTGCTGAGTTAATCCACGCCGAAAGTTGTAAAAAATAATCGCACGAAAATGTTGACGATTTAATTCCATTTTTGGGCCGAGATGAATCTTTTAAGTTACTGTAAACAACACAAATAGCGCTCGTATGTCAAAACGTTCTGAGTGCGTATAACCTCAAAAATGTCCAACTTTACGACAGAGCTGTCAATTGCCGGGTTGCAACAGTAGGGTTGTCAAATCCCGAAACATAAGAGGCAACCCTCGAACAATATACCCTCTATCGTAATGATAGAAATGTTTCCGATCTATGTTTAAACAGGTGCAGGTTTTTCTTTCTTTCCTTTCTTCAACGCGCGATCGTTTGTCCTTTCTTCCAGGAGGAAGGCATTCATTTCCAATGGCATCGATATCACTAAGGAACCTTCCAATGAGACGCGGATCGGTTCTCATTGGTCAAATTGCCGAAGGATTTTCTTTCTCCTGCGATGGTGTGCGTGAAATCCATCGCAGGCATAGAGGCTGGGTCAATTTGACTGAGCTACGGGGAGTTGAAATTAGTCAGTCAGATTTTCACAGTTTAACCGCACACACGCGCTGAGAGTGGAGTATTTTCGTCGGTGCCGAAGTTTTTCTTTTTTACTTTACTTTGAAGTATCGCTATCGTGCGTGTACAAGAGTTACGTGTGCTTTTGAATGTTAAAAGAACAAAATATTAAAACTAGTAACAGTGCGGATCATTTTATCCTCAGTAATATTGGGAACAATCTTCTATTGAATTCCGTATTCAACCACTTGAGTTAAGTCCTGTGTATGTATTATATTATTTAAATAAAAAGGATTATAAACGATTTTCGAAATTTATTTGTTTGTTGCCTGTGTCCGCTCGTATTTCGCAACAACGGAGTTTTGTGAATAATTTTCGGTGTATTCGGAGGAACAATATCGTGGGAGTTAGCTGAATCCGCACCCGTGCTTGGTGCTTAGTTAAACTACCCCATAGTACCTTTTTTTCTTTTACACAAACGCGCGAGTTAATGCTGTTGGGTTGTCGTTGTAAAAAAAAAAAGATTGTTTTATTGGAGAGTCTAACTCCTTTATTTTAAATATTCGCTTAAGCTACTTCATAAGTACAATGTTACTCAGAACACCGTTCGATCCACTGACTCTCTGTTTGGATGCCTGACTGAGTCTACATCTCCTATTTATGTATATTTCTTGTTTGTTATGCTGGTATTCTTATCTAATTTATATTGTGTGACTTCTATCTGTAAGATTATGTTACTATGTACATTTTCTTACATTGATATGTTACTGTGGGTTTTGTATTTTGTATGAGTTATGGTTTCTGATAATGTTACTCTCTGCATTATCTTACATTGGTAAGTTTTCTATGGGCTTTTATGTTTTGTGTGCGTTGTGGGGGTTCCGCCAAACCCCACTGTCTATTTACCCGAAGAACCCCCATAACTACAACATCTTTCATAAGTTTCTGCTAATGCAATCGCATTAGCACCTGTAATTGCTTCTCGCAACAAATTTATCAAATGTATTTAACTAAAAGCTCCTGGAAGAGAATTCTTACCTTTATTCATTTATTCGAATTCAAAATTCTCTATAAGAATTCTGTTCCAAACATCATAAATCCCAAGCCCAATTCGGCACCTTCGGGTGCCACGCAAATCCCAATCTTACGAAACGAAACAATTTGGTTTACATATAATATAACCATCATAACAGAGATCATAAACATTGCATCGCTTATTCCCAGCCTCACCACGTGTATAATAAATTCCTTTACATACACATTGGCTGGCGACCTATACCCAAAGGACAAAGGCAAATATACGCATCTTGCGTCTTAAGGCATAAATTAAATCCTACAGCATAGGTAAATGCAAATAGGAGGTGTATACTTACCCTTGGCAGCGATGTTGTGGGGGTTCTCTATACCACATGGAGAACCAACCCACAATGCCAACCAATCTTAACCGTTAACAGCGCGTCACCTCAACCCAACTCCCCATTCAAACCTGCAATACACACTTTCGCAACCACGCAAAACCTGCAAGCGCATCCATCCCAATATGGAACAGCATCCGTCCCCAATCCTCAATTACATCACCCCACATACATTTTCCCAAAACTGCTTCGGTCAATTCTCTACTTAAGTTATATTCCTTCCTTGCGACCAAGCAATCTCAATTTCCCCGAAATTCATATGCTGTAATAAAACACATATTCTAACCTACAACGGAACATTAACCATCACCACCAACTGTACGGAGACGCATACATTTCCCCGAAATTGCTTCGGTTAATATCTTATCTAAATGATATTCCTTGCTCGCACCCAAGCAATTCCAATTTCCCCAGAAAACCATTTCGGTTCCTTAAGCTACACCTCTCGCTCTCAACCAAGTGACAGCTAACTTTCCACGAAACGATTACAACAATCAAAGCCCCTGATCATATTTGGCTATTCCGCCAAACCAATTTCCCGTTATGCACAACCAACGAATCCAACTCAGCTTATACGGCGAGGATTCGCTGGAACTGAATTCCCTATGCAATCATAGCGATCCCCGTCGAGTTCCTAGGAAATGGCAGTGAGTTTATTTCTGCTATGACTCAACCGCCACGACGCGATGAATAGATTCTTTCCTTTCATTAGTCAGTCGAGTCACAACCACCGCCGAGCGCACATCGCTCTCCCGTTACCAAGTCGTTGTCCAACCACTACAGAGTGCGCGTCGCTTTCTCTTCCTTGCCCCGTAGTGTGTCGTTCCCAGAGCCAAGTCTCTATCGCGAGCAGAGTGTACCACGGTCTCGAACAATCAACCAATTATAGTCGCGCATGGAAATCTTGATATCTAAAACCAATGGTACCGAAGAATCAACCAACCGAGGTCGTGTACAGAAATCTTAATATTTAAAACCAATGGTGTCGAGCGATCGATCAATTAAAGTCGCTCACGGAAACCTTGATATCTAAAACCAATGGTGCCAAACAATCAATCAATTAAAGCCATGCGCAGAAGCCTTAATATTAAAAACCGGCAGCATCTAACAATAGTATTGTCAAGTAATCAACTAAAATAGCCATCAATGTAAAAGGGAACACAGACAATGTTTTTACAATTAAATAAAGAGAGTTTGTGCAATAGAATTTCCCACAGTGCATTTCATTTATTCTCATCTTGGTGCTCGGATTTCGAATGACAGTTTTGTGAAGGACCCGTCGGTGGGTAACGGTGAACCCGTGTACCTGTAGGCGCACATACCTATCACCCACAATGCCATAAACACCAATTCCCTGTGAATACGCTAGAACCAATTAGCATCATGTCCACCAGCATTGCGGTCTATTAATACAGCCGCAATGCATATCATAGACAATGATCTATACGAGCTCTTTGTCCTACATATTTCTGGATCTGCTTCTCATGACCAAGCGGCATGAACAAACATAAAACCCAATTAGCACCCAATGAGATTCGGCTTGTTTACTTAGCGGAACTCACATCTCATTGATGCACATTATTTTCCCTTTCTTTGTTTTCAGATTCGTTGTCATGGCTTTGTCCCATGAAAGAACCAATGTGCACACACACATGTGTATCTCTATGATCTTCTCTATGAGATGAGGTTACCTACCCCCAAAGAGAGACTTCACGTTTCTCTTGGGATGGAAAATGCATCCTTAAATTAAGAGAGCCGGTTTCACTGGCCGAATTTCCTTAGCCAGCGAATCGATATCCCTGAGTCTTTTTCCATCTCCCGACCGAGCCGATCGGGTCTCCAACTTCGCTTCCATAGCGCTACGGATGCGAAAGTCAACCGCGAGTCACGTGATTAACGTTTATCACCAAATCGGGAATTGTGTACGTTTGAACGATTCAATGAGTGCGCTTAAATTAAAATATGTAAGAGATTCCAGTGACATTTATGTTAGGTTTTTCAGTTAATTAATCAATAAGAATACTTTTCAATTAATAAACAATGTGAGAGTACTTAAATTACCCAATATTAAAGGAACCTTAAACAATAACAAAACAAATTTCGAAACCACATTTCCGTGCTTTTTATTTCGTGTTGGTGAACGATTGTCCGAGTGATTTTAGATGAGAAACTCAAATATTTCTTTTGGCGATACATAATTTTCGTGAAGTGTTCGGCAGAACTATCGCTGGCGACGAGAAGTGAATCAGGGCGGTACGCCGGCGCACCATAGTTCTCCCTCGTCATGGGTTAGGATTGTGTTAACTCGCGCGTTAGTGTAAAAAAAATACTCGAGGCAAAGGAGCTATTAGTAGTATAGTATACCTTGTGCTGTAATTTGATATTTATGGGTATCACAAAGTCCATTTTATCTGTGGAAATTGCTACTTGCTATTTGAATATTAAAATTCACTTTTACCAGCCTTCATTTACGAATTAGGCGCTAACTATCCGCCGACGAGTCAGCACATATGCTTCTGCCTCGTGATCCGTACTATCGGATCAATTGTGTAATCCTATCGCATCAATTGTGTAATCCTATCGGGTCAATTGTGTAATCCGTTTAGGGTATCTTGTTTACTTAAGAGATACCCTAATTGCACTTCAGTTCGCGTGCCAAGTCTTCTATGGGGTCCGAAGTAAACAAACGGATCACAACAAACGCGTCCAAGTGTAGTGCCGTGATATATATGGGCTTCGCGACGTAGTGTGAAAATTATATGGAACTGTACAGTGAGGGAAAACTCATACGCTTTCCCTTCCTTGTGTCTGTTTTTCCTCTATTTCGCACCTCTGTTGTGTCCCTCAGGCATCGATACTCTCGATTCATTTATAATCTTTGGGGAGTTTTTTGGTGTTTTGAGTAGCGTAATATTCGTCACGAATGGGATATGACCTAGATTTCGGCACGGATCTAGTGGGTCACCTACTACAAGGGCATAAGACCTGTAGTAGTTGCTTTCGCTTATATATCGCCGGTCTTTTCTGAGGCGGTATTGGTTTTTTGTGTCGCCATTTCAATGGGACGCGACTTTCACGCCGATTTTTGCAAAATTCGTAGCCTAAGATGCAATTTCTCTGTGTCTGCTCACGTCTGTAACCAGAAAACAACAATCATTGCACTTAGTGAGACTCACGTAATAACTGATGCAGATATTTCTGATTTTACTATACCCGGTTATAACTTAGTGCCTTTGTTGTTTCCACATCGTGGTCTAGCCAAATACATACGAAGTGGTATTGATTATCAGCTTCTGCCACAATATGGGCTCTGCTCCAATCAAGAATTTCATTTCTCGTGGCTAACACTTCACGTTCGTAGGCATATCATACATTATTGCTTTCTTTACAGAAGCCCAAACTTGGATAGAAACGCATCCTTTAACGAATTTTATGCTATATCTGATTCTATCGATAAGATCTTGACAGTATATCCTCACACGGAAATCGTTATTGCGGGTGATTTAAATGTGCATAACTCTCAGTGGCTTCGTCACTCCGGACACCTAAGGGTCAGTATATATAGCTCTTTGCTGATTTAAATAGTTTAACTCAACTCGTCAATGAGCCAACACGGGTACCAGATACAAATGGTCATTCCTGTTTCTCACCTCCCACCCAAACAAATACACAATTGAAGTTTTTTCGCCATTGGACACTGCAGACCACTGTGTCGTGTCAGCTAAATTTCCTCTAACCAACAGCAACGGTAATGAGAAAACTTCCAAAAGAACAGTATGGTGGTATGAGAAAGCCAACTGAGAATGTCTGAACGACTTTTTTGGGAAGTTAAATTGGTCGTTATTTTTCCTCAATAACGATGTCGTTATTCCACACAGAGTAAAGAGTATCAAAACCAAGAGAAATATGTGGTTTGATTCCGGGTGCAGACAAGCCATTAAAGCTAAAGAGTTGTATTTCCGGTTGTATAAATCAAACAATACTGAGGAAAACCGGAAAAGATTTAAGAGAATTAGAAATGACTGCGTATATTCAACGTGCCAAGGTTTTGCATGACCAGAGAGTGAGACAAAAAATACTACCAGAGAGTGAGACAAAAAATACTACACTCACTTCTAGGCATTTGTGAAGAACATCCCATACTCGGTCACCTCATCCATTCCATCGCTATTATATAATGGTCGATGATAGACCAGTCACCAGTGCAATAGAGAAGGCGAATCTTCTTGCTGCAAATTTTGCAGCCAACTCAAAGCTGCCTGATACCACATCAGTTCCGGCTCAACTTGAGCATAAGCAGCACACCATGAGCCAGATTAGCTTCCGAACGCGCACTGTTGCCCGCGCACTCAAGGAGCTAAGCGCAAACAAATCCGGTCCTGATGTCATTCCCCCAATTCTCTTGAAGAGATGTTCCTCTTCACTCGCTAAACCACTGCAGTCTTACTCTACTGGTCGTTTCCCAAATAGATGGAAGTCAGTGAACATTCAGCCCATTCCCAAACAGGGCGACAAATCATGCCTCTCTACTTATCGACCCATAGCACACACATCTATTCTCTCGAAGGTAATGGAATCACTGGTTAACCGTCACCTTTCGAAATATCTGGAATCAAATGACCTCCTCCAAGACCGTCAATATGGCTTTCGTAGCAACAGGTCCACAGGGGATTTGATGGCGTACCTTACCGAAAAGTGGAGCCATTCCATCCAGTACTTCGGAGAAAGCAAGGTTGTTGTAGTGGATATATCGAAAGCCTTCGGCAGAGTTTGGCATCCAGTCCCTTTATCAAAATTACATTCATATTGTTGCCGATTCGCCCTTAAAACAACCGGCGAATTCGCAATTAAAGATATGTGGCACCACCTGAATAAGATATGTGGCATCACCTTAAACAATGTCAGCAATCAGCTGACATTTGTGAATTTTCTGTTGGTTGTCGCATGACAACCATTTTACATTTATTTTTTTTTATTTTCTCCTTGTGATTGGCGCTTGACCAACAGTTGATCCTATCAAATCAAAGCCATCTTATTAATTGAAATAAAGATTGTGACTCAGACTTGAGTATTTAAACGTTAAAGAACTTGCCTTTCATTTATTTAAGAAGTCCTGCTAGATTGTGGATTTTACAACTTTACAGAAGTCTTGCTAGATTGTGGATTGTTTACAACTGTAGATGTATTCGTTGTTATTTGCCCATTAACATCCCAATTAGTTTACAGCACTCATCAATCAAGGAGACACAATCAAGTTTGTTCTCAAATCAACCCACCAGGAGACCCCACCGTGTTCAAACCCCGTGTGTTCAGCGCTCGTCTGACACACAAATCTCTTTGGCCAGGAGACACCATCGTGTTCCTGACCGCGTGTATCCAACGCTTGTTGGATACACATATGGATTGGGCAATTCCCTAATCCAATCGATAAGAGACTATCTTTCTGACCGTTCAATACAAGTGGTTCTTGCTGGTGTCAAATCTGCCTCCCATCAAATTTCTGCAGGTGTTCCCCAAGGTTCTGTACTCTCACCCACTCTCCTCCTCATCTTCATAAATGATCTCTTGTCCATTACCCATAACCCAATCCACTCGTTTGCTGATGATACCACATTGGGTTTCTCATACTCATATGAACATTCCCGACCACACACTTCGAACGTCAATACCAATCAGCAGGTTATACACAATACATTGAATTCCGACCTCAACAAGGTATATCAATTGGGCTTATCTAACCGAGTAGAGTTCAATGGCTTAAAAACTCAGTGCTGCCTCTTGTCGTGGGACGGGAACCCCAAAGTAAATACAATGTCGATGAACAGCACTTCCATCGACGAAGCCAAGTAAATATCAATCCTCGGATTAATTCGACTCTTAATTGGAGCGAACACATTTTTGAAGCTGCAAAAAGTGCGGCGAAATGCATGGGGCTACTTAAGAGATGTAAAAAATACTTCACTCCATTCAATCTGGCCACTATTTACAACGCGTATTTTTTTAATTTTTTTTTTTTCTTTATTTTTAACATTTTTTATTTTCGTTTTATGTTCTTAGAATCGAAATTACAGGCTAGAAAAAAAATGCTTAAATTCTAGCTTAATTATCTTATGTTATAACCTACTGGTCCTACGCAGACGCTCTAAGCTAAACTTTACATGTTTATTGTAGAATTTGCCTTTCGACGACAGAACTTTGTTGGTTTTTTAATTATGTTTATTTTAATAACAAAGAAAAACTAGAAAAAACGTTGTGTCAATTTTGTTTTTTTTTTTTTAATTTAAAATTAACACATCTATATATATACACTTTTTTTTATTGCTTAAGAACCTAATTTAATATAACTTAAATCTTACTTTAGCTTAATCCTAGAAAAGCTAAATATGTGTAAGCTGGTTGATGTTGGAGTTACTTACTTTACAGACTTTGGTACTTAGGTCTTTATGTGCCATTCAACCACCAAAACTGTTGGTGCTGTTTAATAATAACATCCCTGTCACTATGGGAAATAGATCTATTGAATCGCACAAACTCTTCTTTGGTGCGCGTGACTTCTCGATCGTAGCACAATCGCCTGTCTATGGAGGTTCTGTGGCGGTTCCGCCAAACCCCACTGTTACTTACCTGAAGAACCCCCATAACTTCGGCCCAACCTTATAAGTTTCGCTAATGCAATCGCATTAGCACCTTAAATGCTTTACGCATCTAGGTTATCTAAGGTATAACCTAAAAGTCCCTGTAAATGAATTCTTACCTTTCATGCATCTCTTCGCATACAAATTCCCTACAGGATTTCTTTCCATTATACAGGTGCATAAACCAAAACCTATTCGGTACCTTCGGTTGTCAGGCAAATTCCAACCTTCCCAAGGATAGTTTATGTTTTCAATGCATTATCTGGAAATGCCTGCAAAGATTTTTTCCTACATGGGCATTCATACATGAATCAATGCATCTCTGCATTCGCGACCCAGAACCGAATTTCCAATTAGTGGAGATATTCACACTAGAGTTCGGCACTTACGTCGCCATAGATGTCATGTACAATTGACACAGATGGTATATACAAACCGTCATTGTATAACCATCTAATCTGCTTTGCAATGACTTGCAACTATCGATACAGCTGCAAGCACTTTACCCAGAAATGCTCCTTTGTTTGAATCTCCAAACAACCATCGACTTCGCGCATATCCGATGGGAATTAAGAGCATAAACAATGCAAATTTAGAATCCGTTTCCCACAAACAAATTTCCCTGCACATACAAATGTAAGCAAGGGATTTGTTTCGTCCACCAACCCATTAGCACCTTTTCCAATGTCTATTCGTATATTTACACAAGGGCATCACTCATCTAAGACTTTTATGATGCCCTCGTCTCATCTTTTCTCTTACCACATTTCTTCGAGGCATCGTCGTCTATTTATTTAGACGTGATGCACTTCATAGACAACGATCTTCTCGATCCCCTTGTCCTTGCCGCCTGCCTGCTTTGTTTTACCATTGCCTTCGCGCACGGGTAAACAACACCGATCTGAACGATCACACACATACCACCATGAACCCCAATACGAGATCTAGTTTACTATTCCGCCAAGAGAGACTTTACGTTTCTCTGGTGGTAGGTAAAAACGATATCCTTAGTGGAGAGGATATCTACCACCACACCACAAACTCACCCCAAACGAGGGTTGAATCTGGGAGTCTTATTACATCCGCCGACCACCACGGTCGTGCCGTTCCCGCTCTCCGTCGCGCGGCGGAGAAGCGTAGATATACAGAAGTCGTGTCGAGATAGGAGTGTTTCACCGTGTTTAAAATTTATAAAAATCAATTTAATATTAAATGTAAGTTCTAAGTGAAATATAAGAACCTTTTATAATAAATAAAAAGTGCGAATCAATTTCTTGCTTCTGGTGGTGCCGATCGTTTAATGTGGACAACAAACTTGGCGGCGTTTCGTTTCTTTGTCGGTGTCTTTATTTCTTCCGTTGACGGACAATTCGCGCCGGAGCTGTAAAGTGAATGATGGAGGAGGAAGATGAACGGAGTGTCCGTGTTAGGCACAATACCTCCTCCCCACAGATCGACCTATATAATAAATCAGCGGAACTCCGCATTCATCCTGTATAAGACCGTTCATATCAAATTCGAGGAACGCCTCTGGTGGAGCAATGCTATTTCGACGCACCCTCTCAAAATACAAAGTATGTATATAATAAGCTACAAAAATTAGGTAATTGAACGCAACTATTGCTCTCGCAATATGTCTCCTGATTAATTTGATCATAAAATGATCCAGCCTGTTTATGTAGGCTTCGTTATATAAGGTCTCATTTGGATAATACCTTTTTTAGTCAGATTCCGGTGTCCTATCTATCAAGTTGGCTACTGTGAAATAGGCTCCTTTTCATAGTAAAGGTTTTCTTGGCCTTGACCAAAGCTGCCTCCCCATGTTTGTTAAAATACAGGTACTGATCAAGCCAAATACAAAGGTATTTAACTACACTCTTTGTTTCCAGTTTGTGTTCATGCGGTCCCACGAGAACTAACGTTCGCCAGTTTTTTCTTCTGTCGTTTGTGGCTTTATGCAATGGGGTTCTAAATGCAATAGCTTCACATTTCTGGAAGTTTATCTTAAGTAAATTGTTTATGATTTCAATTTTCGGGACAGTTTTATAAATAATAAGATCGTCTGCGTACGCGATTGCGTCGGGAAGTGCGCTTAATATGTCGCTAACGTAAATGCTAAAAAGAATAGGAATGAGTATCGCTCCATTCTTGATATAACATATTATACTGGAGGTCACTTTGCCACTTTTGACCACGAACCGACGTTGTTATTTAACATATCATAAAGAGTATAGGTTTATACATGCCTTGTCTGACAATCCTGTAATATATGGTGTCGAAGGCATTTTCCAAGTCAATCAGACGGCCCCCGTGCATTGCTTCTTGCATTTATTCCATTGTATGTCGGAAACCAGTTTAGCTGCAGCATGTCTGGTTCCATGACCCGCCTTAAAGCCAAACTAGTTATTTGGAATCATGTTGTTGTCATCAACCCATTTAAGCAAAGCTTTGTTTACGATTTTCTCGAATAGTTTATTGATGCTTGGGAGTAAGCTTACCGAACGCATGTTCATTGGGTTTGTACAGTCCTTGCCCTCTTTTGGTATAGGCTGAATAATTGCTGTTTTCCAACGTGTGGGATAGTGTGCATTATTTAACGCGTTGTTAAATAGAACTGGGTATATGTCCATTGTTAATGGTGGTAGATACTTGAGTACGATATATGGTTCTCCATCTATTCCCACAGACTTTTTGTTTCTTAATGAGTCGAAGATACCCCGAATCTCCTCCTTCGTTATTAATTGCCCTGTTATTGGCGTTGATAGCATTTGCCAAATTATCGTCATTAAATTCGGTAATACCGAGATTATCTGATTGCCAATTTGAAATTTCATTTCGAAGGTGCAAGTGATTCCCTAGAACTCTGTTTTTCAAGTAGTAGTTTCGGTGGATGCTTTTATTTACCTTGTACATTTCCTGGAAACAGCTCCCACTGTGTTCGCCTTTGCTAAGGAATCTTCTATCATGAAGAGCTCCTTACTGAGGATAGCGTTGTTTGTATTACGCCTATGTTGATTAACATTTGTTTGTTTTCGTCATTACGTGGTAAGTGGAGACACTGAATCTCATTTTCATTATTTCTCCTGAATATATTATTAATTTGTGGGAACATGTCCGGATTGTTAAATTTTATAGCCCGTATTCTGTTGTTTGCTGTTTGTTGCTAATCTATATTTAGCTTTTAGTAATTGATGGAGGTTTTTTAATCGAGGTTTCAGTGATATCATCTCCTGGCCGTGTCTGTCAGTAAATTGTCTGTTTAATTGTTTTAGTTTTGTTAGCAGTCTGCATTTTTTTCTGTGAAGTGCGTTTATTGTTGTGTTCCTATACAAGTTGATATTATCCGTATCTGTTGTTTTAGGAATTGTTTTGTCCATTGTGCGTTTTATAGTATCGTCCATTAGTTGAATGTATTTGTCGATTTCGTCATTCGTCAGCTTTTTGATTATTGGTAGGTCGATATCGTTCGAACATAATTCTTTTGATCTTTGATCTGGTGAATCGTGGCTATCGCATTGCTCCGTACTTGTAGGGTTGTGGGACCATGAATTCCTCCAGTTCTGCCAGTTGGTTAGGAAGCTTTATTACGGCCGTGAATGCACAGTGGTCACTGTCGTATTCAATTGTCCGTAAACAGTTTCTGTTATATCTGTCGGTGTTTAATAGTCTCAGTCGTGTGTCAATAAGCATGATATCTCGATAGGATCTGCCTCTAGGGCACGATGGATATTCCGTAGCTAGAAGGTCAGTTTTATATTCTACGTGATATTGATCTAACCAGCTAGCCAGTTGATTTCCTCTACTGTTGGACATCCAATTTCCCCAATCTTTATGTTTAGCGTTCATGTCTCCACCTATAATAAAGTAGTTTTTATCCAGTTGGAGTTGCTAGCATCGAAAGAGAATCTCAAGTTCTGCTATAAAGAGATTATACTGATGTTCCTCGGGTGCATACACGAGATCGCATACAGTCCACTTCCTTGCTGAAGTGGTATGTGTACGATGCATACTTCAAGCACCCGGAACCTGTGCACTTCTCCACTATATATGACTTTGTGTTGGAGTCCTTTTCTAATAAAAATGGCAACACTTCGCCCTTGTGAGGAATTGGGTCGATCTCTTCGTATAATATCGTAGTTTTTGTACCAAAGTTTATACCTCTGGTTTAACTTAGTTTTCCCAGCTAGAAGCACATCAAGGCTTTCGTCTTGCAACATGTTTACAAGAGTGGTTCTTCTCGATCCTTATGAGTGAATTTACATTTGCGACAAGAGCTTTAATTGATCTCTTGGTTAGAGGGTTTATATCGACTTTTTACTTAGACTGGGCAAGTGCGAGTAGATCTCGTTTATTTGACTTTGCAGCTATGTCATCTGTCTCTGTAGATTGAGCAGGATTGTGAACACGTCTGCTTGTGAGGTTGTTCAATCTGTGGCGAAGTATAAGTGGCTATCAGTGTTGGGGTTCCCCCGCCTCTGGCTATTTGTACGTAAGACCGTTGAACGTAACAGTCATACCAGACATATATTCGTCCCAAAATGGAGTTCAACTCCCATATTTGGTCAGGTGCATCCAGAACTGCACTACATGTGCTCTATAGGAAGCAAAAACGAGTAGTGAAACTTATTGGGGACCCAGCTGTAAGCTGTAACGTATCACGCCTATCTCTTTTCTATAGTTATTATCACGGTCGTTGTTCAACTGTACTTGCTCAATGTGTTCCGCCTCCTCAGACATTTTCCCGCTATACCCGTCAATCTGAAAATGGGCACCAATTCACGTTGAAAGTAAACTTCAGGCGCACAAATAAATACAGAGAGTCATTCTTTAGCCGAACCACACGAATGTGGAATACTCTACCTGATCATGTGTTTCCTCGTCGTTGGTATTTAAGACCAACGTACATTGATACCTCCTTTCCTTATCTACTTCCTATCCTTCCGCTCGCACTGTGCTGTGACATTTAAGGGTATTCCAAAATCCTCTTTTGTCCGCGCGTTTGTGTAAGAAAAAAAAAAAAAACTAAGCGAAATTAGCCAAGTAGCATATTTACCGGTGGTGTACAATACACTCTATGATAACTTTTATAGAAAGATCAACTAGTGTATTTTCTACCATATTACACAGAGACATAATTTCATTTGCTGTTTTACATACACTTCTATTTACTTGCCGCCGTTTTTGACAGGTCTGTTGAAACTTCATCATCATCATCATCATCGGCACTACAACCTGGAACCGGTCTTGGCCTTATTTAGCAAGTCCTGAGGCTTGTTAAATTTTCCATAATGATTTGTTTTTTCCGGGCAAGGTCATTCGTCTTGCGCCAGAGGCTCCCCGGCGGGGAATCGAACCCCGGTCTCCCGCATGACAGGCGGGTATACTAACCAGTATACTATTGAGGAGCCTGTTGAAACTTCACCTATCCTCTAAAACCACACAACGTGTGGCCTGCTAATGGGCACCACCTAATTTGTTCTCATAATAAAATCAGTTTTTCTCGCAGGCATGAACATCGTGATAAAGCTGGGTAGGTAATTATAATTAAATTCAAAACACCGTTAATTAAATAAGGTTTATCAACATGTCAGCCCCGCGAGCTAGTTTAGCATCTTATTCGTGTATACCACACAACCCATTCATTAGAATAGCTTTTGTTTTTTATCCTCGTACAGGTCAATCCTCCTTTCCATTCCTTCACATCATGTTTAGCCGACTCTACACTCACAGGACATTCCCCATCGCTTTTAATAAAATGGTCCGCGGCTATAATTTAATCAGGCGAATGCTCGTTGAAATTTACAGCTCTTCATCAAATTCATAAATAAAGATAACATTAACATAATTAGTCACCGTTTATGTGAGGATTATATCTGCTAGTGCGCTTACACCCCTGAACGTTTGTCCTTCATCGGCGAAATGGGAGTATTCCGTGTGAAGTGGTCGTAAAACAATGAAAAGGATCCACCTTCGTCTGTCCATTTTGACGAGATTACCATGGATGGGGGAAATTAAACGAATGGACTCCTAAGAGTAGTCTAAATCGAAGGGGCGATGACGAAACTATTTCTTTATCTATATGTAATTTCTTTTATTATTTTTTGTATCCTTTTCGTACCTTATGGGACACGAACTTGCCGAGGTATGGGAGGATGATGTTGCCTTCGCATCGAAAGTTGTCATAAAAACTTGAGAAACAAGTTCATGGCGCGTGTTTCAGAAAAATAGAAAAGTTGACAGAAACACATGTGGGTAGTGTCTAATTTTCATGTGTTCTTTTATCCTGTGAGAAGTGAGTTCACAGACAAGCTGCAATCAGTTGCGGAAATCGTAAAATGAAAGTAAAATTAAAGCACATCCTTCTAATAGAATCTACGGGTGTATGACAAACAAATGCGCGCTGGCAATTCGAAATACCCTGTGTTAACGCAGTTTTGCGACATCCACATTTTTGCTATCCTTCGCAGCAATCAGATAGGATTGATATGCTTTAGCAAGACACAAGCAGCCATCATTGTCGGGAGTACCCGATGTAGAGGAAACAGGAAGGATGAGTAATTTTTATTCAACTTGATATTGACATTTTTGTCGGCATGAGACACCCTTACTCGAAACAGTACCAAGTTTGTCTTGGGACCTTGGTATTGTAGTCAGCCACAATGCGAGGATATTTGCGACTGTCACAAAAGCGTTCGTGTTCACAAAGGACGTGTTTGTCGAATCACGATAATTTTATTGATTTCACCAAATCATCGAGTTTCTGTTTGATACTCGACTTAGCACTTACCGATGAGCTCTGCAAAGCTGTTATCCTTTGAGTGATCTAAAACGTGAAAGGTGTATTTTAGGAAACAGCCTGACGTTGCTTAAATGTTCAATAAGGGTCGTTATGTGCGTTTTTTTACACGTTACGTTGCGCGTGTAATTGAAATTATAATTTACGATGTCATTCGGAAACGTTAAACGGTTGCGCGGATGTCACGCGGCATTTACGTTTATATTTATTTAGATCATAAAATCAAAGGTATCAAATACTGCTGCAATCGATGGAAAGGTGTTCTGCTATAGACGGAGATAATGCCAATAGGTTTAGCAATAAACTTCACTCCTGGGGAATGATAATATTAATCATGGTGAAGTGGTAGACGGTCACATGTCACGAAATAGTCGCGAGAATGAAATTACTTACGTTAATTTATTTAGAGAGCTCAAAGTAAATTGAATATACACTCAAACTATTCCAATTTCGAAGTATAGGAGCAAACATCGCAATTAAATTCGGTCCCAATGTAATCGTTAAAGTTAAATTGGGAAAAAAGAATCCAAAAAGACGTTGATCATCTGTATCGATACGTATACTTAGGATCTTTTAATAATAATAAACAGAAATAGATATATGTAATAATTATGTACGGTCGCACTATTATATAGCATATTCGTTCTTATTACCACCCATGGCTTGAAAAACGACTTCTTCAGGAATCTGTCTCAAGTGAGATTTTTTAAAAATAGGTTTTGTTTTTATATCATTAAAAGAGTCCTTTACGTCAACCATCATTGGTGTGGGTCTGTAGCGGTTCTACGAACCGCACAACCAACTATATGTTGAGATGTCCTTTCCGGCAAGGAACATACTTACCTTTATTCATTACACGTGCCTTTGGGGTTTCTCTATATCACATGGAGAACCATTGTAATGAACTTTTTGTCACTCACTTTAAACACCACACACACGTTGGAATCCCTTTAAAATCAAACACATATTTTACTTTACGGTACTATATTGTTTCTATCTTAATTACTACCCAACACTATTTTACACGTTATTATTTCTGGCATGGTTACTAGCCAACACTATTTTCCACAAAACACCCGACACAAACCAACTTATAGCGTTAAGCAAGGATAGTGAAGAAGGTGAATTGAACACACGATGAAACGATTGAAAAGCGAAGCAGTGAAGCATCAGACTACTGACCGTGTTTAGAAATTGATTTCCAAACTCGACTATATTCCACTGGTATGAATTATTTTTATTTTATCGCTTGGTATACGGTTCTGATGTATTTTTCTTATTCGATTTTTCTTCGTTCGGTGTTCTTCACTATTTTTGCTTGTGAATTGTGTGTATCTGTTAGAATCGCTACACACTCCCGCCGCAGTAACTTCGTTACGATCAGATTCGTATGCGGACGACGGACGAACGAGAGAGAAGCGAGAAAACGTCGGAGGCTGGGCTCTATGCGGAAGTCGTGACCGTGTGTGAAGTTCTGCTTTACTATGGGAAGTGGATGCTGCGTGTTCAGATCACGTCGGGGTCACCAATTATATAGCGTTAAGCAAGGATAGTGAAGAAGGTGAATTGAACACACGATGAAACGATTGAAAAGCGAAGCAGTGAAGCATCAGACTACTGACCGTGTTTAGAAATTGATTTCCAAACTCGACTATATTCCACTGGTATGAATTATTTTTATTTTATCGCTTGGTATACGGTTCTGATGTATTTTTCTTATTCGATTTTTCTTCGTTCGGTGTTCTTCACTATTTTTGCTTGTGAATTGTGTGTATCTGTTAGAATCGCTACAAACTCACTTCAAGATATTTTACCCACACCATCAATTTTCGTTTTTTCATCGGACGAAAACTTTTCTTACCCTGCAGATAAAGGAATTTCCTTTTTTTGTCTTTCCCAAATTTGGGATCGAAAGAGGAAACACAAAAGAACAATCAACAAAGGATCTTGGCGGAGAGCATTTACGATCCTTTGTGCCGGTCGGCGATAAACGTACATGTAGTTCGTTTTATGGCGCGAGTTGTTTGTTTTAACTTGGTTTAGTTAAAACAGAAAACGACGCTGATTGTGTTAATGGTTTTGGGTAACCATATTTCTAGATGATCATAAAATTGCTGGCGCGCATTTTGGAGAAAGACATCTGGTCCGCACATTTGGATCCTAGGGGATTTTTGTGGCGAACCACCTCTGGTTCGATTATTATATTTCCAACCTTTTTAATGGAGTTTAACTGATTAGCGCAAATGGAACGTTTAGTTCGATTTGCTTGCTATCCATTTATGTGGAACCATTTATTGTATGGGCTAATGTTTTTGTTTAGGTAGTGTCACATCCTTTAAGTGGATGTTTTTGGCGTGTATCGCCGCTACTGGTGGAGACTGGCTCCAAAGGGGTAAGTTTTATGGGATGGGTGGTTGTGGCCGTAACACCATCCCACAATCATAACCTAATTTCGACCGCATTCAGCGCGTCATTTCTATCCATTCCCCTTATAGGCTATCCCACCTGTAAAACATGTTAAACGGACGCATAGCTAAACTCATTACCCTATGCAGATAATGCATAATTGAGTTTAGCTACTCCTTTGCCATACGGCAACCCCATTTCGCTAACCCATGAGATTTCGACAGGAAATCGTATCATATCGGTTAGCAACGGCATAGTCTGATCAAACGGCCGTTGCTTAATCTTGCGACCGCTGGGGAAATTATTAAAGCATTGAAGTTAGTTCCCATGATCAGATTTCGCTAGCCAAGTCAGCGTCCTTTCCATTTTCTCCAGACACTTCATTCGCTGAGGATCAATGCTCTCTGTTCGCAGGTGAATATCATCAGCTTAATTTTCCTCTCTTTCACAGTTCTGTCTTCGTACAGATCAATGTACTCTGAACTCACTATATTACCGAATTAGGTCAATGGGTTCCGCTCAGAACTACATTGATTCATGCACATACAACCAAATATACCCCAAGTAATCATACATCGAGTTTCTGTTCTCTCATTCTCCCGCACTCTTCGATCATCAGTTTGCCGATGTAATCTACCACACATCGAAGAACGTGGCAATGAGAGAGCATAAGTATGTTCTCTTTTGATTGTCAAGTGCAAACATTAAAAATCCAATTTCATCCCTAATTGGGATCAGTCTTTACTAACCTATCATCGTGGATGGTTACACTGCCACGAATCGTTTTGTTCCACCACTGCCGTGCCCGCACGCGAGTGCGTCCGTGTGGTTTAATTGTATATTTTTTAATCTGTAAACGCTTCTAGTAAGAAATATTATTCATTAAATTATGACAGTCCGCAGGTAAATTCGTTCTCGTGCGAATAAATGTTAAAAAGTGTGTAATTTTCCGCGAATAATACTAAATTCAATAAAACAAATATATTTAACCGTGTATTAATTCGTTTGGTGGCAAGATAAAGTCGCCTGACTTGAAATCAGTGAGCGGACAACACGCATTTGTCAGAGGTGCACTCGTCAAGTGCAGAGCATTTGCAAAACAAGTCAAATAAATACATACACACATGTGTGTAGCTATGTGTAGACATTTTCCATTGACATAGCCAAATACTAATTTGAATATTATCTTAAAATAACTAATGGAACAAATCGTCAAGCAACATCGATGGGGCAGAAGTGAACCGCGCGCCCGAGTCTGGCGTAAATCAATTTCTAGCACCCCCACATGCCCACAGACACGTGTCCCAAGAGTCATGGCCATTCCTGAAACAAGCAACAACGTTGAACCCGATACCAAAAAGCAAGGAACTTAACGTTCCAAAAGCCTCCAATATCGAGTTCAACGTTTCATACAACATACCTGAAACAAAGGTTAGGTGAGGATTGCAATGCATTCATCCATCATATGCAAAAACAATTGAAAAGCCAGAAATGCATCGCATCCCAGCAATGCACAATCTTCAATCCTGAACATCTGCACAATGTTTCCACGAAATACTATGTCGGTAAGTAAATCGAACAAGGGATACATTCTCGGGTAGCTAAATGCAATTAGCAACTAAATCCCTGGCATGATCTAATGCTGAGGCACACTTGCGCAAACAAACGATTCGTTGCGCCGCTGATTAGCAGCCATTGTGCCATAAACTCTAAACACTATCACAGATAGATGCTTATAAGTGAAAGGCAAACAAAAGCATTACATTCCATAGTTCCTATCCCATCCGAATTGCATGGGTCTGTGGCGGTTCTCTCGAACGGCACCATGCACCTTGCCATTTACCTGGATAAAAACCCCGTCTAGGACATGCAAAAGGACATAAAGAAAACATGTATTGTGACAGTTCCATTGAACGTCACAATTACTGCGAGTGATAGTTGTCATAGGAGAAATACCTAAAAATGATGATTCTGGTTGGCATTAATCGTATCAACATCAGATACCAATTCTCTAGAGACAATTCACCACTGGTGTTGCGTCATCGAATTTCTAGTAAGAGATTACAGACGCGGCATACATCCGGGGAACACATTCGGCGCTACCCGCATACACCAGCGATGCTGCGCACCTGCGCGAGGATCGTAGCATGCACCCATTACACAGAAAATCATCCAGGCGACGAAACTTGCTCCTTTATCTCTCGTCTGAATGTCGGAATCAAAGTTGCAACATTGTATCATGCACACGAGTGTCCTGGGTAAACCACCATCATCGGTGCGACGACACACTCGTCGTGTGTGCTTTTGTGTGGTGTCAGCATTTTCAACCCTTCGTTGGGATGCTGGTGCCAGCAGCAGATCGTTGCTCATGGTGTTGTGGATCTGATGATCCCTGGTCTGCTTACGGTGGACGTACACACACACCATGAGTGGCAGAGGAAAGCATCTTTTATGCTTCGCGACCGCTGTGCCGATTTGAAGAGGATCGCACCATATATGGTCATCGAGGCGATGGATGGGATTTTTGCCTTCTGTCGCTTCGATGACTGAAGTTAGGGGTGGTGGCACGAGAATGTTTGGAAGCTACAGTCGGAAATTGCAAGTGGTGAAGCCAGGTCACATTATGTAACATTGAATTTTTAAACAATTTTAAGTACAGTGCCGAGTGCCTACTAAATTATTGCCGAGTGCCTACTAATTTTTGTAATCGTGGACCTTTGAATTTGTAAATACATGTAAACACAGTGCCGAGTGCCTACTAAATTATTGCCGAGTGCCTACTAAATCATGTAATATTGGATCCTTGAATTTTTAAACACTTTTAAACACAGTGCCGAGTGCCTACTAATTTTTGTACATTTGAATCTTTATTTATATTACAACACGAGCCAAGTGATTTTATATAACGTTTGTTAACACGGGATTTTGTTAACCTTTGTTTGCTTTGTGTGGAACCCTAATAAATGAATGATATTGAAGAACAGTGGAGTTTCTTGGATTCCTTACCTAATGAAGTTGTGACAATCGAGTGAGGGATTATAGTGAACCAGTGCACCTGCTTGCACAAAGAAGCACTAAGCGTAAAACACCCACAGGTCCCCTTTTCTTCATGCCAGATGTGTTGGATAAACACAACCAACGAAAGATCGGAGAATAAGCGGCGGCATCCGATACGTAAATAAACGCAAAAAAGATACCGACCACCAGCAACGAATGTAATAATAATGATCACGAGGAAGATTTCTCCATTTTCAGATCCGATGGGATATTCTTCTTTTGAGATGCAAAGTGAAATTTTATGCTGCTAACAGATACGATGGGAAAATCTGTTAGCAGACAGGATGAAAGATTTTCTTTTGCAGAGGCGAGGAAGTGCTTAGAATGGGATATTTTTCGGATAGGGACAATTAGTCTTAAGGAAATAGTCGCACCGGATCTATATTAAAAAGTCTTTATCGAACAGTCGATCATAAGGAGTCTACTTCGAGAAAGGACAATTAGAGTAACACGAGAAGGAGGTCGGCCTGCGGTTTCACCAAAATTAAATTGTATAGTGTGTTGAAAGAACTATCTGTTATGTTCAAAATTCGTTTAACTGTTTCCAAAATTAAATTGTATAATGTGTTGTAGGTCCGAGACGCCGTACTTCCTCGTTAGAGGGAAGAGCGTGGACCTTTTATTTTTTCTTTATTTAATATTCTTTCAACAATTCGCGTTTCAATGTTTATTCGCCCCGATTGCAAATATGTTTGTGCGGAAATTTATTGCAATTGATAATCAATTATCAAAGAAAAAAACTATTCACTATGCTTTTCGTCTCTTCGATATTATTTAATTATTTATTTTTTTGTTTCTATTTTCGGCTCGTCAGTTTATTCTCGTCTCTCTTTTTATTCTTACTCGTCTTTAATCTGTATCTCTTCTCTCTCAACTGTATCTTCTTCTCAACTTTTCCGAACTTTATTCTCAACTAACTGAACTTTAATCTCAACTCAACTTCACTTCTCAACTTAACTGAACTCAACTTTATCTTAATCTCAACTCTCAACTCCTGAACTTAACTGATCTCAACTAACTTTACAATGGATTTTTCTCTCTTCTTATGCAACTTATTGTTCTAATCTACTGTAAATTATAATATGAACAAAAACAATTTTATCAAAGTATTACTTAATCTACTGTGACTTTTAATTTTGAACAAACTTTGAACGAAAATCAAAGAGCTATGTTTCGAATAAAAAAAGGGCCATGTTATGAAAAAGGGGCATGTATGAAGTGTACTGGAACTGACTTGATATAGAATATTGTGGATGTTTATTAAGGATATATATTAAGTGAGAATGTTAGATCTGTTAAGAGAAAGTTTTAAAGATGCGTTAGATAAGTAATGAGATTCAGTGTTAAAGCTAATAAGGACAGTAGTATTCTGGAATACTACAAATGTGTGTTAAAGAATTATCTGTTACATGTAAACTCATTTAAGTGTTTCACCGCAATTGAAAGGAACAGTGTACTAGTGTAACGTTGCTACCTTTAAACATTCAATAAATAAAAGGAAAATTAATAAACGCTTCCTACAAACAATTTGACGGAGTTTCATTCGTGTGCTGAATTTATTTTCGTGTGTAGTTGGAGAAGAGTGTTCGGCGGAACACTTCGACGTAAAGACACAGTGTCATTCGAACCACACCAAACCACTGCCAAAGGTCTTCTTCCAAAGATGTAGATTTCAAGCTCGATGGGTTGAGCTGTTTCCTTGATTGAATACCTGTTGTTCAGACCGCGATTGTTTTAATATAATCATCGAAAATATATGAGTGATAGAAAGTGATAGAAAAAGGACGTGCCAAAGTTGATTTGGGTATAATTTTTTATACGAGGTTGATCTGAAAAATTTCCGACCTAACAAAGATACAAGACATGTTTTCTTAAAATTTATTTTTATTTTTCTAGATAGTCTCCTTGTAACTGTACACACTTCTCCCAGCGATGCTCCCATCTCTCTAACCCGACCTAACAGGGGTCGGCGTTTTTCTCTGCAATAATTGTACACGAAGGTGATTGCTGCCTCATTTGACCAAAATCTCTGTCCTCTGAGCGCAATTTTTAGATTAAGAAACAAAAAGAAGTCGCTTGGGGCTAGATCTGGTAAGTAAGGCAGATAGTCGAGCAGTTCAAATCGTAATTCGTGGATTTTCGCCATTGCAACCGCTGAAGTGTGAGACGGCGCGTTGTATTGGTGAAACAGGATTTTCTTTTTCTGCAAATGTGGCCGTTTTTTCCGCAATTTCTGCCTTCAGTAGGTCAAGTAATGATGCGTAGTATGCTCCTGTAATCGTTTTTCCTTTTTGAAGATAATCGATTAAGATAACCCCATGACTATCCCAAAAAACAGTTGCCATCACTTTCCCAGCCAAAAAAAAAAACAGGTTTTGCTTTTTTTTTTGGAGCCGATTCCCAATTGCAGTTCACTGTTTTGACTGTATTTTTGTTTCGGGTGAATAATGGTGTATCCAAGTTTCATCGACAGTAATTAATCGGAACCAAAAGTCGGATGTATTGCGCCTACACTGCGTCAACAGAGCGTTGGAAATGTTCATTCGAACCCGTTTTTGGTCTAACGTGAGCAATCGCGGCACCCAACGAACGGACAGCTTTTTCATGCATAAATCTTGATTTAATATATGACAAACAAGTTCTTTGGACATTTTCATAGCCTCTGCTATCTCTCTCACTTTAATTCGGTAGCCGTCTACCACCATTTGGTGAAACTTAGCGATGTTATCGTAAGTTGTTGCAGTTTTAGGCCACGTTTAAATTCAGCCGCCCAAAATTTCACTGTGGTAAATGATGGTGCAGAGTCCCCATACACAGAGTTCAACTCACCTTTGATTTGCGTAGGCGTATTTCCTTTCAAAAACAAATATTGAATGACAGCTCGATTCTCAATTTTGTCCGTTTTCACAAAAACACTCACATCAACTCACTCAAACGACTATCAAATAAAAACTACGCATCCAAAATGGCTGAAATTTTAGTGAGTAACTGTCAAAAGATGCACAACTACATTCACTAGTTTTTATTGACCAGTGCTGCTACCTTCCCGTTGAGGTCTCGTATTAATACGTTAGGGGATTCAATTCTATACAATTTATATAAACCTGGAAACGCTTAATTGCAAAGTACAATTCGTTACTATAGGGTTTTCCAATAGGGACTTGATAACTTTTTGTCGGTAGTAAATTTTTATAATTTGCAGACCTTGTTCGCTCGTGTACTTAATTGTAATGAAAATGTTGAGTTTACTGAATAAATTGACAGTGACAGTTTGATGATTAGTGAAAATGTGCATTTACAAATTAAGTTCAGAGTTGTCAAGTCCCTATTAGAAAACCCGATATTTAAACACGACTCGTAAATGTTTTGTCAACAGTTCATTTCTCGCATTGCTCGCTTCAATCTCCCTCAACACTAATCATCTCTTCACAAAAAAAAAAAAACGTTGACCACCGATTTCCTATCGTAGGAATGCCAGGCCACCGCTTGGTTATCTAATTTCGTTTTCTGCAGCTCTAACCCAAGATTCTTTTTTTTAATATCTCTTGTTATTCTCATCATCATCATCGGCACTACAACCGGGAACCGGGAATATTTAGCAAGTCGTGATGCTTGCTAAATTTTCCATAATGATTCGTTTTTTTTTTCGGGTAAGGTCATTAGTCTTGCGCCAGAGGCTTCCCGATGGGGAATCGAACCCCGGTCTCCCGCGTGACAGGCGGGTATACTTGTTTTTCTCCTGGATCGTAAACTGCCATTCAATCACTGAACGTTATTCGACATTGCTATTCACGGTTAATATTATCTTGACTTTTTTTGGTAATTGGGATTTAATAAACACCGAGGCCAGTCTGTTTTTGTATAACTCAATGGTATTGTCTAGCACCAACCGATCATCCTTTTTTAATCATTTCAAACTTTCTTTTTGATTAGAAATTTTTTTTTTTACAGTGTTGGGAGGAGATTTTTTTGGCAAAATTCGTTTTTTTTTATTCAACATAATTCCCTTCGAGGGTGATACACTGATTATAGCGACCCTCCAACTTTTCGATACCTTTTTTGTAGTACGATTTGTCCTTTGCTTCAAAATAGCCCTCAGTTTCGGCGATCACCTCTTCATTCGACGAAAATTTCCTCCCAGCGAGCATTCTTTTGAGATCTGAGAACAGGAAATAGTTGCCGGAGGCCAGATCTGGAGAATAAGGTGGATGCGGAAGCAATTCGAAGCCCAATTCATGCATTTTTGCCATCGTTTTCACTGACTTGTGACACGGTGCATTGTCTTTTCTTCAAATGCGGTCGTTTTTCGGCGATTTCGTCCTTTAAACGGTCCAATAACGCTGTGTAATTGTCGCTGTTGATGGTCCTTCCTCGCGCGGCACCCACTTTCTCATACCCAAATATTCGTGAATGATATGATGTACACGTTCAGTTGATATCTTTAGAGTGCCTGCTATTTCATTCAATTTCAATTTACGGTCATTCAAAGTCATTTTGTGGATTTTTCTAATGTTTTCGTCGGTAACAACCTTTTTTGGGCGTCCACTGCGTTCACCGTCTTCGATGCTCATTTCACCACGTCTAAACTTAGCAAACCAATCCTTGATGGTTGATTTTCCTGGGGCAGCGTCTGGAAACTCGTCATCAAGCCAAGTTTTTGCTTCAACTGTATTTTTTCCCTTCAAAAAGCAATATTTTATCAACACGCGAAATTCCTTTTTATCCATTTTGTTCACAATAACAGAAGTTGCTTCACTCAAAATACTATAATTCACAAACTAATGATCCGACATCTGTCAAATTTATACACGCGTCTTTTGAAGGTTAGAGCTAACTAAAAATCATATGGATTTAATTCTAGGGCCGCATCTATGTGACCTGTTATGCACCATTTTGTTCGATAACTTGTTGCTTTTTCGAAGGTAATTTCATGATGCCTCTGTCATGGCTCCTGAGACTGGTCTCGTATTGCTTTCTATGACCTCTCGCCTTGCTCTTTCGAGTTCGCGTGACTTAATTTGCACTAGGGTAATTAGAGTGCAGATCACCACCAAGATCTATGGGCTGTCTTGTCCTCGGGTGGTTGTTTCTCCATCAAGTAAAGCGGCTGCATGCAAAAATTACATATTCCTCTTCTCACTCTTCGCCTTGCGAACGGTTTAGGTATTTTCCATACTAGTCATGCCCCAACAAGAACTCCCCAACGTGGCAATTGCACTTTCCATGTGGACGCCTTATCCAGGCTTTCATGAATGAAATGAATTTAAAGGTTTACCTGCCTTATAAGCTCGTGTTTTTCTGGCCTGCCATAGGGAGACAGAGGCTTCTTTTTCTTCTAGCATGTTCAAACGGAAATCGTCATGAAATCGCCTATAGCTCTTACTTCGCAAAGCCTATACGTTGCTCTCTTTGTTTTCTTTGGTGATTTTGTTTGTAGATCTTCTGCTCACACTGGCGCGGCATACACTAATGTTGACAGGATAATTCTCTTACTACAACCGGTACCACCAGCATTTGGCAATACGTATAGGGCTGCTTGTACGCCTCCAGCTTTTTATTTGCAAACTCTAAGTGGGATTTACATTTTACTCGGTTGTGAAGGTCTGAAATTAGCGGATTCCATGCACTTCCGACTAGTTATTAGGACTGCCGTTTTGTGGTCGGCTTAACTAGACCGACCCATTGTAGCTAGACTTCAATCAGTGGAACTGCTTCATTAGCAACCGGTTTCTCGTTTATATGCTTAGTAATTGTCGCAACCACTGTGTGGTCTCCAAATCCACTAATTTCCACTCCTTGTGGTAGCTTTATTAGTAAAATTCTGTCGTACATAATATTCCACAGGAGTGGACCAAATACTGAGCCTTGGGAAACTCCTGCCGCCACATGAAAGGATTGTCCACCTTCGTCCGTATCGGACATCAGCTTTCTATTGGTGAAATAATGTAAGACGATTTTTAGGAGATGTAGCGGAGTTTCCATTCGACCAAGGACTCTTCTGATGAATAGTTGGCCGAGTTAAATGTATTTCATATGTCCAATATTACGACGGCACGGTTTTTCTTTGTTCCGCCTTTTCATCTTTTTCCTTTTATTGCTTCCGCTACCATTTCGATCACCATTTTGATGGCATTGATGGTCGATCTGACTTTCTGAAACCACATTGATGATCCGACAGCGTTCCTTTTTTCGAGCAGTCTACCTGTAACTAATAAATAAACATCTCACATGGAAGGACGCGGGAGATGAAAAGAAAAAATAACAAGTGCTGTTTTTTTTTATCTTTTACAACTGCTGGGCTGAAAAGTAATTCACACATCTCTGTGAAGCGCGAACAAAACCGAAAAAGCTATATAGTACAATTTTTAAGCTTCAAAATCATATATTTGTTTTTTATCATCTAGTAGTCATCGGTGAGGCGAATGCATCTCTCCCAATGTGTAATAAGTTTTTTTATTCCGTCACTGATAAATTCATAATTTTTATTTTTTTTCGAATCCAAGACTCAACAGCGGCCCTCATCTCATCGACCGAAATATAATGATTACCTGTGAAAACCGCATGGCGTGAGAACAGGGGAATAAGGGGGCTTTGGAATCGATTCTAACTTCAGATTTCGCAGAACCGTTTGTTTTCGTCTTTGACGTCTGATCTATCGTGCCTAGACTTTATGGTATTGTGGCTGTTCTACGAACCACACATCCCACTATAGGTTGAGATATCGTCGTTCGACCAAGGAACATACTCACCTATATCCATTACTCGTCCCCACAGACACGTTCCTCAAAGTCCTTCCTTCCGCCTGAAACAAAGGTAACATACCAAATACCCCAACATTGATTTCAATAGTAAAAGCCAATCGAACTTAACGTTCAAAATTTCCTAATATTGAATTCAATTCATCCATTCAATTCAGTATCCCAATTGTTTAATAACAAAGCCGATATGTCCCTTAGATATTCCAATATGGTTTTCGATACGGTTTTAAGTGATTGGTCGGTCATTTTACACCAAATCGTTGACGAGTTTATGATAACTGTCGTCTGTAGCAGTGGTCGAACGTCCTCTGTGTGCTACATCAACAATTATGGATTTTCCAGGCTCGCAACCACGAAATTTTATTGCCCATCGTTTTACAGTAGATCCATCAACAGCATCGTTACCATAAACATCCTTTAAATGCTGGTGATTCTCAGTAAGAGTCACTTTTTCAGCAGGTAAAAAGTCGATAGTCGTGTTGACATAGCACTAGAAAACGTCGGCATACCTCCCGCTCTCCAAAAACACTGGATATCGACTCGACTTCGGCCCTGCGCACGTATATGAAGAGCGAATGTTACTTCCAATTGTCGCCAGGAGCGCTTTTGGGGTCATTTCATTCGCATTCTGCAAACAGGTGTGCATTACTTTTCAGGCTATCATCGTATTATACCGCTAATTATTAAATTGTGGAACACCACCTCTCGATCGGAGTTAACGAGAATGGGAAAGCAACAGGAAAGCCACACCTAGCGCATGGGGGTTTCAGATAAATTCTGATGGAGTCGACTGTGAGGTGATTGACGCCAAAAAAATGAGTTAGTTGGCTTCTCTCACTCTGCGAGAGTTAAAAAAAAGTAGAGAAATATGAATTAAGTTAAATTTAGTAAAAGTTCGTGCGATATACTAAAGTAACGTAAATATTGGCTTTTATTTACTTTAGAGTGTCCGCGGCGTACTACAAGGGCTGATAATGCCCGCGATGTTTCAATAGGTGGCGCCACTAGAAAATGAGCATGGCCCATTTCGAGAGACTCAACTGTTACAAGTGTATGTATGACGTTTCGTAACATTTCGTGTATTCGTTTACAAGCTACAGAGTTTAATGAATTTAAAAAGGTGCACCTCGCTCTGGAAGACCAAAAGAGGCTACGAATGCGGAAATCGTTAAACAGGAGTATCGAATCGTTTTGTGTGATCGTAAAGTGAAGTTGCGCGAGTTAGCTGAGGCTGTGGGCATCTCAAAAGAATGGGCGAGATATATTTTGGACGATCTTGTGGAGAAGAAAAAGCTATCAGGTCGATAGGCGCCCCGTTTCCTGACCGTCGAGTAAAAACAGCAGCGCGTTGATGGTTCAACGGCTGGTTTGGGGTTGTTGCAACATAATCGAGCGGACTTTTTTCGACATTTTGTGACGATGGATGCAACGTGGGTCTGTGGTAGTTTTTTACGGCGGCATCAGCAAGGATGCGGGTTCTATAAAAAACACCAACCGATGCTACACTGGAAATTGTTCACACGAGCAAAGTCAAACGCACTGCATTCCTTTTTAACTTCCTTTTATTTAAAATAAATTGCTACACAACAAGTTACTAATACACGGAATAAGTGTTTAAATTTTAATTGTTCTCCATTAATCGTTGCGACAATACATTCAGGGTAATAATACTCGTACTTAATGTATCTACATGCCTTTTTTTCTTCACAACTTAGTCACTAAACGGTTTAATTGTTCCGTCTTAACTCTTCTTATTTTGACTTGACGTATGCGTCGCAAGTTATCAAACCACCGGAATATGTATTTAAATGTTAATTAATCATTAAACGTACAGCACAACATAACGACACATTGAATAACTCGTCACAACTCACCCCTACGAGGGATGAAATTTGGTGTTGATTTTCTTTTCGCGACAGAATACTTGACGTGAGGAGAACAATGAGCTATTGCAACATGCGGCACCGGGGGTGGTTAAAATCTGACTCAAAACCATTCGTCAACACAAGAATGAACTGGTGACGAATAGCCTTAAAAGGGGAGGAGCTACACGATCAACCCGAGGCAGTCAATCGTGGTTGGGTTAGATAGCATGGGGTGAATTTTCCATGTATGTGTATCCGCTACAGAAGACCAGCAACGGACAAACATAGGTGGATGCGGGCGTTGTTATTGTATCCCTTCGTAATGATCATTAGCTGAGGAAAAGGTCTCTGCGATCTTATGTCAACCAAAACGCTAATTCCATGATCGGACGGTTGGATATGAACCGTTTGAGTTCGCCGACATTGCCTGGGTCGGCAGCTGTGTACACAATTGATTTGTGTAACGCTCACCGACGGCAAACCCTTCTGGTGTGAAAACGCACCGAAGATCCGCTCGCACATAGAAGAAACCATAAATCAACATTTAGTTGATTGACATGCTGTTCTCTAGGTCCGCGGATGGTTGGCGGCCGATAATATCAAGTCTCGATGAAGATAAACAATCCCAACAGACATGGATGCTCGTTGGATTCTGTAAACGAACACAGAATACAACCATTGCCGGTTGTTTAAAACAACACACAACGGCCAGATACAATCTGATGCATGTTGTTTTAGGGTAATTACTCCCGTTTTGGTGCCATCGGGCAAGAGCATCCACTTAGGTGTCTACATTAAGTAAACGAAAACGGCTTCGTTAGCCATTGTGCGAATCGTGGCTATTCATTGGGTAAGTAAATATTGATGGTCAAGATCGATGCTGGTGATCGTTCCAAGAAACGGCAACAGATCATAGAATCGGCCATGCTGATAACCCAGTAAATATGCGCGCCTGCAAGGCCAATGTAAATTTGAACATCTCCTCCTTGGAAAAGATAGGTCATAGATCATACCGATGAAAATCGATTGATGGTGGATCGATTTCATGGCAAGATGATAATCTAGCCATGAATTATGCTTTCAGGAATGACCGCTCAAAGATTGCTTGGAACAGCCCCAAAAAAGTAAGCTGCCTAAGATGTATTTATGTCGGTTATGCGTAGAGATATCCGAATTGATTCCAGCGAATTGGTTGGCGGTTAAAGCCATAACAAGATTGTATAACCTTGCCGAAGATTCAACTTTGAAGTAAGTTGTATTTGCCGGTAATGGTGGGGATCGAGCGATGCGTGGCTCTTCGGGCCCTGAAAAGTCCCACAGGTCCATTACCAAACGCCTGAGTCAAATAGCTAATCTGCAGAGTAGCTGGAAAGCCACGTAAGGCGAGCACAGCGGCTAAAAGACCAAAGCTTGAAATGAAAGGTTATGGCCTCGTTTTTTGGGATGCACATGACATAATCTTCATCAATTACCTGCAGAAGGGAAGAACAGTCACGGGAGAGTATTATGCACCGTTATTGGACAAACTGAACGACGAAATAAAGAAAAATAACCTCAATTGCAAAGGTTGCTCACCCACCGTATTCTCCAGGCTTGGCCCCCGGCGACTACTATCTGTTCCCAAAGTTCAAGCGGAGGCTCCAGGGAAAGAGATTAAGATCGAATGAAGAAATCATTGCGGAAACCGCGGGGTATTTCATAGGCTTGGATGTTTCTTACTACGAAAGAGCATCGAAATATTGGAAAACTGCTATACTAAGTGTATCGCCCTCAATGGCAACTATTTCGAGGAACATTGATTTCATTAAAAATCCTATGTAGTACATAAGACACCCACCAAAGAGGCACACAAATACGTAAAAATAGCAAAGGACACGGCAAGAACAAGAAAATCAAAAAAAAATTGTTTACAGTGTCCTATACCAGGATAATTAATATAGCTATCACACGGTAGTTAGTTGCAATAATCTCTTGCACCCTTGGACACGGTCACACGTCTTAATACTTTGGTTCTAACCTATTGATAAGTGGCTTTGAATGACGTTCTTCACTTCGACGCCAAAAATGCGATGGTTTCATCTGTGGGTTTCAGAACAACAGGTACACTGAAGGCACATCTTACGAAATAGTGCTGAAGTCACACCAGGTTTCTCAAAGGCAATCGACAGAATTGTTGTAATTTGCTTATCTATTGAATTAATGATATGATGACGCAATGACTAAGGTAATATTTTTGGGCGCACGTTTGGAGTATTTCTAGATGGGGTTAAATATGCATCCAATCAAATCATTGATGCCGTTCACCCACTCTACTTATCCTTTTTATAAACGATTCCGTCTCCATTACCCATGTTGCAAAATACGTTGCACACAAATAATATATTTTATAATATTGTAGCGAGCTTTGGGTTCGCTGGTTTAATTATTTTTAATAAATAAGAGCCGTTAAATCGATTTTGAATTAATGTAACTGTATATGCGTCGAGCTATTCCACGACGAGACAGCAAAATGAACATCATGGCGTTGTAGCCCAGCAAAGTATATGTTCGGTGGTCGCTCTCCATTTGACCAGGAAAGCAAATGTGCCAATGGCGTTAACTCCTTTTGTAGTGGTGTTACTAACGACAGATTAAGTAATGTCACAACGTAAAAGAAACAGAAAAAACAAAAGCACCGTATATACCACGGCACCGCAACAGCAACTTCAAAACTCTTTTTTATTGAAAAAACCGGTTCATCCATTCAAACAACAGGTTTCTCCGCCTTGGCTTATTGAACCGTTGTTGAGGTCAATAACCAGAGTCTGTCTCTTTTCCATAACGCTGAAGAGCAGATGTTGTTGTTTTCCTTGGAGTTACAGATGACGACGATCGTTGGGGTAGTTCATCGTCATCAGGTTGTTGGATTCGATATTGTTATTGGTGTTCTTGTTGGCATTGATGCTGATGTTGTTGAACATCGGACTTATATCAGCCACCAAATTTATTGGGAGATGAATAATCATTTAATGTAAATCCATTCGATAACATCTGGATTTTCAGTAATTAATGTGTAGAGTTCTACCAATTATAAGTGGTAATATGAAATATTGGCCAGTGGTATGTTGTATCTATTAAATGATGGTACGAAGAATCTTTTCTTGCTATAGGTTGCAAGCGAGTTGGTTAGATATTGGATCTAACAATACAACATTTAAATCGATTGTTGTTTGCTCATGTTGCTGTACTGCAACAGTAACACTTTGTGAGTCCGTTAATAACAACCATTACTTTTACCGTACACTTAACGATTTCTTGAATTATCGCTTCCCTACTTATCGCGTTTTTGACTGCTTACTTTTTACTTATTCCTTCTTGATCTGCGTGCTGTGGGGCACTTCAGGGCCCGAAGAACCTCGCATCATTTTTAACCCCATTAAAAATCCTTTAAACCCCATATCTACCCTTAAGTCGAATCACTGGCAAGATCACACAACCTTGCCATAGTATTCACCACTGTCTTAAAATGGCTGAAAACAATTCGGTTATCCCCTTGGATAACCGTCATAAATATCCCATCATAACCCAGGAGCTTTTCCTCTATATCCGACCGACGAAATGATACATTCTTGGCAGAATCAAAGTGTACACAAACACTGTCGCCATGCCCATTTAACATCCAGAAATACATGCCGGTCTATTTGCTGGCTTGCACATCTGCAAGCCAGGTTTCTAGTAGCCCTGTATTAGGACATAATGAGTGAGATAATCCTCTAGTTGCTATGGCGAGCGATCTTCTGTGAATTTTACATCACAGAAGACCCAATTGCCGCCGCCAGCATTGTTCCATTATGCTACCCGAAAAACTTCTGTCTATCTGATGTAGACAAAAGAAAACATTTTCGTCCAGGCGGCAATTTCCTACATAAATGTAGTCAAAAGATTCATGCTCTGTAGGCAGCCTTGGGTTTTTGCCGATATTTTTATCACCATCATGGGAAAACCATTCTCATGATTTATGACTGCATTTTCTGCCAGCCTAAATTTCCGCCCCTCTAATTGACCAGATGTGTATTGGAATTTCCCTGGTACGCCAGAGGTATCCGATACTACAAGGAATGTGGAGGACGATTGCTCCTGGCAGTCAGATAGTATCCACACTACAACGCACACGTGTCGCTGCCGTTGCGCACAAGTGAGTCTAGTTTTCACATCCCCCATCAAGCGTGCCGGTTAACGAGTCCTGAACAATATATAATGTAATTTTTAAACGTATTCGAAAGTGCCAGTTAATGAGATCTGAACATTATATCTTGTAATTTTTTAAACGTATTCGAATGTGTCAGTTAATGAAACAGTGAACAATAAATAAAATTTCAACCGCAACCACGCCGTTTTATTTCCATTCTCTTTGGGTGCAAGTTCCCTGTGCAATTAGTGTTCTTGTTCCTTTTATTCAGTGGAGTTTTTATTGAACCAGTATCCTTGCTGATACAAAATAAACCCTACCACAGTGCGACGTATTTATACCGTGTGTCCTCATTCTGATTTGGTGTTTCGGTTCCGCCCGCTCCATAGCCTGGAATTTTCTATTGCTCATAGTCTCTAGTTTTCCAGTACTTTCTAGAATATTCTGGTACTGATTGTCATATGCGTCACAATATCAAATGTTAATTTGATCGTACCCGCTTTAATAAGATGCACCTGGTGCTGTAGGTCGATTGGGGTTAATGGTTCTGTTGATTGGGTTGGCCTTTACCACGAGTCCACTTTGAGCTGCTATTTTTTTATTACATTACATATTTACCAAAATTTGGTTTTTTATTTTACATTGGTAATGTTTTTGCTTTTGTGGTTTCTATTGTCTTTGTTGTTATATTTTAATTGAATTTAAATTTGACCTTTACTACGAGTGCATCCCGAGCTGCTATCCTTTAGTGTTGCTTTTTTGCCCCTTTCACATGAAGGATTTAAAATGTTCGGATTCACTTTTACTTTATTTTGTATTTATAGATGTATGGCTTAATCCTTGAGACGAGCATATAACTACTGGCAGTATCAACTAGAATTATTTATTGTTTATTTAAAAAAAAAGAAAACGACATATTTTTCACCGTTCTAATTTTTTTATTAATCTATTTTAATAGACACGCGGTTGTATAGCTACGAGAGACTATTCAAAATATAACGAACGACGAACGACCATTTCCAATTAACTACGTTGTACCTCTTTTTTTTTGAAAACACCAGAGTCTATTTATAATTTTCAACGAACCGACGAATTTTTAATTTAAATCAGTCTCAATTTTCAAAAATCAACCACCGTCAATCGCTCTTTCCCGTCCTTTTTATACAAGGACATAAATTTGCCCCCACCCCACCATCTGTTGATTCACTGGAATTTGGTTTTGGCGCTCGCTGGCCCCATCCCCTTTCCAATAAATCGTCAGGTTCATTTGTATATAATGGGAGGGTAACGGCAAATTTGCTGGGAACGGTTAAAGTACCTAAAAATGTTTGTGTAAATATTCAATGTCCTGGTTAAGAAAATTTTTTGTAATGCCTTTTGTCAAGAATTACGATATGTGCGAGGTAGGGGATGAAAAGAGTGGAAAGTGTTGGTATGTTATATACGATGGAAAATTTTGGCGATGAAAAATCTTTCTTTTGCTATAGGATTAGGTTTGGGATAAATATTTTGAATTATGAGAAATGTAAAATGAAATGTTCTATTGAGGCGTGGGAAAAAGTTGTTTTCTAGGTATGATATGTGTATATTAAGGGATAAGAACGCGAATTTACGTAATTAATTAATTAGTCCGTGCATAGAATTCTTGACGGTAAGCCAACGGGAAAGAGGCCGACAGGGCGGCCGACGGAGATGGGAGGACAATGTTAGGTTGGACCTCAAGGAGATCGGATCGGATGGTCGAACGTGGAAAGAGAACGCACGGGACAGGGAACAATGGCGGAGTCGAGTCGGTGAGGTCATGAACTTTCGGGTTCCTACATGCCGATAAATAGTAAATATCTAACAGTCCCATTTAAAATTGAGCTGTACGACGTCGATTGGATGTATAAATGATCAATGAAACAAATTTAAGGATATAGTCTCTAGTTTTTTAATAGCGTCATTAAAAAATTGGGCGCAATGTCCTCGTCTAAGTCTTTCCCATACTTATTACATTCACTGCTCGTCTAAATTTGAAGAATGCAATTGCGGCGGGTATACATGTCAAAAAGTTATTAAAAACTCAATAAATAGTAAAAAAGTTTCCGCCGCTTTACACTTATTCTACTTGGAACTCCCCCTGTTGTCCACGCTTGCGTTTTATACCATGGTGTTCAAAAAGGAAATTTTCCATTGACTTAATCCCTGCGTAAATGAAATTATTTTGCATTGATACTCAAACACACCTTTACCGGATGGTGCTTGTCTCCGAAAAACGTAGGTGAGAGGATGACAATCAATATGAATTACCATAAGTGAACGCAAACATTGCGATTCACGTTTGAATGTTGTCCCGACCGAGTTTTCTTTCTTGGAACTTTGCCGGTAGAAACTGCACTTAAAATTCCAGGAACGATAATTAAAAAGCATTCAATATCTTTAAGTCGTGATGCGCCAATTAAATCCTATCATCTAAAGAAAACAAAACATCGTGATAAAGATTCCAATACACAATCACATTGTTCGCGTAGCGCCTTGAAGTCCTCAAAACCAGTCAATGAGAGCGTAAAGAAATGCTGAGTTAAGGTGGTATCTTAAATCACACGACAAACAACACTAAAATAGGTATGGCTTTTTTTTCAAGGACCTTATCGCATGTTCAGTTACATTAGTAGTACTGTTTGTGTTACATCTGAGATTGAGGCAACGAGGAAAAACTAACAGAAATTACCGTTGAATAAAGAGTAAATTGTAAAAAATGCAAACCTATATCAAACATAGTGAATTGGAAAAAATACATTATTTAAAGTAATTTTTAAGTACTACATTCTCCTCACCCTGTAGACTAACCCGGCAATATCCTGATCTGACCCTCCCGATTATTGCTTATAGGGGTATTTGAAGAAAAAGGTGTATGCCAACTAGCGAACCACACCATTGACGCCTAAAGATAACATTCGAAACAAAAGCGATGTGTTTGTGCCACGGCTAGAGTGGGCGGCTTGATCGACTTAATATTGCATTAATCATCAGGTCAAGTATTAGATCACTAAAATGTAAGTTATAAAATTGTGTTCCATTTAAAATTGAAAAAAAAAACATCGATTTAAAACAGAATTGATTGTTTTCAAATAAATGCACACGAGCTATGAAGAAAGAACTATTACAGGAATCATTACCATCTACTAGTTGTTAGATGTTACTATCATAGTTTGGGAAATCTTACAAAATATATTGCCTGACCATTTACTTCCTTTTGTTGTGAAGTTTGACCAATGCGGATAACATTCATTTATTGTTCTAACATTGTCATATGATATTTTTGACATCACTACAACAGTCGTCATCAACATCACCGCTACCAGCATGGACAGTGCTTTGTCCATCACGAACGGATCCTTGTACTCCTATGAGTACGACAAAGGTTGATTACGAGCGGCACGTAGGGATTAGATACAATTTTCATTGATAAGTTGTTGTTCTTTGCTATTATATCCTTTTCAGTTTTTTTTTTTTGCCCCCTTTCACATTCATGGAATAACTGACATAAAAAAAATCTACAGGACGAAAGGATGCTATTGTGTTGTGTGATAAGATTAAACCGGTAAAATCCACTTTAACAACTTCTATGAAGGGGAAAACGAAAGAATTGTTTTTTCCGTTGCTTTGTAATTTTGAATCCTTTGCACAATCGATAAAGTGTGAGAACAAGGGGAGAAACAAAAAAGAAGTTCTTTAGAGATTAGGTGCTTGACTTGATACGATCAGGACGTTTTGGAAGGTTTACACGAAACGAAGACGAACAATAGGCTATACATTTGTTTTCTGTGCAGGGATATAAATGTGTATCTGCACTCAGTTAAAGTAATACCCTTGGTAATGTGATCAATAAATGTTAAAACGGTTGATGGCGAGAAGATAATACGGTGGACGTAGGTATGTCCATGACAGATGAAGGATGATGTAATTGCTCGAAGGATTTTAGAAGAAGACATATTCTTCTAATTTCACTTGATGTCTTTTAGATGTAAGCGCATTCATTGAGTGGCAGTATTGAGTTTCAAATTTATCGCTAATGAGGCACTTAATAATGAAAGACAATTTAGGATTAAAGCATTTAAGAAATTTAGACGTGCGATGGGGCGAGGAAACTAAATAATTTCATACTGTTTGGAATGTTTTATTTTTATATTTCGTCGGAAGTAAATGCAAAAACTTGTAAACTATAAGAGGTAGTTGCAATTTTGTGGGTTTCAAATATGTTGTCTTGTATTAAACTGCTTATATTGGAATGGTTAGTGGTAGCACCAGTGAAGTACTGGGATATATTCAATCATTTGATATGTCGGATGACTTTTTTATCATTGCACCAAAAAATATGTAACCTTTTAGTTCGATTCTCAGTTGTATATTGGGATCTACCACATGAAATGTCCGATTTTCGGAAAAAAGAACCACTCGAGTGAACATCTGTGCCAGAACGTTAAATTTTCTTTTTTTATAAAGTAAAGTGCTAAAGTGTGATTGACGTGTGAGAATTTTAGGTTCGTTACAAGTACAGTTATTTTGTTTCTAGGATTTTTTAATTTTTTTTTTATATATATTTATATATATATATATATATACATATATATGTAGATATATACATATATATGTAGATAGATATATATATATATATTATATATATATATATATGTATATATATATATATATATATATATATATATATGTATATATATATATATATATATATATATATATATATATATATATATATATATATATATATATATATATATATATATATAGTTGTGGCGAACTAATTGAGAACGATACTAAAATTTTTGTTTACAATAATTTTTTATTAAAATTCTCGGCTATAAACAGTTTGTAAAATGTTTTTATACATGTATCTTAGTATATTAATTAAAATATAAATAATATTTACATAAAAATAACAAAAAAACATAAAATTAAATTCAAAAGCTTTTGTAAAACAAAATTAGCTGGCGAACTAATTAAGAACGATTTGTTTCTTTTTGTATAATTTCGTTTTAACCGTAAATATTTGTTGGTAAATATAATATTTGTTTGAAAGCAAACGGAATTATAAGTTCTTGCTTTGTTTTAAGACATTTGAACGAGATATGGGGAAGAAAAAGAGCTGTACAAAAAACATGAGAGAAGCGATAATAAATCTTCGAAATAATGAAAGGTTGTCGTATAATAAAATTTCAAAAAAGCTTAATTGCTCTAGAACAATGGTGTTTAATGCTATAAAATATGTAAAAAAACATAAAACCACAGAACTCGTAGCAAGACGGAGAAGATCTCGTAAACCTTCCTAAAAAAACACCCATAACTCTCTCCAATCATATAATTTCGCTAATGCAATCGCATTAGCACCTGAAATGCTTTACGCATCTAGGATTATGTAAGGTATAATCTAAAAAGTCCCTGTGAAAGAAAACTTACCTTCATGCATCTCTTCGCATATTATTTCCTGTAAGATTTCTTTTCTACCTTTTCAGGAATCCCAAAACCTATTCGGTACCTTTGGTTCCCAGGCAAATTTCAATTTCCCACACCTGCACCGCAATTTCCACCCAGCATACCTGAAACATTTCCTTTTGCAAGGACATTAATGCATACAACGCGTTAGATAAGGTTCCTGGAAATAATTCTTTAAAGTGCATATGGCATCATTAGGTCGGCACCCTCTGTCTGTGTTAAAATCCTATGTCGGACAGCTTGTTTTTACAGATGCCATAAACCACTAACAAACAATCTTGAATTTCTTTCCCTGCCGCAACTAATTACCCGTGTTGTGTGTGATATTTTAGGAGGCGGCGTAGTAACTGTGCCTCGCCTCTTTCTAGGAAATTCCCCGATACTCAGCTGCGGAACGTTTCGATATAGTTGGTGCGTCGGATCAATTTTCATCAGTTGACATCACTGGCACTGGGTGGATCAATTATACAAACACATCACTGCAAAAGTTGGTGCGTCGGATCAGTTTTCATCAGTTGACATCACTGGCACTGGGTGGATCAATTACACAAACACGTCACTGCAAGAGTTATTGAAATCCCGAAGCCAAACTAGCCCAAGAGGCTGTAGTCGAATATCCAGGGCAATGCAATTTCAAGCGGTAGGGAAGGCCGGGCCGAAAGTCAAACAGCGCAAAAGACGAAAGGACAATCCTTTTACTAATCAGTGTTTACTTTATTTTTCTGTAATTTGGTTACATTGCGCGCGACCAGGGGTTTGGCCTCTGAAGAACTACTAATCATTGATTTATATTTTGTTGGCCATAGGTTCGGCCTCGGACCTTTAACTGATCACGAAATTCAAATTTACCGACCTTTTATAAATTTTCTAGTTGGGAATTGTCAACTATTTTATGGTCAAAATTCCCAGAAACGCACATAAGAGTTTGTGTGTTTTAATTTGGGTTGTGTTCTGGGAATTTGTTAGAAGTTTAGTTGGATGGGTTCTAGGAATGGGAATCATGAAATGCGTTTTGAATTTAGGATTTCATGATGTCAAAGCGTATTCCGGGGCTTAGACACCGGATAGTGAAATTTAAAAGCATTGCCTGGGGCTTGGACACCGGCAAAGTAAAAAACACAACAACAAAGTGCTACGTGAACTGCCACGAGTCCCGTGGAGAAGAGGAAATTATTGGACATAAAATGTTCTCCATGAGTGTACATCCGATGAGCACACCGGCGACGACGAAGTTGGTCGAACTCAACGAACATCCACCATATTGTATTTCGTCAAGTTGAAATAGCTTTCCTGATGACGCACGTGCACATCATCAGTCTCTTTCTTCTACCAGCCGCCACGGAGTACGGACGTCCAGCCACGTGCCATCCCCGGCGAATCGATTCTACCCTTCCATTCATCTCTACTGCTGACACCTATTAGTTTCGTAACTATCCACTCCTTTATTTTATTGATTAATTAAAATCCAACAGAAATTTGTTTCCTTGTATAACACCAGGAGCACAACACAAACAACAGGATACCCAACAAATTTGCTGCTAGATCCAGTGATCACAGATTCTGATGAAAGTGATTGGGACCAAAATCAAAAAAAATATATATATATCCAGTGGAGCGAACTTCAGTCAGCAGCCAAACCGATTCCTGTCGCAGCTACAACAACCACAGCTACATATATATTTTTTAAATAATAAATAAAAAGTGAAACGGAAAGTGAACTCAATTTGGTAGTTAAAATAAAGAAAAATTCATTTAAGTTTGTTATTTTTGCGTTAGTAATCGGCCCCTAAAATAAATATTTTTTTTTAATTTTCGAACTCGTTAACTAAAGGGGACGCCAAGAATAAATTGAATGTTCAAATACTTATTTCAAAATTGTTCTTTTTACACGGGGATAAAGAATAAACCCCCAAGCTTAATAAAAATTTGTTCAGTAGCTGATGATGAATTTTGGTAGATAGAGAGGAGTCTGTTTTTATGTTCGTTGATATATTACTTACATTGTTTTACAAAAACTGTGCGTGAGAGCCGCATCGCTGTAAGAAGAGCGGTAATCGAGGGGTATTAAACTATATCGTAAGTTAAAAAACAAATGGAAATCATGCATCCAAAATACAGCGTTTTCAGACCAAGCAATATGTTGCATAAGTTTCATCAAACAATGCGATTTGATCTGCGAATAAACGCATAACCTTTAAGCCCCAGTTCGATTTAAAAAAATCAATTACAGTTGAGCAATATAAATCAAATTTTACAAGCAAATGCAAACACAGATTACACACTGATTTCGTATATTTCCATTCCATTCATAGGGGCGAACACGCTTTATTTGTAAATTATACTGATTCATCTCTCAGGTGTTATCTTTCAACAAGGTTTGTTCATGATCCAGTAGAAACCTAAGTACTTTATGCACTCTGACAAAAATGTTCACAATGATAATGCAATAAAATCATAATATGGGTTTACATAAGCAGTCTGTAAGACACCTTCAGTCAAAAAAGTAGTGGCGAAATTTGAAATTAAAATTTATTATGGTTTATTCAAATATATGGGATGGTCGGCTTCTTGATATAATCGACCGCAAGCTCGGAATATTAATTGTCATCGGGTGATTCCCATAAATTCTATTCACTAGGTTGAAAGAGATGACAAGGGTCATTAATAACAACATGGAATGAAACGGCGGCCCTGCCATAAACTTTCGAATTTTTAATTTCTCGCTTGTGTTTTTAAATAACTCAAAGTTCTGACCCGTTTTTCCTTTATTCCTCATAATACCCGTTTAGATATTGCATGTAACGGAAGTGATATTGAAAATAAGGAAAAATGGAAAGAAAAAAAATGTATCGAGATATGTCAGAAGTTCTTAGCCGAAGTAAATAAGGTAAAGCATTTGTTTTTTCCTTTTTCTAAATAACATATTTATTTATGTAAATGATGTGGCCTGCGTTTCGGTAAGAATTCAATAGTAACAAATCATTTGAAAATTCCCCGGCCTGACACATAGATGGCGGCCCTAGAATTAAATCCATATGATTTTTAGTTAGCGCTAACCTTCAAAAGACGCGTGTATAAATTTGACAGATGTCGGATCATTAGTTTGTGAATTATAGTATTTTGAGTGAAGCAACTTCTGTTTTTGTGAACAAAATGGATAAAAAGGAATTTCGCGTGTTGATAAAATATTGCTTTTTGAAGGGAAAAAATACAGTTGAAGCAAAAACTTGGCTTGATGACGAGTTTCCAGATGCCGCCCCAGGAAAATCAACCATCAAGGATTGGTTTGCTAAGTTTAGACGTGGTGAAATGAGCACCGAAGGCGGTGAACACAGTGGACGCCCAAAAGAGGTTGTTACCGACGAAAACATTAGAAAAATCCACAAATGATTTTGAATGACCGTAAATTGAAATTGAATGAAATAGCAGGCACTCTAAAGATATCAGCTGAACGTGTACATCATATCATTCACGAATATTTGGGTATGAGAAAGCTCTGTGCAAAGTGGGTGCCGCGCGAGCTCACTTTTGACCAAAAACAACGACGAGTTGATGATTCGGAGCAGTGTTTGGAGATGATCAAGCGTAATAAACCCAAGTTTTTGCGTCGATATGTGACAATGGATGAAACATGGCTCCATCATTTCACTCCGAAGTCAAATCGACAGTCATCCGAGTGGACCGCACACGATGAACCCGTCCCAAAGCGTGGAAAACCGCAACAGTCGGCTGGCAAGGTTATGGCGTCTGTATTTTGGGATGCGCGCGGAATAATTTTCATTGACTATCTTGAAAAAGGAAGGACCATCAACAGCGACTATTACACAGCGTTATTGGGCCGTTTCAAGGACGAAATCGCCGAAAAACGACCGCATTTGAAGAAAAAGAAAGTGCTGCTTCACCAAGACAATGCACCGTGTCACAAGTCAGTGAAAACGATGGCAAAAATCCATGAATCGGGCTTCGAATCGCTTCCGCATCCACCGTATTCTCCAGATCTGGCCCCCAGCGACTATTTCCTGTTCTCAGATCTCAAAAGAATGCTCGCTGGGAGGAAATGTTCGTCGAATGAAGAGGTGATCGCCGAAACTGAAGCTTATTTTGAAGCAAAGGACAAATCGTGCTACAAAAACGGTATCGAAAAGTTGGAGGGTCGCTATAATCAGTGTATCACCCCCGAAGGGAATTATGTTGGAAAAAAAAAACGAATTTTGCCAAAAAATGTGTTTTACTATGGAAGGCCGCGGACTTTTCAATTGAGCTGTTATAGTTGCTTTAACGGCATACTATAATACACCGAATGCAGACGCACTTCACGCATTGCATCAATAAAAAGACCGCCACAGATTTGATTATTATATTTAAGATCTTTATTGCTATGCGAAAAAGATAAATCGTTGTGTCTGGCGGCAGACTTATTGTTAGATAAATATGTCAAATGTTATTCAATGTTTTAGTGTCACCGTCACTTTCAAGAACAAGCCAATTTTTTCTAGCAGCATACAACTTCTTTATTTCAGCAACATTTTTTTATAAAATTATATCCCCGTATGTCGTAAACAACGCGTCCAATGTACAGTACGCAACCAAATTTACAGTGGTGAAAAAAAAAAAAAATAAACAAATGAAAGAAAGAAATATTTCAACATAAACAATACGGGGAAACTAAATCGTGTGCCCATTAGTGTTTTTTCTTTTTAAGTAATTTCTAAAGGAAACATCACCATCAGGCATTGTGGGGGTTCTCTACATCACACGGAGAACCAACCCACAACCCTAACCTGCAAACATGCAAAAAGCCAAATCCACAATAGCATATATTCCCAAAACTGTAATAGAATGCATTTTCCAAACCTCCAACAGAATATAATTCAACCGAATATATTCTAATCACCCCGGCATTCATTTCCCCAAAATTGGTTCGGCCAATTATCCATATTTCCTCAACGCAACGAAGCAATCCACATTTCCCCGAAATCCGTATGCCACCACAAAGTGCATATCCAAATCCTCAACGGAATATTAGCAAGTATACCAAGCCGCACACATTTCCCCGAAATGCCTTAACAAAGCGTATATCCAAATCCTCAACGGAACATTAACAGCCAACCAAGCGGCATACATTTCCCCGAAATGACTTCGGTTAACAACACTATCTAAACGATATTCCTTGCTTGCACCCAAGCAATTTCAATTTCCTGGTATAGACAACCAACGAATCCAACTTAGCTTATACGGCAAGGATTCGCTGGAACTAAACTCATATGCATAGGCATAGCAACTCTTCCACTAGATTCTTAGGAAGTGACAATGAGTTTACGACGCCACTACCACAACGCAATGGATTTTCAATTCCATGAGTCAGTCGCAGTTTATCCACCGTGGCGTCCGCAACAAAGAGTCGCAATCCAACTACCATAGAGTGCACACAGTCGCGTGTTACCTTCACCCGAGTCGATCGAGAGTCCGCGTTCTTTCTGAATCCTCAAGCTGCGTAGATATGCAATCGGAGGGTCGGTTCTCACCGTTGGTTTAAACCGCTTTTGAGTAATAAAAAGAAATTGACAAAGTGAAAAGTGTCACGCACTGAAGCAAAATAACTAATCATTTGAATTATCCATTAAGTGCTTCTAGTATCGAGAGTGTGGAGAGAATAAGATCTTATGACATAGCCTAGTGGTGGTAATTAAGTAGATTTGAGTTGACAAGGTTGCGATCTTTATGATTAAGTGCGCGAATTAATTGTATCAAGTTAAGCCGAACTATGCGGGAGCAGAAAAAAGAACACATTTAAAGGAACGTCAACAAATAAAACAAGTGTTTTCATTCCCCTTGGCACCACGAATTTCCAACGACGGTTGCGACGAACTCGTAAGTAGGGCGGTAGTGAAATAGTGCCATACGTTGGCGCACAGCATCCACCCCTCACAGCATCACTAGCAATCATAAAAAAAAAAAAAAAAAAAACAATCAGGATAAAACCCAAGGAGACAGGGAGTATTTGTTATAATTTAAATTATATTCTACTTTTCCTTGATTTACATTTCAATTTCATCTTAATTGAATTTCATTACATTTCATATTCTTTTCTTTTCGTTTAAATTTCATTTTCTTTTCTTCTCACTGAAATCTCATTTTTCTTATTTATATTGTCAAAAATCTTTCTTTCTCTAACATAACTTTTATCCGTGTCCATCACTTTTTTTCATTTATCCTTCGGAAAATGGACCTCTCTTCTCCTCAGAGCTTGGGGCATCAACCCAATCAGGATTTGATGACTCTTCTTGAAAGATTGAGAAGCGAACTCGCGACCGCGGTAGCCAGAATCACTGCTCTCGAAAGGGAGAACGCAGCATTGAAAGCTACATCACCCCCGACCCCCTTCAACAAAAACCTGGAAACCTGTCATTCACAGATCGAACCTGAAATGATAAGCCTCGACAGCGACTTCGATGTCTCTGCCGACGAGAGTGGTCTCCATGTCCCTACTCCTAATATTTGCCGCTCCACGCCCACCTCTCTCCGCGCGGAAAAGCGGAAAACACCTCGACCCAAGCTGAACTGCGAGGGAGGTCCCTCCAGTAAACGTGTTGCCACCGACTGTACGCCAATAATATCCTCAGCTTCGGGTAACGAAATCGTGGCAAACCTCTCGGTACACCCCACTGCACAAAAAGTCATTCCGCTGGAAAAATCGTGCACACCGAAGGTACCATCCTCCACAACCCCGAAACCAAAGACCACTCCAACTCAAAAGGCCAACCAAACATCGGCCGGAGCAGACGTACCTGCTTTAAAAAAGAAGCAGCAACCTGGGGTCTTTGCACGAGACCTCAACCTAAAAGAGTTCGTCGGTGATATGAACGGACAAGGAATATCCAACTTTAAGGCAAAGACCTTGAGTCCAAGTCTCAATAAAATCGTAACCTACGATCGACAAACGTTCTCTAAGGTTAATGATGCCCTGAAGGCCAAGGAGGTGGATTATTACACATTCACCCTAGCCGCGAAAAGTCGAAGACCATCCTCTTAAAACAAGTCGCTGCCTGCTGGTAAAAGGACGACATCGTAACTGCCTTTGAAGCAACATTCCCCCACGTCAAATTCACTGACGTTAAAAAATTCTCTCCCCCACAACGGTTTGTGAACATCAGACCGCAAAAATACAGCAAAGTAAACATATGGCAGCTTCACCTTGCCCCAGGAACCGACATAGACTCCATAATACGGACAAAGTCGCTTCCAACTCTCCATCAACAAGTTGTGTTCAAAGTATTTCATAACAATGAAATACCTCAATGCCGACGTTGCCAACGTTTCGGGCATGTCTCCCGGAACTGCAACATGGCCCGCCGTTGCGTCCGTTGTGGAAAATCCCACGACATTGGCAAGTGCGAACTCCCGTCAGCAAAATACGATCCCACAACAAATGTGCAGGATGAAATTACGTTGCCAATTTACTGCAACTGCGGTAATAAAGGGCATCCGGCCAGCTACAGGAACTGTCCCAAATATAAAGAGATAGTCCACAGAACCAAGGAGACTCGGGCTAAACAAGTAGTCAACTCAAACTTCGGAAAACAGGCCACACACAATTTCATCCAAAATAGATTTACATTCGCTAAGTTTAAAGGGAACCAAACAAAGAATATGAAAACTTCACCACCTCTCCCCCAAAAACATATTCAAGTTCCTAAGCGATCCGCTACACAGGCCAACACAATGCCACAAATCCAAGCGGCGGCACAAAAGGCTCCAAAGGGCCAACCCTCAATGCTAGAGAAACTACTTAGTTTCTCTCGCGTGATTGAAGATATTCGACCCCGATATGAAAAACTAACAGCTGAGGCTGAGAGGGATGCACTCCTTTTCACGGCATATGTAAGACATACGCTTCAAAATGGATCCCAAAATTAAAGTTATCCTTATAAATGTCAACTCCCTTGTTTCGCTATCAAAGCGTGCGATAGTCTCTGACTTCATAAAGGATAACCGGCGGGACGTGGTTCTTGTAACCGAAACTAGGTTGCATCCATGTCACCATCCCACTTTCCGAAACTTTTCAATGATTCGAAGTGATCGAACCCCCACTGGCGGCCCCACCATCAACGGAGGTGGCACCTGTATTCTAGTTAATAGCGAACTTCGCCATGAAGCTATTGACCTCCCGTCAGCCGCGAACTCTCTTACAGTGAACACCAGTTTTGAATAGTGCGCCAGTTAAAAAGTGAAGTGACTACCTATTTAAAAAGTAAAAGTATTTCAAGAGAAATTTTTGGCAACAGATAAAACTCCTAAGAATTCACAAACAAAACACAACAAAGACACATCAGGTAAGAAACCCAAAATATGGCCCTAGGGCCAAGCCAGCATACCGGCAACAGGTTCCTAGAACTGGGAGAATGCTCACTCTCAGGCTCTGCAACCAACGTGCCAACAAAAAAGAAAAGACAATCCGGCAGCCCATTGTCTTTCGATTTCCCTGCTTTGCCGAACAAAGCAATTTTAAAAAAACCTCGGTTCATTCAAATTCACCCAACCGATGCTTCAAGGCCACTAACATCTGTTAACGTCTTTGTGCTGAAGAGAATAATTGATTCTATTAGTACACAGTACGAAAGAATAACCCTGCTTAGGGATGGCTCCATACTAATTCTAGTAAAAGACCAAGATACAGCAGATAGATTCATCCAATCCAAACGATTCGAATCAATCTGTCCGGTCGACATAAGACTACACCCCAAACTAAACATCTCTAAAGGAATCGTTTACGCCCCCTGTCTTATAAACGTCCCAGAACCTGATATATTATCAGAAATGAATTCCCAAGGCATTGTTGATGTATTTAAATTCACCAAAATGATGAATGGAGAAAGGAATCCCACGGGCCTAATGCTATTTTCATTTGACCGTCTTCAACCACCAACAACAATTGAAATCGGCTGGTACAACACCAAGGTCAAGGAATACATTCCGAGGCCTATGCGTTGCCGACAATGCCAATTACTAGGCCACACGGCAAAATGGTGCAAAAATACAACGGCATGCAATACATGCAATCTTCCACCCCACCCTGAAACTGAATGCATAAGAACAATCTGTGCAAACTGTCACGGCCCCCACCCGGCATCTTCCTCTACATGCCCAAAATATATGCAATACCAACAAATTTTAATAATACAAACAAAAAATAAAACATCCCTATCCGATGCTAAACGCATATACAGAGAACAAAATCCCATCCAAACAACAAATAATGATCTCTATTCGGAGCAAATAAAGAAAACCGCTTCCGCATTAAAAACACCAACTGGTGCCAATTCAGTCCCAACAAAACACATACAAGTCCCAATGCCCGTAAACAAAACTGCTACCAAAGAAACACATATACTTCCCTCCACCTCCTATGCAACCTTAAAGGAAATAGAAAAGAGAAAACACCCTATCGTACAACAAAACACAATAAAAAACAAAACACGAAACGCTTCTCCCATACAAACTCAAACACACACAAACAAACCGAAACACACTCCAGCGGAAATGCAAAAATCCCGTTTAGAGTCAACGGAAAATTTCCCTTTACCTGATCATGGAAAGATATGATCCTAATCTCTGTCACCAACACATTGACTCCGCGGCACAGGGCGACTTTCACTCAAACCAATCCGAGCGGATTGGACAACTGAGTGAAACGAGCTGTGTGGCGCGGAGTCAGATAACCAATCACCGTTATATTGAGACCCCCACTTTGAACACCACAACAAACACTAACAACTATCCAAACGATCTTTTAATGCTTCAGTGGAACCTGAATGGGTTCCACAATAACTATCACGAACTACAGATCCTTATAAAGGAACTAAAACCAGCGATAATAGCATTGCAAGAAACTCACTTACCCCAGTCCTCAAATGCTAAGGTGCCTCGGGAATACAAAGCCTACTTCAACAACCTCACAGGAAACAACTCCTCTAAACAAGGGTCCGGTATACTAATACATAGGGCCCTTAACCATAGACACCTCAACATTACTTCCCCTTTCTCGGTTACCGCAATCGAACTTACAGGGAAATTAAGTTTAACGGTTATCTCAATTTACATCCCACCCAACCAACCATTCAATCTAGCGGATCTGAATAACATGACTCAAAACATACACACACCAATCCTCCTAGTGGGGGATTTCAATGCATGGAGTTCAATATGGGGATCACGAACAACAAACAAAAGAGGTAAAATCGTTGAACAATTTTTGCTACAATCCCACTTGGCAATACTGAATAACGGCAAGCCAACCCACTTTTCCACACACAAAACCTTTACAAACGTAGATCTTTCCATAATATCAGCCCAACTTTCTCCCATAACTAACTGGGAAATATTAGACAATCTGCATGGAAGCGATCACTTCCCGATTAAAATCTCTGTCTCGACTGGCAACGACAATAAGAAAAAGATCAAACTCCTCCCCAAGTTCCAATCTGACCGTGCCAATTGGGATAAATTTCAAACATTAACCACACAATTCCTCAGCTCCCATAGCGTAAAAAAAAATATTAACCAAGAAGCAGGTATTATTACAAAAATGACTAGAGCGGCCGCCAACATGTCCATTCCGCAGACAACAAGAAGGTTCCATAAAACCGTTGTCCCTTGGTGGAATACCGAACTGGCAAGATTACGGACCGAAAAACAATCATCTTGGAAAATCTTCAAGAAACATCCAACGGACCAGCATCTAATAACATATAAAAGGCTTAACGCCCAGTTTCGGAGAACTGCCAAAATTGAAAAGGCCAAATCATTTCAATCCTTCACGGCAAAATTAACACCCAATTCCACCCCAAAAAAGATATGGTCTGATATAAAAACGCTCACAGGCAATTATAATCCCCTTGGCATTACGGCAATAAATACCGGCACTAACATACTTACATGTCCTCAAAAAATAGCCGAACATCTAGCCGAATCCTGGGCAAATATAAAGTTTAATTTTCATCCAAACTTCCACGCAGCAAAAAAACAAATGCAGGAACACCCAATGCGAATAACCACCCTAGGGAACACCTATCTTAATGCCATAGAAAGTCCCATAACGGGAATAGAATTTGAATCCAGTCTGCATTCTGCAAAAGGAAAAACCCCGGGCTTCGACAGAATAGATTATGCTATGGTCAAAAACAGCCCTCCGATCATGAAACAGCGTCTGCTAGATCTATTTAACCACATTTATAAATCAGGCGTCATACCACAAACATGGAAAACATCCACTGTCATACCTATTTTAAAGTCCGATGGGGAAACCGACACAATCAATGGCTACCGCCCTATTTCCCTCCTCCCCTGCTTAGGCAAATTGTTAGAAAAAATTATCGCACAAAGGCTCAACTGGTATTTAGAGAAATATACCCTTATAAGTATGCAGCAAGTTGGATTTAAAAAAAGTCGAGGTACAATGGATGCCCTCCTTCACCTTGATAACTACATTACTTCTGCACTTTCCTGCAAAAAGCATACATCCATTCTAACAATAGATTTCGAAAAGGCCTTCGACCGCATCGGCCCCCACGTCATACTGAACAAACTTCAAAAATGGGAAATAGGAGGTAATATGTTCAATTTTATCAGATCTTTCCTGTCTAATAGGAAATTCAGGGTAAAATCCAACGGCGTTTGTTCCGGGGTACACAATCTAGAAACCGGTATCCCCCAAGGATCACCACTCTCAGTAGTTTTATTCAAAATAGCGTTTGAAGATCTAAGTATTATACTGGCAAAATATAAAGTTGTAAAATATTGTATCTACGCAGATGATCTCATTGTATTCAGTAATGTCAACAGTTTAGAACTTATCAGTCAAACTTTTGAAAATATTCTCTCAGATATTAGAATGTGGGGTCATTATTCCGGAGCCAAAATCTCAAACAAGAAAACCAAAATTTTACACATATGTAAAAAACACAGTTGTAATAAATTGTTAACAGTTAACTTTGAAAATTCCACCATCAGCAATGTTAATACACTAAAAATTCTAGGTCTACAACTTGACAGTAAATATAACTTCAAAAATCAATGTCTAGCTCTTAAGAAAAACTTAGATATAAGGTTAAATAAAATTAAATACTTAGGATCAAAAAAGAGTTTTGTTCATACTAATACACTAACAAACATCACCAGAGCAATTATATTATCGAAAATAGATTACGGCCTACCAATATACGGGAAATGCAGCAAAACTAACCTACAACTAGTGAAATCCCCCTATCACGCAGCAGCCCGAATAAGTACAGGTGCATTCAGAACCACCCCAATAACAAACATTCTAGCAGAAAGTGCACTCCCGACGATTGAAAATCGAATGAAGTACCATTCAGCCAAGCTAGTTGTCAAACTTACCGCCACACCGGAGACACCCATAGTGAAGGATATTAAACACATCCTTAGGAGGAAACGGCCCCAAAGGCACTTGTCGGCCCTAGGACAGGCAATATTACTTGCGCACCAATTCCGAATAAACATTAAACCACAAAAGGCAAGGACAATTCACCCCCCATGGTTATTATCACCTAAGATATTCAACACCGATTTAAGCCTACTCCCAAAAACTATAACAAACCACCTAGAATACCAACAACACTATCAACATATCAAAAACCAACACCGCCAGTGGAACCTACTTTTCACCGACGGATCCAAAACAGAGGACGGCACGTCATTTGCGATAGTCAACAGCGCAAAAATAGTAATCAGAAAGGGACTTATACCCGAATTCTGTTCCATATTTTCGTCCGAAGCAACCGCTGTACTGGAAGCAATTAAGTTAGTAAAAAAGGACAAGACACTTATTTGTACAGACAGCCTATCAACCATCCAAGCAATAAGGAACCCAAACAATAGAAACCGAATCATTCACTTGATCCAGCATAGTTTGTTCTATAAACAAAACAAAATAAAGCTTCTCTGGGTGCCAAGCCATAGTGGGATAGCAGGCAACGAAGCAGCAGATGCTGCTGCAAAACTGGCCATCAAGGAACCCCTAATAACCTTTTTCGTTGAAAACAGCAAGGACTTACATAGATACTTAAATAGTGAGCTCCACAACTTAGAACAAAAGGACTGGGCAGACTACAGGCATATGTATGCAGTAGTAAACCCCAGAAGAGAACCCATCACATATCCACCAACAGCCGCAAAACATAAAATCAGGTGCTTCTTCCGGCTGCGCCTTGGGCACACATTTATCACCAACCAACATCTCATCAACGGGAGTAATCCCCCTACCTGCCACATCTGTACATCCAACTCCAACCTATCCTCCAAACACATACTATTTGAATGTGCAGGGGTAAAAGACCTCGTTCGCCAACATTACAACGACGACATCCTCAACATCATATCCCAACCATCATCATCTAATATCGATAAGCTCTACAAACTACTAACCTTAGTTAAGTTACAAAATCTACTGTAAACAATATTTAATATTTATATTCTAGCCGAAAGCCTTAGTCGCTAGTGCTATTAGTTTTTAAGTTACCATGTAATTTACTTGCATTGTAATAAATAATAATAATAATAATAATATTGACCTCCCACATGTCGAGTCCATAGAGGTCTCCGGGGTTGAACTGCATCTAGCTAATAATGGTAGAGTGAACATATACTCCGTATACCACTCGCATAAAACCAATAATGGCCCCATTAATCCCGAAGATATCGGCCAATTAATAACGTCCACGGGGCATACACTCTTCATCATAGGCAGCGATTTCAACTCCGGGCATCCCCACTGGAACAACCCCGTCTCTTGCCCAAACGGCACAAAGTTGTTCCAATGGTACACCGAAAACTGTCATGACCTCAACTTCGAAATAGTCGCACCTACGGGTGGTACCCGAGGTAACTCCATCCTGGACATCTTTATTGTGTCCAAAGACTTACTTCCCCAAATCACTCCTCCCCAAGTATCGCCGGGTGTATCTGACCACAACGCTGTGACCATTTTCATCCGCGGCTATCGAGTATCCCGGGCTCATGTCAGATACATACCCGATTATGGACGCACAATTTGGGACAACTTCAAAATTACATTGAACGAAAACTCCACCAACTCTCTCTCCCCACTGACAGGAACCTAACGACGGTTGAGATAAATAACGCTGCAACTCGACTTCACGAGATTCTAATTGAAACTTCTGAGACTCATGTCCCGAAGTACAAACTTGAAAAGACTTATCAGATTTCCCTTGACGACCTCACTCTTCGTCTCATCCGGGAGCGTAAAAAGCTCTGCAGAATGAGATACCGTCACCTCTTTACGCAAAGGGAGCCATTATTGCGAGCCATTATTCACAATATTGGCACACTGATAAAACAAAGAATCCAAAACAATCGTACCCGACAATTGGAGGACAAACTGAAGGGTATTCAGATGGATCAGAACATTTATAAAAATGTTAAAAAGATATGTGGCACCTCTCGTATCACTGGACCAATCATGCACAACGGTCTTGTTGTCAATAATGACACCAATAAAGCAAACATCATGGGAGAGACCTTTGAAAATAATCACAAGCTCACTCTCGAGGATGGCGACCCGGAAACGAATGCAATAATTTGTTCAGAGGTTCACAATAAATTAAACAACTTTAACGAGCCAATAGTTGTCTTTAACTCAACTAACAGTGCATACTTCGACGACACACGTGATAATAGTCACGGCTTCGTCACACCAAATACCCTACAGAACCTAGTTAAATCTCGAAACCCCAAGAAGTCACCCGGTATCGACAATATGTCCTACCACTCGTTGCGAAGGCTTTCTGCTTTATTCTTTATAAAGCTCTCCATTCTGCTCAACCATGCCTACAACATGGGGATTTTCCCCAAGGTTGGAAGCATGCTGTTGTCTGCCCAATAGCAAAAGTTGGGAAACCAAATTATCACCCCTCAAGCGTTCGTCCTATTTCGCTCCTCACCTGCATCAGCAAAATATATGAACAGTTCATATACGAGAAGCTAAATAAATGTATCAGTGTCAGGAACCTAATACCTGACATCCAATTTGGATTTAGAAAAGCGCACAGCACCACTATGGCTCTCAACATATTTCAAAACCACGTTCGCGTGCGCCTCTTTAATAAGGAACCCTCCATTGTGGTGAGCCTGGACATTGAAAAGGATTTTGACACAACCTGGATCGAAGGTCTCGCTTTTAAATTACTGAATACTGGCCTCAGTAAAACGCTGTGTAGTATCATCTACCAGTTCGTTTTAAACAGAACCTTCCAAGTTCGAGTGAATGGAAAGCTTTCCCAAACTTTCAACGTCGCTGCAGGCGTACCACAGGGCTCCATTCTAGACCCCATCTTATTTAATATCTACACCTCAGATATTCCTCGCCCTGTGGATGGTAGAGTAGACCAGATTTGCTATGCGGATGACGTCATCTAACAGCCCAAAACTCGCAACAAACCGACTCAACCGTCATCTGGACGAACTGTATCAGTATTACAGTCGATCGAAAATTCGACTTAACCCATCTAAAGCAGTAGCTATAATTCTAAGTAGTAAACACTCCCAACCTACTTCTCGATATTCACAGAATATCCGAATACAAATGGGTGGTACTACGATTAGACCACAGGACAGGATGAAATATCTTGGGGTCATCTATATTCCAAAAATGAATTTCATCAAACATGTGACCTACATTCTTCAAAGGGGCCTCGGTCGGTCTAAGCAACTGCACACCATCTTGAAGTGGAGCAACAAAGTTGACACCAAAGTTAAGCTTCTCTGCTATAAGCAGCTAATCCGATCTGGAATATCGTACGCCTTTCCCATATGGTCTTGCATATCTTCGGCCCAAATGGAAAGACTGCGAGTTTTCGAAAGAAAACTCCTCAGAAGATGCACCAACTACTACAGAAGACCTGACGGCCGCCACTACCCGAACTCTCACCTATACGAAGGTGCCTCCATTATCCCTATCGACGAGTACTTGCTAGAATTAGCATATAAGTACCTCGAAAGCATTCAGAACAGCGAGAACCCACTTGTACGGAAATCTTGCGTTCTTGACCCTTCTCTCTCTCAATCTCTTCGGATCAGACCACCACAATTTCTTCTTCAGTACAAAACTGAAGAAAGCACCCTTCCCAACAACATTCTCCTCTATAATAGGGGATTCCTGGACCCATCCCATAGGGTATACTGCTGACACACGCACGCACAGTACAAGACAGCACAAACACACACACACACACGCACCGACCAAAGCGCAGATTATCAGACGCCAAAGACGTGATCTGCGTTTACTACCGCACTCAAGATCTACCGGTCTTGTACGATTTCTTTCCCACCATCCCTCCATCCAAGTAGTTAGAGAACATCCGAACTAACCCTGTCCACACTATCCTTAGATACCTCTCCCCCCTTTTTCTTTTTCAGATATCTCGAGACCGAGCCCAACATCCTCACGGATGTGGGTGATTCTGGTTATCGCAAGATGACCAGAAGCCAGAGACAAGATGAAGGACACATCTGTCCTTGTCTCACCAAAGTCGGCCCTCTCGCCACCCATTTCAAAAATTGTGTGTATACGTGGGCCAGAGAATTTAAAAGTGGGCGAGAACGTTATGAAACGAATGTCACGATCGATTCCCAAAAAGAAGTCGTACAGATGACAACATCCGTGCCGTTCGAGAGCTTATTGAAAGTGATCGCCACTTAACTGTTGAAGAAATCTCACCAGAAGTGGGTATCAGCTATTGAAGTGTTTAATCCATCACTTTTACTCAGCTCCCGAACGGTACGGATATTGTCATATATTTCTTTTCATAATTTTTAAATTCTCTGGCCCACGTATATACACGCTTCTGAGACTGTGTATTATCACCAAACTGTGCCTTCGATCGAGAAAAAATTTCCAAGAGTATAACGCCTTCATTTGTTAAAATTTTGTATAATAATCCCTTGCGCAACAGAGGTATATACCTCTTCCTCACTCATAGCTGTACTGAATACAAAGTCGAGCGTGACCGCTAGCCAAGCCGGTTTCCCTACTCTCCATAAGCCAACCAACAGCTACGCACAAGATTATCTAGCTCGCATCTTGTTGCTAAGCAAAAAAGTAAAATCACTGTTATATTTGATTCATCCTCGTACATCTGAGACAGTACTTATACTCTCGGAAATGACTTTAATAAGATGCTCAATATTACACAACAATATGAAGGAGTCTTGAAAGGTAGTGAACTGAACACGAAAACGCACGGCCTGGAGAGACTCTCGTATAAAATCCAACGACAGGGTATTTTTGAATTGGTTAGCTGACCCACGTACAAACAGAAGGCGCCTCTGAGCTGGTGATCCAGAGCACCCGTACAGTGCTTACTATCTGGTCTCGCCACACCCGTTAAGTCAGGATTACGCGCTCCTCCACAAAACGAACCTTAAACAATCAGACATTGAGTTAAATGAGCTAAGGAAATTGCGATTGTTCAAAAACACTTATTTAAAGACTAAAACTTGACAAATCAGCTGGACCTGACAATCTAACAAACCACACAATTAGGAAATTTTCCAACACAGCTACCTAACATATTACACATTATATTTACAGTGTGGAAACTCGAGAAAATTTTCCCCAGCCAAAAAAAAAAAAAAAAATTAGAGGAAATTAGAACATTCACATAATTTCAACATCGGGAAAATATTGAGGAGAAAAATGTGGTCCCATATGAATACCCTCTTCTTGAACGAGTTGGAGTATATACCTCACTACCAATTCGGTTTTCGTCAAGTTCACTCCACGACACACGTGTTCCTCAAACCCATCATCGCTGACGTCAACTGGAATCTAGAGCTAATTAAATACACTATGACATGCTCCCTTGACGTGGAGAAAGTATTTGAGAGAAAACGATATCCCACCTTGCGTCAGTAACTTGATATGCAATTTCCTGAACGGCCGAGAGGCATTCATAGAGTGTGGTCGTGCCAAATTGGATAACTTCCCAATCCATTGGGGGTACCTCAATGGTCAATACTAGGCCCCAGGCTGTACAACATCTCCATGTACGACTTACCCCACGATGTTTTTCGTAACTTTAATAAAAATATAATTGGAATAGTTCACTTTTTATTAAATTTTGAACATAAACCTGCCGCCATAAACCCTGTACCTGTTTCTACTTTACTTATGAGCCCTTGCAAACCGTACCTTACAATTGACAGGATGAAGCACTCTTAAAATAAAAAGATATAAATCCATCTTAAAGTTGTATTTGTTGATTTTTTAAGGGAAATGTAATCAGTATTCTTAAGCGGGACGCTAATGCTGCTGGAAAAGTCTTACCTTTTACCGGCCTCGTTTGCCATCAGCACCAGAGCTTGTCGTTTGTTATTTTTCGTCGTCATGACAGTGCGTCAGAGAATTGATTGATATCAATGCTGTTGTCCTTCTATGCACGTGTGCGAGTTTGTTGCATGAGCGCCGCCATTTAGTAGTTTGCAACACCTTACTTTTCCCCCAAATACATATTTACATAACCATATTGAATATCTAAATCCCAAATTATAATAAATACAATCGAAATGAAAGCACGGTGGTGCGGCAAAGCACCGACAAGTTAGATAGAATGACAAAGCTGGTAGCGTAGAAACCATTCGACTGACGAAATCAGTTGTACAACAGAATGTTTCTAACAATAGCAATTTGTATTTGAATTAACTTCTTTATTTTTGTTAAATTGTTTTTATCATTGTACTGCGTACATACCCTAATGAGCTTAAGACATAAACCAGGCTCTTTTCGATTCGTTGATTTTTGAATAAAACATTGCTTCCATTAAGCGGTGACCAATTTAAAAGACGGTTTAATAGGCTACTCTTCGAAAAATGCTTCATCTTCTAGGTCGATGGGAAATTTGAATTCTTGGTTTACCCTCGATTTTGACTCTTTGCAAAAACAATCCTTTAGATGCATGAATCGGTAGGGTGAATTCTACTGCTACGAAATACTTTTGAGTGATGTTTATGTACGATTCCTGATTGCTAGCTGGTCCTTATTTTTAATACTTTGGGACAGGAATATCACAATGCCAAGCAACTTGTGTTGACACCTTTTGCAAAACTCGAGAATTTCGGCTTCAGCTCAGTGTTATATAGTGTTGTGGTGTTTCTAACAGTTACACACACAATACACAAGCAAGTAGTGAAGAACACCGAACGAAAAATCGAATAAGAAAATGCATCAGAGCCGTATAACATAGCGATAACATAACAAAATCCACATCAGTCGAATGTACTTGAGTTTAGAAATCGAATTCGTACACACGGTGGTGGCCTGATGGGTTGCGCTTTGATTCAATTTTTGGTGATTATAACTGTCATAGCGTCAGTTCGAATCACACGTTCTTCACTATCATTCCAAACGCTATAGTGTCGCTCGAAGAACTGCGCAATCGGTTATTACTTTGAGTTTAATTCCTTGAAAGGAAACATGAAATTTCTTCAATGCACGAATTACTGCGAGCGTTTCCAGTTCATAGATATGGACTTTATTTGTTAATAAATCTCTTAAAATATATTGGATGCATCGATTTGTCCCTGGAGTACCAGTGCAGAGTTAATGTTCCGCAGCCATCTTTAGAAGCGTCGCAACGCTATTCGGTTTCTTTATTTCGCCGACACAGATGTAATACTCGTTCCGTTGCCAATGTGCGCTTGACATACTGAAGAGTTTTTCCTGGGGTGTCTTCCATACGAATACCGCGCTTCGTCGCTGCAGATCACTGAGGAGCTTCGATATCATTGTCTGTCTAAATTTTCGAAAGTATACCGTCAATCCGAGAAAGCCGTTTTTTTTCTTTTTTTTTTTTTTTGGTAGGAAGGTGGGAATCTTCAGAAAATACCTCTGACCGCTCCAGAGGCATGCTTTTACCAACTAAAACCACCTCCCGCCAGGCACATATTCCCGTTGATCCTCGCGGAATTTCTTTTAGATATTCCATCGACGGGTGGGACGGAGTTTACCTGTTACTTCGCTCGTCGAGTAGCAACTCCTGCATCATGTCACATAGAATATCATTTGCTACGGACCATACCTGTTTTGAACTCAGCATGTATTTTATTACTCCTGCCGGAGTAATTGTCCTTCTCATATGTCTCTCCAAAATCGTTCGTACGGTCTCGAATCTCACCCACTCTGTGACTACGTGTTCTGCATTTTCTATTTTGCCTTCGCTATACAAGCAGTATGGGTGATTCACATGCTTATACTCGTGTAAGTATTGGCGAGAGCATCCATGTCCTCATATTAAATGAGTCAAGTGGTAATTCAGCACACAATGTTTTCTTTTCACCCAGGTTTCTACATCAGGTATGGGTCCATTTTCCTTTTGTAGAAGAATCCCACCATCGTTGTCATTCTCTTACGCTTGAGAACTCTAATTGTGGCCGCTTTCTCTGACGATTCTCTTGGGTGACTTCATGCAATGCAGCGTTTTCTTTAGCTGCAATGTCAAGTGGTGACACTGTGGCGGTTATTATTTACGCCACGGTTCTTCTCTACACCTCGAAATCGGAAACACCCCAAACGTGCAGCAAAAGACAATCCCGCAAGTATTGGCACGTGCAATTGAGCGAAACTAAATACCTGAGTAAGTGACATAGCTGATTTTTCGTCACCAAGTACATGCATTATATCCATTCCTGCGAGTGATGCTATTAATTGGAGTCAATGCATGTTAAAGACATCGCTGAAAGAAAAACTTTAACCATGTTTCTCGATGGAATTGCATGGCGCCAACAATAAAAATATGATAAGGGCTCTGCATGGCACTATCTCCCTGTTAGGAAATACGGTTGTACTCCCGAACAACCAATTCAACGTAGGATGGATTCACCGCGCGTATTCCTTTATGTTCTACAGAACACACACGAGCGAAAGATACCAATGGTGTTCCTAGTCATCACAAACATCCGAGTCGCTTCACCGAGCGACAGTCGACTAGAAATACCGCAGGTGGCCCGAAACACAAGAAAAAACGCCAGCGATAGGAGCCAGCTAATACGACGTCGAAACTGCTTAAGATACACACATAACGTCCCATGGATGCAATGTGTGCATAGTAACAACCCTTGCGACCAACAAGTGCAAGTAGCTACCGCACTTCGGCATGCTTGTTGGCGGGTAAGAGAACCCCAAGGAATCGGATGCTTAACAACGGTCTACAACGTCTTACGCAGTCCTACAGCAAGTATATGCGCGTTGTGGTTCCTTGTGTTGGTACAAACCTAGTACGCGGTAATCGCATGTGTGGCGCAATCGAACCGACTGTCGGAGATCGCCCGACGGGTCGGTTAATGGAAAAGGGATGCACACGGATGAGTATGTTCCTGTTGGCTTGGTTTTAGAATTTTTGAATCTTTGTTTACGTTGTTCTGGCAGTTGCCACCGAGGAGTAGCGAACCAAGTCAGCCTTAGTCGAGCGCACAGCGAATGAGCTTATCCATCTGTGTCGCGCATTGAAGTTCTCTTGAAGTTTTGTTAAGTGAATTACAGTACATATAACTTCCGTTAATCACCACTAAGGAACTATATTAATATTGTTAATCGAATCACAGAGTACATATAACTTCAGTTAATCACCACTAAGGAACTATAATAATATTTTTAATCGAATCTCAGCGTATATATAACTTCAGTTTAATTACCACAAGGAACTATATTAAGTTTGTTAAATATAAATTAGCGGAACGTATTACTCCATTTTTTTTAAAACGAATGAACTACAATAAGATTGTGTTAACGTACAGGGTGTACCCCGTAATGTACTTGTTACCCTTTAATATTGAGAATAAATGAACCATTTACCTTTAACTGACTATTCTACATACCATCAAGACTAGTGACCACCGCGGTTGACGGGCCTATAGTAACGACTTATTATAAAAAAAAGAATGAATTGGGGTGAGGCAGCCTAACGAAATCCCTTGGTACGGCGTAAATCAGTTACCTTCTTGATAAACATTAACACGGAGTCAGATAGTTCGGGGACCTACCTGCCCACAAAAGTGAAGAGTGCTGAAGTAGGTGATCCCGATGAACTAGTTCCTATGCGGCAAAATACTAGGGAAGCACTCCAGAACAAGCCACCACCGACAATACCTACATCACCCCTGCCAAAACAATTATGGCATCTTCGGATACCATACGGAATGCACAGCGTACTCTTCATAATGCCAGCCTATGTGCTGAGTTCACTCCCCTCATACGCCTGACCATACGTGAGCTGCATACATTATCATAGAGGTATTGACACTGGTTATGAGTTTCCTTATGTGGGGCCGGGGTAGCAGTCTCGCCAAAACTTTGCATAATCTTGCCGTTTTTTCACTCGTTTTCCTCAGTCGTCCCCCGTAAGTCAACCTATTGTCGAGTATAACACCAAGATATTTATTATAGGGACTGGATCTGATTGTTTGTCCTTCTATTTCCAAATCAAGGTGTTCAACTTCCATACGGCTGCTTATTAAAACTGCCTCCGTCGTATGTCTAGCTAGTTTCAGTCCGGCCATATCTAGCCAGCATTTAATGCTCTGGATAGCTTGGGAGCAAATATTCTCCAGGTCATCTAGATGTTTAGCTACGGCTATTATCGCTAAATCATCTGCGTACCCAATGATTCTAACCCCGTCTGGTACATTGGCCCCGATCAACCCACCATACATAATATTTCATAACAGCGGACCTGTGGGGGTTCTTCTAACCTACCCAAAGAACCACCCATTTACCCTAATCAACTTCCCATTCTTCATCCAATAGGGATAATTAGTTTACCTGGAATCGGGCAGCTTTAAGCCACCTTTCAATCACTTCAATTACCAGTAAAACAACCCATGGCAAGATCATCATCTTGCCACAGCATTAAGTAACATTGCCGTACCTCTCCAGCGTAATCGGTTCCATTGGTCTGCACCCATGACCATTACGATTCATTAAAAAAACTCTCTCTTTGATCTTTGTCATCGCACTGCTGGCAAGGTGCAGTTTCCTATCTTTGCGAATTTACCTTCTTCGCTGCATATGTATGATGTGCATCTACTATCCAAGCATCACCCTTTGTTTTGGTGCGGACTAGTGTGCTTCCATCTTTTGTTGCTCGAGCGCGTATATGTTGTCGACTACTTTCTCCTTCTCGGAGATTATCGTATTGTCTTGATGCGTGAACAGTACTCAGTGGCTTTGTGTTCAATCTCACCGTAGCGGCGGCATTTGAGAGGAGATTTTTTGCATTGACGACGTTGCGTGTCCTATCGTTGACGTCCATCCGTTTTCATAACGTTTGGCGACCATGGCCCCTTGTTCGATACGTTTTTGACGTCTTTGTCCCTGATGCCACTTCCATTGATGAGTTTAATATACAGAATATCCGGAGATGATAGCTTATGGGGGTACCATGTCGCGACGCCAGCATGGGCGAGAGTTCTACGTCGTCCCCACAACTTCCACTAAAGTTCCACCAAGTGAGACGCCGAAGGAAAAGGACGAAACGCCGCCACGTTTGTCCACAACCGGGAGTAAGGGGAAAACACAGTCCACCGATGGTGATCGAACTTCACGACATACCGTCCACAAGGAGGAAAAGTTAAACACACTAGATTGTTGGTGGTGGTTGCTTTTATTGTTTTTTTTTGTTTTGTTTAAATGTTAATTTATTTTAATTATGCGACGTTGCACACTGATTAATTCATTTAATTAAAAAGATAGTCTTACATATACCGGTAGTTGTAAGATTTTAGAACAAAAAAATTATATTAACTGGCACGACTCGATACGCGTTCGACTCGAACTCGACTTTTGTTTCACACCGTACCCGCGCCGGTACGGTGGATGGCAGACGACCTGTCCCCCTTGATGGTTGTAATGTGACTCAACGATAACTTGCTCGTGCAGAGCTCACTCGCTAATCGTGGTCATGGTGGTATGTGTGCATGGTTCTTTCATGGATGAGAACGAACCTAGAACAAAGAAAGGGCATAAAGTGCATTCATGGGACACGATTTCGGTAAAGCAAATAAAACCGAACTCGTGGGGTGCTAATGGGATCTTTGTTGGAAATGTGCTATTGGGTTTTAGCTAGTTTATTGGGAAATGCTTGTAGCGGCTCCGCCAAACCCTACGGTCTACTTACCTAAAAAAAACCCCATAACTACAACCCAACTCCCTTTAGTTTGCTAATGCACCAGTATTAGTACCTAAAAATGCTACACGCATTTAAGAGATCAAATCTATGATCTTTAAGTCCCTGTAAAGAAAACTTACCTTCGTGCATTCTCTTCGCATATCATTGCTCCTTAAGATTTCTTTATTAACTTACCAGGAATGTCCAATCAATTTCGGCATCTACGTCGCCAGTCAAATTCCATCCTTCGACCCGAGCAGGTCGTGTCTCCATCGCACCCTGTTGCGCACAGGGGAGCGATAATTGCGAGAATCGCCAGACGCGTTGGTCGTTCACCAAGTAGTCAAGACATAGTGTAATGAGAAGTATAGAAATAATGGACGGAAGTCGATTAAAATTTAAATTTAAAGTTAAAATTATTACTTGTGCTATATTTTCTGTCAGGTTCTCCCTTCATTAATAAAACTAGTATTAAATAAAATAAAACCAGTTCAACTAAATATTAATCCAGAGTGTTTCATTATTTTTGTGCCGCAGCTTCTGAGTGCTTTACGAGCTCCTTTCCCTGGTGATCGTACTTTTCATCCTTCTCGGTTGTGGACGAACGTGGCGGCGTTTCGTTCATTTATTGCTGGTGACTTTCGGTTCGGTGTTTTGCGCGGCTAACAATTGATGATGGAGGAGGAAGATAATCAGCGCCGTACGCCGGTGCACTACTTCCTCCCCACATTGGTGACACGCGAAGAACTCGCGAACCTTCGCCCTGGAGTCAAATAAAAAAACTAAAAGACCGGTACGAGCAGAGACCAGTGTTGCAAAAACAGTCAGTGAGAGTTGTGAACAGTGACTATTCGGTACTGCGACTGTGTCAGTGACAATCGGTGAGCAATTGTGGCGGCAATTGCCAAAAATCAATGAATGGGCAAACATCGCCCCAACGACAGGATCACCAAGCGACGCACCAGCACCAGTTACCCCAACACATCACCGGATTAGCAGCAGCACCAAACAGCCAAGGCTTTACCAACATCACCTGGCCGGGAGCAGCACTCGCTTCAACAGCAACGGCCAGGATTTGGTAAGTTACGTATTCTCTCTTCCTTTTTTTTCTGAACAGTGAGTCACGCAACACTACCAAGCAACCATGGCATGAGCAACTCAACATTCAATGACCTACAAGGAAGGTAACAAAATCCCAGAAGATGAAGGTGAGCACGATCATGAACCACCAGGCAATCATGGTGCAGTGACAAGATGTGTGTTACCTATTCCGAGATGATGTTAAGAATTGCAGGCATTTCACAATTTATGATGACAGGTGAACAACTCGACTGGCTGCGATTATCCTTAACAAACACCGCTTAAAATCCTTTACAGTTTTATGTATGACGTATTAATATTATATTCTTTTATTTTCTTTTTTACTATTCTGTGCAATACAAATGATTTCTTAGTCATACAGCTGTATCTGTGTTAAACCCATTTTGTTTGTGAAACTAGGTCAAAAAAAAAAGGGCAAAATACTTTAAAATTTAATATATCCAATAATACTTTTAAAAATTGATTAGTGGGTTATATCCAATACCAGGAATCATAGATGTAATTATTGAGCTTGTTTTTTATGCAGAAATTAATTAACGGTTTGAAGTGCAAATCCAAATACAGTTCTCATTGGTTAAAACCTCTTTAATTTATTTATAAAAGATATCGGCATTCGTATAGATGGATATATGTCCGGAAATATATTCGTTTGTATGGGTGCGTTTCTTTTATTTTCTTTTGAAATGTACAAACCAACATGAACAATTGGAAATTTCCAAAGTACATTACCATCAATGACTTAAAAAATAACATTTAATACAGAAATAGTGTAACATTTTTTTCTTTTTCATTGCACTTCACTGTGTCGTGCTGACAAACTAAATCAAAACGAAATATTAATTTCATGTATTCGAATTAGTAAAAATAAATAAATCAATTTAAGATTTTCTGTGTATCGTTAAACAAATATGAATAGTTGTAACGTTAATAAATTATTTCCTATTAACGAAATATAATAAAAAGGCATAAAAACTGTACAATTAAGATCAAGTATATATTTAATAACCGTCCTAAATGTATCATATCCGAAATTGGTATCATTTTACTCTAATAATTATTCCAATTGTAACGTACTTGCACTTAATCCCTGTCACAAGTACCACTTAAAGCAAAAGGAAAGTTAATATTCCGCGAAGACTGTCGTTTTATACACTAACGACATTACGTAATTAGTATTTGTATTTTATTCTAAATTGAACGTTTTATTTATCACGCGCACTTTCAGAAACCGTTTGTCTTATATTTTTCATTTTTATTGCGCTCATTGAATTTTAAAAATATGTACATTTATTTGTCTCCCTCATTAAACCACTGACAGTGTGTAACGAAAATAATTTACGAGTATGCCAAATAACAATAAAAATTGTAATTGACTTAAAAGCAACCAACAACAAAAACTTTTAAATTTATATACATATATACATATATATGCAAGCACCATCATATTGTTTAAAAAAATAAAAATATTTTCATTGTATTCCTAATTTCTTGCTTTTAAATATTATTTTAACTGCTTCTCCTAGCTTTTACTCATGTTTGATATAAATTAATATAAATATATACACACAGATAAATTCTAACCAAATTAATGGAAAGCAGTCTTCAATTTTTACTTTATCCTTTACTTTGTTTTTGGATCTTATGTTAAGACGAACACAAAAAACCAGAAATATTTTGAATATTAATCACTCTAAGCAAACAAATGGCAATAGATATAGCTCAATAAATTTTATGCGCAATTATATATATCGACAAGTAACATAAAGTAAACGCACCACGGCACCATAATTGCCTTACCTTTTTTTTGTGTGCGTGCTACCATATATTATTGAATAGAAACGGTTGCTGCAAATTTTATATTAAAAAAAAAAAAAAACAAACAATAAATGGTGTAAGCCCCTTCAGGGTATTAAGCAACGCACAACCTTATTTCATAATTCCCGCACGACTCCACACGACTCGGCACACTCGCACTCAATTTTGGCTCCGCCTTGTATTTCCTTCAACCCTACTCGACCACACGCGACTTGTGTACATCCACATCGCGACAATACCCGACCACCTTTCGACTCCACTCGAGAGCCTTCGGCTCCCTTTGGCCCCATTAGTCTCTCTTGACCTTTACATCATCCAACCTCGCTCGACTCCTTTTCAACCTCTTCCGAGTACATTTAATTTCTTTTTCGACTTCACGTCGCTCACATTCAACTCTCTCGACTCCATTCATTCCTCCACAACCGACTCCTCTCTCAACAGCTCATCTCTTACATCGGGACACAATGCCCCTTAAACACTGGACCCCACCCAACCTCACTTGACCCCACATCGGCTCAATTTAAGTCTTTTAACCGGCTCCTCATCACACCCTTCGGACTCTTCGAGTTCAAAGTGATGACCTTTGGCCTTCTTTAAATACTGGCAAAACTCGCCTCTATCCACCCTTTTAAGACCCCTTTTACAAATATTGGCGCACACGGTCGCCATTACTCAACACACATTTTCTGCAAACCGGCCCCTTATGTAACAACAGCTACTACGCGTAGCATATAATCTATAGGACGCCCGGTTTTGTCTTGCGTGAAACATCTCAACCTTTTCTGTCTTTTTTTTCTGAATATTGGCGCTCATGCTCGCCAACCATAGCCTTCACGCAACCCCATCCAACCCTTCTCGACTTTCCTTGACCGCTAAGAACTTGTTCTGCCCCTGTCAAATATTGGCGCTCAAGGACGCCAAAGACAGTTATCACGCGAAACCGTTCACCAATGCTCGACTTTTCTACCCGATTTCAGCAAGCCAGCTTCCCTCGTAACACAGCTACTACGCGTAGCAGCACCCAGCAGGACATCTCGTTTTGCCTCTTTATTTAAACTTCAGGACCTTCGTCCTTAGATCCCTTAACGTCTCCCAAATGTCTCAGCAACACCGGTCCACAAATCAAACCGATACCACCGGACTGAGACAACATACCTGGTTCCCCAATCTGTCGCCACCGTGGCTCCCCTTTAGCGGCAACTAAAGGCTATACACACCCCTCTACGCCGCCTCGAATACCTAGGTGCATAATACTTCGGAGCGCACATCTAATAACCCTAGGGCGCCCTGGGGTTGGACACAATCAACCACCCACCAGGAGCCCCCTAACCAAAGCCACCAATTTTTTTTAACAAACGCGACGGCCGCACCTCACAGCAAGTTTCCATTCGGTCGACGTCGCGGCTACCGCTAGATTGGCACCAATGTACCGGTCCTCCCTCGAAAGGTAAAACGTGCAATTGAGGGCCCGCCCTCCTCTACCAGTCCCAGCGGCAAACAAATCGCCATACAAACGTATGGACAAAAGACACCCGCTCTGGACTTTGTCCCTTTCCATCCCGCACACGGCAACCCGTCACTGCGGATGTGAATTACCCTGGGATAAGTTCCCCTCCATCTCGCATACGCCATTTCGTCGCTGCGGACGCGAGCAGATTTCCGATAGGTTCCGACCTATTCGGACGATAAACCTGTTGGCCCAAGTTACCCATAACAAGTCTTGTGACCACGTCGCACACCTTTTCCCTTGATGGCATCAAGCGGTAACAACTGTGGCCACCTTATCGATAAAGGCCCATCCTATACCTGGAACTAGTCACTATGACAGTTCCCCCTTATTTAATTACAGCGCCTACCGAAGTCCGCAGGGCCACCTTGTTCGTCAAGTGCTCAGCCCTCCGTCCAGCATAGCACCATTCATTCGAGCACCCCTACAGCCCTACCTATTTTTCGTGACTACGTCTCAGGGGGGCGGGGGGGGGGGGGGGGTGTAGCGCTGGCACCAAACCCTACGGTCTACTTACCTAAAAAAAAACCCCATAACTACAACCCAACTCCCTTTAGTTTGCTAATGCACCAGTATTAGTACCTAAAAATGCTACACGCATTTAAGAGATCAAATCTATGATCTTTAAGTCCCTGTAAAGAAAACTTACCTTCATGCATTCTCTTCGCATACCATTGCTCCTTAAGATTTCTTCATTAACTTACCAGGAAAGTCCAATCAATTTCGGCATCTACGTCGCCAGTCAAATTCCATCCTTCGACCCGAGCAGGTCGTGTCTCCATCACTACCCTGATGCGCACAGGGGAGCGGTAATCGCGAGAATCTCCAGACGCGTTGGTCGTTCACCAAGTAGTCAAGACATAGTGTAATGAGAAGTATAGAAATAATGGACGGAAGTCGGTTAAAATTTAAATTTAAAGTTAAAATTATTACTTATGCTATATTTTCTGTCAAGTTCTCCGTTCATTAATAAAACTAGAATTAAATAAAATAAAACCAGTTCAACTAAATATTAATCCGGAGTGTTTCATTATTTTTGTGCCGCAGCTTCCGAGTGTTTTACGAGCTCCTTTCCCTGGTGATCGTACTTTTCATCCTTCTCGGTTGTGGACGAACGTGGCGGCGTTTCGTTCATTTATAGCTGGTGACTTTCGGTTCGTTTGCTTTGGTCCCTTGGGTGTAAGTCGCCAGTCAATGTGTATGTAGGGAACATTACACGGCGCGGCTAGGAAAATATACGGCGCAATATTTATGGTCCCTGTCATGAAGGTTACATTGTATGCAAACCGAATCATTTCGTTTACAGGAATTTGTCTGGCACCGAAGGTGCCGAATTGGTTTGGAATTCCAGATAAGTAAAGCAAGAAATCTTACGGAAAATTGTATGCGAAGAGATGCATGAAAAGGTAAGTTTTCTTTACAGGGACTTTAAGATTATAGATTTGATCTATATAATGCGTGAAACATTTTCAGGTACTAATGCGATTGCATTAGTGAAGTTAGGAAATTGGTTGAATGTTATGGGGGTTTTACGGTAAGTAGACAGTGGGGTTTGGCGGAACCGCCACAAGCTCATTGTGCGATTCTATTGCCCACCTAAGGTTATCAAATCACAGCGAAAGTCTTTGTAGCACCATGACATAAATATACTTCTGATCTTCTGTCACAATACCGTCCCTGCTCCAACTTGGAATTTAACTTTTCGCCGTTAAACCTTCACATTAGCATATCATTCATTATTATTTCCTATACACATGCCCGAAGTTGCATAGAACGCATCTTTTAAAGAGTTTGATGCTCTATCTGACTGTATTGAAAGGAACTTGACTCCATACCCGCAGTGGGAAATCCGTAAATGTTTGATTTCCATACAGATAATTTTCAATGGATTCGCTAATCTTGGCCACAATTGCTGAAGGCCAGTATGTTCAGCTCCTTGGTGATTGAATTAGACGGGCACAACTTGTAAAGGAGCCAACACGGGTACCACACATAGACGGTCATTCCTCCAATACAACAATCCTCCAGCCTTACCTTCCATTCTAATAAATATACGATTGAAGTTTCTTTGCCCCTGGGTCCATCAGTCCACTTTATTCTGTTAGCTAAAAATGTGAAAATGTACACAAAGCAATAGTATTTCTCGATTAGAAAGTCACCTAAACGACAGTTAAATTACTAATATTTTTTCCAGTAACCATTCTAACGCTCTAGTAGGCCTTAATAGACATATTTAGTACAAATCTTGTTTTCGCACTGAGTAAAGAGCAACAAACCCGAAACAAATATATATACCATGTTTGAATGCAAGAAAATTATTAAGGTTAAAGAGTTAAAACTCAGGTTGTTTTAATCGACTAATCGAGGAAAACGAGAAGATTCAAGAAAACTAGGAATGACTGCAATGCGCAACTCCAAAACACAAGCGTGCCACCCCTGGAAGCGTTACGCGGTTTATAAACGACTCATTAACATCAGATTTCAGCAATTTCATTATACAATACAATTTTCATTCGTTTTTATTAATTGTACAACGCTCTAGTTAACATAAAAAAGTCTTACATTTGATCATTCTACAATATTTAAACAGTAAATTCGCCTTACAATAAGACATGTTTGTTGCTTGTTGTTGACATCAGTTATAAAAAGGGGTGACATCAATGTGCCCATTGACACACACTTCATTAAATTGAATTTATAACCATTACTCAGAATAGCTGTACAACCCCTTTAATTAAGAGCCCACTCATATGTATCCCTTCATTGAATGGTTAACTCTTTAGGTGAACTTATGCTGCCATTGGCGACCAGTTTTCCGGGAAGCTCCCCCGATGGGCGTTTTAATTTATTACTGCGCCTAACTTTAACCTAAGGTCGTCCGCTGTGTTTAGCACTAAAAACTGACTCAAACGTCCCAGTTTAAGGAAAGGGTTTAATAGTAATTTACGGTTCACGATGACGGTAATTACCTTTTCGGAAATAAATGACTTAGCCGGAGACCCCTCTTCTTTCTGGTATGCCCGCAGCCCTTCTGGGAATATTTATTACATGTGCAGTTGGTTGAATTTGTTTATCATACAAACAAAACAAAGAGAGTGTTGAGGTGGAGAACGCTCGATAAATGGAACGATTCTAAATAACTTCTTTTTTTTCAATCAATTCTCTGCTAAGACATGAGGTTAAGCAATGACCCAACAAGGGTATAAGGATATTAGAGCCACTGTAGTCGACACCACAATGTCTGATTGGCAAGCAGTTGAATGTCTGTTTGTCATGCAATCCTATTGCGACAAGTGACCAATTTGTGAGTTGACAAAGTCTATAAGTGAATTGCACTCCAGGGCGTGCGTGAACTACAAACGACAGTCAACTGAGCGCTCCATTTAATGATTTTCTTATAACTAATTACCCCGCTCGATTACGATGTAGCTTCGTTATTTACAAATTGCATTTCGTGTGGTGCCACTGACTCTGAGGTTTCGTGGAATTAAATGTTTACAAGCAATTAGTCAGCTCCAAAGTCGACTGCGGCAAACGTTCATTTCGAATCGCTTTTTGCCTTCCTTCTATATAATATGTACGTTTCTTTTAAGAGCAGATTGCTCCAAAGTTTTATACGACGACTCTTGATTGCATGCCCATTTTAAATAGGTTGAGGTTTAAATTACTTAAAGGGAATAATCCCACAAAGATTTGAATACCACCAAGACTTTATTTATAATATTGTAGGGAAGCAATAAATTGAATATGGTGTAACAAATTTTGTTTGCAAACACATGCCCCGTTTAGGTCGTCATTGGATCACATCCGCCAGCACTTTATGGAGAATTAATATCTCTTTATACACTTGAGATACGCGATAGTAAGCAATCCGTGTGCTCTCAGTATATTCCAACAAGGGGAATATTTTGGCGTCAATAAAGCTTAAATGAGCCATGACATCGTGCAGATGAGTAAGGATATTAGACGCACAAACATTTTATCGAATACAAGCCAAATATTCGCCAGTAACAACTCGTAATCCAGAATTTGCGAACGCCAGTCGACATCCTATTTTCCCAAAACTCATGCTGAACATCTCATATTAGACGGTCGTATCCACATTTTTCCCATTAATGGATCATTCACTTGGTAAATTATTCATGCATTTAGATCTCTCCTTGAACATCTCACACGTAGACCTATTCTAGAATGTGGCAGGAAAAGGAGTGGTTTTGTCTGAGGTGGAGTGTAAGGAGAACAGGCAGCAAATAAGAAAATCACAAATCAGTACCTTATGTTGTTGCATACATTAAAGAGATTCTGCCACATCAACTCAGAGAGGTTAGGAAGGCATACAAATCGAAGATCTTAAGGTTTTCGTTATCATTAAACGTTTGCCAATGCTGCAGTGAATACCCTTATCTTTAATTCAATGTCATAATTAATTATTATTATTATTTATTGGCCTGTAGGAACCCGGAAGTTCATGACCTCACCGACTCGGCTTCGCCATCCTTCCCTGTCCTGGGCACTCTCCTTCCACGCTTCACCATTCGATCCGATCTCCTCAAGGTCAAACCTAACATTGTCCTCCCTTCTCCGTCGCGGCCGTCCTACCGGTCTCTTTCCCGTTGGTCTCCCGTCAAGAATTCTATGCACGGTCCTATCGTTCCCCATTCGCGCCACGTGTCCGGCCCATCTTAATCTTCGCGACTTGATTACTCTCACTATTGTAGGTTTGCGATATAGTTCTTCCAATTCGTGGTTATGGAGTCTCCTCCATTGTCCTGCCTCCTCGTCATATTTACCTCCAAAGATGCCTCTCAAAACTTTATTCTCGAATAGACGGAATTTGTTTTCTTCCCGTTTTGTGAGAGCCCATGTTTCGCATCCATATAGAACAATTGGCATGATTATGGTTCTATAGACACGGAGCTTTATGTTACGTGATAGCAGTCTGGATTTCAGCAGTTTACTGACTGCGTGCCAACTCGCGTTGCCGGAATGCAGTCTCTTGTTAATTTCCTTCGACATTTCGTTACTGGCCGTCAGTATCGTTCCCAGATATTTAAATTCTTTAACTTTTTCAAAGATCTTACCTCTGACGTTTATATGTGTTCTCTGAGACCCACCTGCTCTCGTCGTAATCATGTATTTTGTTTTGTCTTCATTTATTTCTAGGCCCACCTCTTCTGCCGCTTGCATGATGATTTCACAGTTTTTACTAACAGTCTCTAGATTATCGCCCAGAACGGCGATGTCATCCGCATATGCGAGCACTTGTGGGACCCCGTTCAGGGATGATCCGGCCATGTTGTCGTCTTGTACCTTTCTGATGACATACTCGAGCACAAGGTTAAAGAGACACGGTGATAGACCATCTCCCTGCTTTAGTCCGTCCCGGATTTCAAATGGTTCTGAGAGGTGGTTTTCTATTCTAACTCGCCCTTTGTTTTCGTTCATGCAAATTTGAATGAGCGCGGCATATTTTTTTGGGACTCCCAGCTCAACTAGAATATGGTAGAGTCTCTGCCTTGCGACTGAGTCGTAGGCTTTTTTGAAGTCAACGAACAGTTGGTGAACCGTCTCTCCGTATTCCCACTTCTTTTCCAGCAGTTGTCTTATTGTGAACATTTGGTCGCTTGTTGACCGGTTCCTACGGAATCCACATTGGTAGTCTCCCAGTATCTCTTCTGCGTAAGGTGTGATTCTCGCCAGAATGACATTTGTTAATATTTTGTATGCGGTTGGGAGCAATGATATTCCTCTGTAGTTTTCACAGTCAGATCTGTCGCCTTTTTTGAAAATGGGGATGACTATTGAGGTTTTCCATTCTTCCGGAGTGACTTCCTTATCCCATATTGTTTGGATGAGCTGGTGGATCTTTCGAGCGGTTGCCTCTCCTCCATGCTTCACAAGCTCTGCCGGTATGCAGTCGACTCCGGGAGCCTTGTTGATTTTCAATCGATTTATTGCGTCTACAACTTCGTTGAGAGACGGCTCTGGGATCTGAGGCTCAGCTGTATGTACGCTTGGTACATTTATCTGTGGTTGATGGGTGCGTACATTGAGCAGGTTTTCAAAGTACTGCTTCCATCTTGTCACGCCATTGTTTGTTTCTGTGACCAGACAGCCGTTTGCGTCTCGAATTATTTTGGCTCTTCCTCGGTAGCCATTTCTCATTGAATTTATGCCGACATACATACCTCTGATGTTCTTTGCCCTAGAATTTTCTAGGATTTTTTCGATCCTAGTCTTCTCCCATTCGCGTTTTTTGCGTTTGAAGAGCCTCATTGTCTCTCTCCGAATTGTCGCGTATCTTTCTGCGTTGACTTCATCATATCTTTCTAAGTGGATCACTCTGAGGCGTTTACGTTCTTCGATCTTCGCCCTGCACTCATCGTCAAACCAAGGTTTGGACTTAATTGTTTTCTTAAATCCTAATACCTTTTGGGCTGTTAGTTTGATTGTGTCTCTGATCGATGTCCATTTAGTGTTCACACTATGTCATAATGTCATAATTAATGTCGACCTAAAAAAATATGTATGTGGACAGTTTTCAAGGCCAGTGAAATAGATCTCATTAATTTTTAAATTAGAAGAGACCACCAAATAATCTAAAATTATCCTTGAAAGGCAGACATGATTTTTTTGTGTTTCCCTTTAAATATTAATGCAATGACAGAAGGGTAAATCAGAGAAAGGAAATGTACAAAAAGCTTTTATTTTCGGAAGTACTGCAGCAGAGCTCAGGCGACTGTTTACCTAAAACAAAGATTCATCATCATCATCGGCACTACAACCGGGAACCGGTCTTGGTATTATTTAGCAAGTCCTGAGGCTTGTTAAATTTCCCATAATGATATGTTTTTTTCCGGGCAAGGTCAAACAAAGATTGTTGTTGGAAAATCCGAGAGGATTTGAAAATTTCAAAGGCGTAGTATATTTTGTAGGTACTTTACTCAATGTATATCAACTAAATATTTTTACTTCAATACTCATCATCATCACCATCGGCACTAAAACTGGGATCCGATCTTGGCCTTATTTAGCAAGTCTATTTAGCAAGGTGTCCGCTCCTTAGCCGAGACTAAATTGTCCATAATAATTCGTTTTTCCGGACAAGGTTATTAGCCTTGAGCAAACCATTCTCAGGATCGCTGCATCCATTGGTTCACTACTTGGAGGGTGCCCAGGTAGCTATGTGGCGGTTCTTTAAAGCATTCCCAAAGAACCATCCATTTCCTTAAATCAACCGGCTTTTCCCTCACTCCACAAACCACTATACTTACCTGCATTCGAGCAGCGTAAGCTGTCTTTCCGTAGCTTTCACCTGAAAGTTAAACCTCACCGATAGCAAGCATAACATCGAATTTTTCTGATTCATAATATATGAACCATTCCTTACCCCCTATCGGCTCAGCTCGTTAGCAATTATATTCGATAAACACTTCCTGGCCAGCGTAATTGTTGACACAGCTGCAGCCGATATCCCTACTACGGTTCATAATTAAATATTGCTCCAATCCCGAGGTTCGCAACACTTGCGACAATTCCCTTTCATCTGTTATCAAACGATCATGGAATTTGAGCATGGAAATGATCATTGTTTAGACAATCTTACCCATGCCATGCCCTTTGATGACCCACAGCAAAGCAAAGCAAACACACCGTACCTCACTGCGTTTGTTTTGTTTACTTTCCGCTGGTCCATGGTTCCCCTGGGTGAGACGTTAGCCTGCACATCTGCGGGTCAAATTCCTCACCACCATATCCATGTACCAGCATATCAACCTAAAAAAAGATAACATCCAACGTGACCCTTGGCCACCGTCGGCAAGATTTCTGTTGACTTAATGCTAACAAAATTTATTCCATCCTAGAGCACCAGAGCCATACGGCTAAAACAAATAAACCCCAATCGTTGGTCGATCTATCGTCACCGAAAGATGTATTGCCTACAGCGGCATTACATAAACATAATGCCTGCAATTCATTATACCCGTCCATGTTTATTCAGGTGCAGTTTCGTCGTTGCCGATATACAGGCTAAGGGGCATCGCACTTGTCCTATACGGACACATAGGCCATCTCCCATTCGATTCTTTTGTGATCGCCCATTGGCCGTCGCCAAGTTGAGCCTACTCGATCCTCCCACATCGATGTGATCCACCACCGTTGAATCTGACGGATGTGAATTGCATCAGGGAGTCAAAATTCTACGTCCGAGGAACGAGGTCGAGGACAACGCCAGTGGAGTTGGGATCTGCGTTCGAAAATCGTGTACCTTTGTGTTTGGTTCGGTGTTATTAATTAAACCGTTTAAGACAGCAAACTAGAAGTTAAATATCACGAGATTGAAAAGTTAGAATGCCGTCTCGCGTAATACACTAGCTTTGTTTAAGATCTCCTTAGTATTAATGTTCAGTAACGTCACCCGTTACTAGAGAAGCAAATACGAATATAAAGTGTTAACATTAAGATTAACAAACCAAATCTCACTTAAGTACAAACCGAGATTATGATGGAAACAATAAATGTCGATTACTGATAAAAGAAAGCAGCGAGTTTTGTTTGAATTTACCTTTTTCTGAACGTGCGCTCGGAGAAGCAGTTTAGTGCGTAACACCTGTGCCAATAGAGGACATCACCGCTGGAACTATTAATTAATCGCCATTTAGCCATTTAGTGTTGCTGGGTATTTCACTGAATCCGGATTGGAGAATTGGGTTGCTGTTGAAAAAGGCCTGCAGAAGGTGATCTTGTTTTGTACAAATAAATTTAGTGCGGTAAAACCTGTGAATTTACTTTTCCGGCGTAAAAATTCCTTGTAACAAGGTAATACCAATAAATTATAATTAATTACAAGTAAAATTTGCTTTTTCTTTTCGAGTGAATATCGGATACGAAAACATTGGTCCTTCGAGCCGGATGTTGCATACGTCAAATCTAAGGTGGAAGTGTTGTCAACAGCTTCATCAAAAAGCGAACCGGATCTTGCATCCGCGAAATCTAAGCTGGAAGTGTTGTCAACAGATTGATCAAAAAGTGAGCCGGACCTTGCATCTGCCAAATCTAAGCTGGAAGTTTTGTCAACAGATTCATCAAAAAGTGAGCCGGATTTTACATCCGCAGACCTAAGCTGAGGATATTGTTTCCGGACTGGTGGCCTACGTCGGAGCTGATTTTGTTAGCGAATATTGGCGGCAGTTATTGTTAGCAGTTGTTGTTGGCGGATATTGCTGGCGGATAATGCTGATCAGCTTCTTTTGCTGAAAAATCAACGTCATCGTTCGCCGGTGAGTAGCGCACAGAGAGGTAGTTGGCATTTCATAACTTCTTTTAACAAAAGAGTGTTGTGAAGTGTGTGTGCCCTTGAGAAAGAGACTCGTTGGTGTGTTTGTCTTCCATTAAGCCCCCATTGAGTCTTGTGAAGCTTGTGTACCTTCGACGGGGGTGGCTTTTGATCTGTCGCAGGGAACATCTGGAGAAGGTGAGATTCGGTGGCGGTCTCCTAAACAAATCAAAAAAAAATCTTTAATATTTTCTATTCTGCCATCCAACTTTGTTCAACAAAACATAACATCTACTAGTTGCTGTTTTATCAAACCAAAATTAGAACATACAACAATCAACACATTTACAATAGTGTCCTCCAAACGCTCTCAACAAAGAACTTATAAATATAATTCACAAAGAACTTATAAATATAATTCACCTATATATATATATATATATATATATATATATATATATATATATATATATATATATATATATTTGTTTTTCTTTAGTCCACAAAAATCAGCGCAGCTAATCCGGTAGAAATTTTCACACCCACCAGGTACATTAAAAGAGTGTACACGCTCAAAGGGGTAGCTTTCGGCAGCATTCCATCATCTGGACTGCATCTCCGCGCACTTGGCAGCCAATTGCATACATCTTCTCGGTGTGGTTTGTAGTCTCTACAAGACAGGATGAGCAAGGCGAAGACTTCAGCTCTGATTGATAGCCTACAAAATGTCTCGTTCGAATTGACCGCCGATTACAAAACATATTCGGCTTTGTATCAAAAATCCAAATCATTATATATATAGATAATATATGTCTCACAGAGTTACCACCACATGCACTACCTGCACTGCTTGCAAACATGCAAGACCAAAAGCATTTCTTTATCTTATTATTTTTCGTTGATTTGTAATAATGTCACTAGGAAAGGGTGTTTAAATGGACACTTTTCAAATTTAATGTTATCCAGCAATAGGCTTCTCCGGCATCTGCTCATTTGATAGATAATGTATGTATTTTTAATAATTCTCAATGAAAGATTTTATACCCGCGCAATGAATTTTACGAATAACCAACTACGACTCTATTCTTTATTCCACTGCTCTTTTGTTTTATTTTTAAGTTATTTTTTCTTTTGTTTTATTGTACACTTCGACACAGATTCGATTTATATCCACGACGTTCGATCTAGACTTACAACCACCACCGACTCTTTATTCGACTGCTTCTCGACTGATTCCTGACCCGCCCCCACCCAACAACAGGTACTCTCTCCATGATCGCCTATTTCCGATCGCACGCTCATCCTTATTTTTCCATTTCCCTGCCAATTAAGGTGAATAAATTCTTGGGACTTTACTCAACAGTCAATGAACCCAGGGGAATGGGAAATTTGTAAAAGAGAGCATGGCGCTTTATGGGTTGATTTGGTTTCGCTTGCAACGAAAAGCGAAATCAGAAGGGTGATCGCGTGACCCCGTTTTATGCTTGGAGGATTATTCTCAGAATGCAGGGCCAAAAGTGCACTCCGAGAAGGGGAAATGGAGAGAGTTGAAAAGTATACTCATGCATACTTTTCACCTGACATTGATTTTGTTCCTAAGCGAGTGCTTCTACTCTTTGGTACAGAAAAGACGTGGTTCCGGTTGGGATATTTTTTTTTGCATAGGAATGGGCAAAAGGAATTTTGTGGTAGAATAAACTGTTTCGCTATGTAGAAACAGCGTCGTTTACCCATGCTTTGCGGCAGTTAACCAGAATGAAGGGTCCTATACCCTTGGTGCGCAAGGTACCACTTAGTACAGCTCTACTCCTGGGACTGAGTTTAGGATTTCCTCCCCGAGACTGGTTAACACCTTAGGCAAATTTTCTCGGTTCCTCTAAGAGTTTTCAGACTGTGCGTAGCTAACTTGTTCTCAGGTTACTTAAATATAGATTTCAGACCAACCTTCCTCCATTTTTCAATTGAATGAATCCGCTACACACAAAAAATAATGTTGTAGATCCTCTTCTCGTTCTTCACATTCTGTACATGAGTCGCACCCAAAACCGTTTCGGTATTTATGATTCTGTGAAGAGGAACTGCAAAAGATTGTATTGGCAGCTTTTGTGTGAGTGCTTTGTCCACACTGCTAGGAGTGGACTACGTTTAAAGGTCCATCTATCCCTTCTCCATTTAGCTTGGTCGATGTTGGATCAGCAGACTATTTTTCTTATAGCTTTATAATTGCCATTACGGAAGGCACTTCACCACTTCGGAGATTATCCTGAACACCAAAAAAGTCCTCAACAAGTAAAATCAATGTGATACTTTCACCATTCACTCATTCACCATATCACCCTGGCCAGGATAATATTCTCATTTCTTCGATGTTGGCCTTATCGCGCCTGTTTCACACGCAAATTAAATTCTATTCTTTTCGGGAGCATCATTTCGAAGTTGTTAACTGCATCTTACGATCTTTTGGTTTACTTTCCAATGTGAAGGTTTATTCGAATTATTAGGCCTTTATTTGTTTTGTGTTCGGTTAGTTTTAGTTCAGAAGAAATCAATTAATTCCTCTCCGTCTGGCAATTGTCCTTGTAAAATTCCGATGTACACAGTATTCAACAGTTATAGACCAAGTAATAACGATTGAGGCACTTCTGTTGAAACGGCTTAAAATTGTCCTCTTTCATCTCATTAACTTTCTATTAGTGAAATGGCTTTTGAAGATTTTCACTTCATGCCATTTTCATTTTCATTTTAACAAGATTTTTTTATTTTTTTTATCTTCTTAGTTTCTAAATTACATGCTAGACAAAAAATGCTCAAATTCTAGCTTAATTATCTTAAATTGTAACTTAGTGGTCCTACGCAGACGCTCTAAGCTAAACATTACATAACTCTTGTATAATTTTTTGCCTTTCCGCGACAGAACTTTGTTTGTGGCTGGACTTATGATCATTTGAATGACAAAGAAAAATTTGGAAAAGTTTGTGTCGATTTTTTTTTTGTTTTTTTCTTAAAATTTAACCAACTGATTTTTTTTTTAAATTTTCATTAAAATAACGTAACTTAAATCTTATACTACCTACCTACAATTCTAGAAAAGCTAAGTCTGTGTAAGCTGGCTGATGATACTGTTATTCTACCAACATGGTAATCAGGTCTTTATTTGCTATTAAAGCACCAGAACTGTTGACGCTGTCCAATATTATCGTCCCGGTCTCTGTGGGAGATAGCCCGAATTCTTCTTCGGCGTGCGTAACATCCCGCTCGAAGTACAATCGCCCGTCTATGGATGATCTACTTACATGATAGATCAGCGGAATTCCGGATCTACCCAGTATAAGCCCTTTCATGTCCAAATCGAGGAACGCCTCTGGTGGAACAAAACCGATGCGACGCACGTTCTCATAGTACAGGATATTTTGATAATAAGCACCGAAAATTAGGTTATTGGACGACCTTATTGCTCTCGCAATATATCCTCTGATTAATTTGATCATAAAATGATCCACCCTATTTATGCAGGCTTCATTATATAAAGTCTCATTTGAGTAGTACTTTTTATAGTTCGATTCCGGTGTCCGATATAATCTGAGACAACTTCTGAGACACTTCCTGTTGTACACCCGAATCTTTTCCATCAAATTTGGACCTATGTTAAACCATACTGGACAGCCATATATGAGCATTGGCCTGATTAGCGTAATGTGACTTTTACCCTGTTGTCCAGTTGGCTACTGTAAAATTGCCTCCTTGTCATAGTAAAAGTTTTCGTAGCTTTGACCAAAGCAGTCTCTACATGTCTGTTGAAATACAGATATTGGTCTAGCCAGATGCCAAGGTATTTAACTAAACTCTTGGTTTCCAGTTTCTCTCCATGCGGTCCCATGATAACTGCCTTTCGCCAGTTTTTCCTTGTGTCGTTCGTGGCTTTATATAATGGGGTTCTAAATAGGATGGCTTCACATTTTTGGAACTTGATCGTTGTTGAAGTCTCGCTGTATTAAATCATTTATGATCTCAACTTTCGGAGCTGTTCTGTAAATTATGAGATCGTCTGCGTACGCAATAGCCTGCGGAAGTGCATCTAATAAGTCGCTAATGTATATGTTAAAAAGAATCGGAGAAAGAAGCCATTCTCGACATTATAGGTTTTATTAGAGATCACATTTATTTTCAATGACCTGGCTGACTTTCAAACAGACAACTTGTCTCACAGTTTTGCTCGTGCTATTTGTCTTAATCAACCGTTATTTTCACAATAATTATCACAATTTAATTATCATTATCTTGTTTTCTTTGCCTCGTTTTCCGCATACAAAAATTTGAAAAAGTGTAAAAACCGTTAAGTTATGGCCCCTGGGCCACGTGTGTTAAACAAAATGAAGCGCAAACGGTTGCGTTACGACCCCGTTATTGGAGGCCAAACTCCTCCCGATAAACTTTCAAAAGTGAACAATAAAGTGTTAGAAAAATATAAAATGTGTTCAAACACTAACTTTTTTCAACCACTTCAAAGTCTGATGGAAGACTCTCCTGAAATAGATCCGACCAATTACGAACAGTGCGCAGAACTTCCTAAAGAAACCGTTCCGCCAATTGTGGTGTTAAAAAGTCCTAAAGTGCGTGATATTTTAAGCAACATTAAGATAGACAAATACTTAATTAAAAACATATCACTTGGACAAAAAATATGTGCTCCAACAATAGACATATATAATAAAATCAGAACCGTACTCTTACGGTTAAAATGTGAGTTTTTCACCCACTCGCGTAAGGAAAATCGTCCATTAAAGATAGTGTTATCTTGACTAGACTTGATAAGCAACGATATAGTGAAAAACGAACTAATTGCACTCGGGATTAAGTGCCTAGATGTTAAAACCATCACAATAAATTCGTCAACAAAAGCCCTGTACAAACACTACTTGTACATCGTCTACATTCAACGCGGTACTGTTAAATTAAACGAACTAAAACGGAACTACTGGGACTTTAAAAAACATAATCCAGGTAAGGTCACACAATGTCACAATTGCCAGCTTTACGGTCACGGCTCGATGCATTGTCACATAAATAGCTTCTGTGCAATCTGTTCGGGAAACTCCTAAACATCCGACTGCAAAACGCCACATAAATCCACAGATCCAGAATGCATAAGCCGAAAGAAGTACATAGACATTCGCCGCAAATTATCCCCACGTGGACGTGGTACAGGAAATACAACGTTCCTACAGCCTCCGAGTGACAAACAGCAGCCAGTGCCCGACCGATTATCCATTGATAATTTTCCTCCATTACGCCGATCTGTGCGTCAACCTCCACCTCCTTCATCCACCTGGGCTTCTGGCCTCCATCAAACCCAGCAACCTTCCAACAGTGATACGACACACACGAAGAAAAATCCGTCTGAAACTATAACTAATGATAACTTGTTCTCATTTAGCGAGATAAACTCTCTTCTTAATGAAGTTGTAACCAAGCTTAGTGCTTGTCAAACTAAAGCTGACCAATTTAACGTCATTACTTCATTAGCTATTAATTACATATACTCGGAAAAAACATGTTAAAAACCTCTCTTAACATCATAACTTGGAATGCGAGAAGCATCAAAAACAAAAAGCATGAATTTTTTAGTTTCTTGATAAATTTTAATATTGACATTGCACTTGTTTCAGAAACCTGGCTCAAACAAGACATTTCTTTCTCACATCAAAATTACATATGTTATCGCCTAGACAGGGTACATGCTAGTGGTGGAGGCGTCGCCATTGTTGTGAAAAAATGTATAGAACATTCCTTGCGTCCTTCATTGCACCTTAAGTTAATTAAGGAAATTAGTATAGATGCAACATTAAGTGATAACTCCAAGGTGAGTCTTTTTTCGGTCTATTTCCCTGGTGCAAATAGAAACGTTGAGAAATCTACTTACTTTAAGCGGGATCTGCAAAAATTGTATAGAGTCAACACTCGAAACAAGGTAATTATTGGTGGTGATCTAAACTGCAGACATCAGTCGTGGAATTGTCTTAGGGCAAACTGCTGGGGTAACATTTTACTAGATGTTACTGAACCCAGCCCAAGTTTTTCCATACTTTATCCACTTCTCCCCACCTATATCCCAGCGAGTGCCAACAAGAACCCCTCAACTCTTGATCTATATATCACTAATATTCCAAATTACTGCACAGTACCATTAACTTTAAATGCGTTAAGTTCAGACCACCTTCCGATCAGCCTCACAGTGAATCATACAGTAGCTGTAAATCGTACCAGTTTATACCACAACTATTCCGCCGCCAACTGGAATTGTTATAAATCATATATAAACACGAACTTGGTTCTAGGTGATACCAGCCTAAATTCTATAACCTGCAGCGAGCATATTGATATCCTATGTAACAAGTTTGTTTCTGTTATCAATAGAGCGGCCGATCTTGCGATACCTAAATGTTCCACTGCTCCAGTTGATAAGGCACCGCTTCCTGAAAATATCTTACATCTGATTAGGCTACGAAACTCTGAAAGAAGAAAATGGCTGCGTTATAGAATCGATTGTTTTCTAGTTAATGTTAAAGTCTTAAATAATATCATTAAAAACGAAATCTCAACATATAGGAACAAGTGTTGGAATAAACACCTTTCCTCTCTTGACAAAGCAAGCAAACCGTTCTGGAAAATATCAGAAATTATTAAAAAGAGAGGGTCAAGTATTCCTCCGTTTAAAGTTCACGACAAGTTGTTTATATCTTCAGTGGAGAAATCGAACCTACTTGCTAACACGTTTAGTAAGAACCACTCCATATCTATGCATCTAAGCGACGCGTATACTGAAGCTGAAGTTGCTAACTCTATCCATGTACTTTCTCAAACACCAGCTGAAAGTACTTACGCAACTAATATTAGCAAAGTTAAAGAATTGATAAAAAAATCGAAATCAAAAAAGGCTGCGGGTCTCGATAATATTAACAACAAATTAATCAAAGCACTTCCACCAGCTGCAAGTAACTATTTAACGTTCATTTTCAACGCTTGTCTTAAGAATTGTTATTTTCCGGATTGTTGTAAAACATCAAAAGTAATACCCTTCCCGAAAGCCGGCAAACCGAAGAACAGCCCCGAAAGCTACAGGCCTATTAGTCTACTTAGCTGTCTAAGTAAGCTCTTAGAAAAAATCATTAAGGAAAGGATTGATCGTTTTGTGGAAGCCAATAACATCTTACCAAACTTTCAGTTCGGTTTCCGTAGTGCTCACAGTACAATCCACCAAATTAAAAACCACATTGCTGGTAAATTCATCGACAAGGAGTCAACGGGACTGGTTCTTCTAGACATCGAAAAAGCTTTTGATACGGTATGGCACGATGCTTTGATTTATAAGCTACTGAAGTTTAAGCTGCCTATGCCGCTTATCAAAATTATCCAGAGCTTTCTTCGTTCGAGAAAATATGTTGTGAGTATAGGAAGCGACATATCCTCTACTCACCAAATCCACCATGGTGTACCCCAAGGCTCGGTCCTTGGTCCCATATTATTCACATTGTTTGTCGCAGATTTACCATGCCTAGGTGAAAACATTCAGGTAGCTATGTTTGCCGATGATACGGCCATTTTCTCTTCGGGTGCCTTATTCACTAATGTCTACAACTCTTTGCAAGCAACTCTTGACAAACTAGCAGTATATTACAGGAAATGGAAAATAAAAATAAATGGTAATAAAACACAAGCTGTCTGGTTTTCGAGATGTAGGAAACACGGGTACCTACCAAATGGCACTAAACTCAGTATGTGTGCAGTTGATATTGATTGGTCTGAAGACTGTAGATATCTAGGTATTATTCTAGATAAAAAACTTATCTTTCAAAAACACATCACTATGTATCCATTAGTGTGTAGAAAGTCAAAGCTTAGCATCGAAAATAAAATTATAATATATAAAACCATTTTTCAAGTGATACTCCTGTACGGGGCCCCTGTATGGTGTAATCGTGCTCGCACACACAAAATAAAATTGCAAAGGTGTCAAAATAAAATATTGAAAATGTTGCTGAATTTGCCATGGCATTATTCGACACATGAACTACATGAAAACGCCAACGTTAAACCGGTAGAGTTCCTTATTGACAAAATCAATCGAAACTTCTTCGTCAATTGTTCTTTTTCTGACAATGTTCTCGTTTCCCGTCTTGCGTTATCCTAAATCACTACATATGTACTCTGTCTATGAAAATTATATCGAGGTCATTACTACATAAAATAACCGGAAGCTCGTGCAATATTAGTCTTAAGATTCAAATAAGGTTTTTTTATTGTAGTTTTCCCTTAATTTATTATTTGTTATTCATTAAAATTGTGCTATTGTCGTTATATAGATTTAAGATTATAGTTGTTAAGGAATTGCTATCCTAAATCTCTTAAGTACTAATTGTAAAATATACCATAAATGTAATTATCTACCAAATAAAATTGAATTGAATTGAATTGAACATTTATTTTGACCACGAACCTCCTGTCCTTTAACTTATCATAGAGAACATATAGTAAAGGCTTATACATGCCTTGTCTGATCAGTTTGTAATATAAAGATTTCGATCCAGACGGTATCAAAGGCTTTTTCCAAAACGATCAGACATGTGCATTGGTTCTTACATTTATTCCACTGAATGTCGGAGACCAGTTTAGCTGCGGCATGTGTGGTTTCATGACCCGTCTTAAAGCCAAACTGGTTATTCGAAGTAATGTTGTTGTCGTCCGCGCATTTTAGGAGAGTTTTGTTAATGCTTTTTTTTTCTAATACTTTACTGATGCTTGGGAGTAAACTTATCGAACGCATGTTCATTGGGTTTGTACAGTCTTTGCCCTTTTTTGGGATGGGATGTATGATTGCCGTTGTTCAACGCGCGGGAAAATATGCATTATTCAACGCGTTGTTAAACAGGACTGGGTATATATCTATTGCCATTGGGGGGAGGTTCTTGAGTACGATGTTAGGTACTCCATCTATTCCCACTGACTTTTTGCTTCTCAATGAGTCGAAGATACCCTGGATTCTTACCCTCATAATTAAAAGGGTATTAGACCCCCCATTGGCATTAATGTCAATTGACAAATTATCGTCACTGAATTCGATAAAACCCGGATTCTCCGATTGCCAAAGTGAAATTTCATTTCGGAGGTGCAGGTGATTCGGTTGAGCCCTGTCCTTCAAGTCGTGAATTCGGTGAATGCTTTCATTCACCTTGTACATTTCCTGAAAGACAGCTCCCACAGCGTTCACCTTTTCCAAAGGATCTTCGATCACGAAGAGCTCACTATTGAGGATAGCGTTCTCTGTATCTATGCCAATGTTGGTTAGCAGCTGCTTGTTTACCTTAGTACGTGGAATTTGGAGACACTGAATCTCGTTTTGATTATTTCTCCTGAATATTTTATGTATTTGTGGGAACACATTAGGGTTATTAGTTTTTATAGCTCGAATTCTGTTGTTCCAATACAAATTTGTTGCTAATCTATAATTAGCTTTAAGTAATTGTTGGAGGTTTTTTAATCGGGATTTCAGTGATATTATCTCCTGGTCCTGTCTGTGCAATTGTTTTAGTTTCGATAGCAGTCTGCTCATTTTCTTGTGGAGTGCGTTTATTGTTGTGTTTCTGTACATGTTTATGTGATCTCTAACTGTTGTTTTGGGAATTGTTTTGTCCATTGTTCGTTTTACGGTTTCGTCCAGTTGTTAAATGTATTTGTCGATTTCGACATCTGTGAGGCACACGATTGTTACTTATTTAATTATTCCTTTTGTTACTTCACACTAGACTCCGGGTATTATCGCTCCCGTCCGCGGAACGGAAGCGGAAGTCCGCGCGAGCATTGTCGTCGGCAGATGGAAAGGGACTCAGCGATATTAATTCGCTGACAAGGGAATTCGGCCAGTGAAACTGGCTCTCTTAATTAAGGGGTGCGTTTTCCTATTCCAAGAGAGACGTAAAGTCTCTCTTTGGAGTAACCAAACCCATCTCATAGAGGAGATCTTCACGATACACAAGGGTGTGTGTACGTCGGTTCTTTTCGTAGATCAAAGCCATGATGAAGAGCCTGAAACACAAAGAAAGGGAAAAGGATCGTAGAGATCTTTGTTTATGTGAGAAGGTTACTGGGAAACGGATCCAGAACTATGTAGGATAAAAGTGATTTTTGACTTGTGGGACTTGTGGGTTAAAGTGAGTAATCAAGTTGCAACTCATTAAATGGTAGATGCGTCTGGGATGCTTGGTGGTTGGATTGTTTGCGTATCGCCAGAATGCCTGCTGGTAGACAGCGTTCTTTTGTTTGCACTTAGTGCATTGGTAAGGCATTATTCTCAACGCAGATGGTGCTAATTACATGCATCTGCGTTGGGCTGTTTATCGCTGGCTAAAAGGGGTCGCCAGCCGATGTGTGTGTAGATAGTTTTTTGTACACACATCGAGGCTGGGAAAATAGACGGCGCAATATTTATTTCAGGTGCCTAATGCGACCCCTATCATGAAGGTTACATTGTATGTAAACCGAATCATTTGTTTAGAGGAATTCGTCTAGGGGAATTTGTCTGGCAACGTAGATGCCGAAATTGGTTTGGAATTCCTGATAAGCTCATAAAGAAATCTTACAGAGAATTGGTATGCGAAGAGATTGCATGAAGGTAAGTTTTCTTTACAGGGACTTAAAGATCATAGATTTGATCTCTTTAATGCGTGAAGCATTTTCAGGTGCCTAATACGATTGGATTGGCGAAACCTTATGCGTCTTGGGATGCGGTAATGGGGATTTTTAGGTATGGGTTTGGCGGCACCGCCACAGCTCTATTACTGCCGTGAGTGCACAGTGGTCACTGTCGTATTCAATCGTCCGTAAACAGTTTCTGTTTCGTCTGTTGGTGTTAAGTAGTCTCAGTTGTGAATCAATTAGCAAGATATCTAAGAACGATCTACCTCTAGGGAACAATGGATATTCCGTAGCTCGCAGGTCAGTTGTATATTCAATATGCTACTGATCAAAACAGCCAGCCAACCGATTTCCTCTGCCAATCGATATATAATTTCCCCAATTTCTATGCTTGGCGTTCATATCTCCTCCTAGGATAAAGTAGTTTTTGCCCAGGTGCTATTGTAAGCATCGAAAGAGTGCCTCGAGCTCTGCTATAAATAGGTTATGTTGGTGCTCCTCGAGATCTTCGTGCTTCAGCTTTTGAAGCATTTCGCACAGAGCCTCCGGGTCCATTACAGGGTTGACGCCCTTTAATAGGACCGTTACGCTCTTCGTTTGCTTCGGCGTGAACGAGTTAAATTCCGCGGTGGCTCTTTTTAAGACCTCTTTAATTTTATCGCGATCTGCCACCGTATATGTTTGAATGGCATGCGTGTTACCTAGCAGTTTTTTAATTACACAAATGTTTCCTATAGGTAGCTTACAAAGATTTACCAATTCTTTACACTCAATATCAATGGTGTTGATTGGTGGC